>CM028344.1:58425120-59025120 GCA_016618105.1 Dendrobium huoshanense
GGACTTGAAGCTTTAACGGATGACGCACCGTCAAAGTAAAACTCCCAAGTAGGGGACTCCTGTTCATCCACACTCATAATGAATTCATCAGGTAGCTCATCGTTGAGTGGGGAATCAGCAGGTATCGGGTGATCGGCCAAAAAGTCAGCTAGAGCCTGTCCTTTGACGGCCCGCTGAGGAACAAAAGTAATATCAAATTGCAGTAGTATCATAGACCATCGTGCTAGACGACCTGAAAGGGTCGGACGGGTCATCAGGTACTGCAATGGGTTGACTCGAGAGATCAGATTGATCTTATGTGATAGCATATAATGCCTAAGCTTCTGTACCGCGAAGATCAAGGCTAAACATTGCTTTTTCTATCGCTGGGTACTTAAGCTCTGCAGGTATTAGTCGCCTGCTGAGGTAGTACAAGGCATTCTCCTTGCCTTCCTCATTCTCTTGAGCCAACAATGCACCTAAAGACTCATCCAGGGCCGTAGTGTAGAGAATCAACGGCCTACCTGGGATAGGTGCAGCTAAAACAGGGGGGTTCATCAGGTAGCGCTTTATGCTCTCAAAGGCCTCCTGACAACTCTCATCCCAATGGAATCGGGCATCCTTCTTCACTAGTGCAGAGAAAGGATGACACCTACCAGAAAGATTGGAGATAAATCTCCGCAGGAAAGCTAGTTTACCCTGAAAGGATCTCAACTGGGTAAGACTCTTAGGAGGTTTTAAATCTACTATGGCCTTGATCATAGAGGGATCTATCTCAATGCCACGGTAGCGAACTATGAACCCTAAGAACTTTCCTGCATTGACTCCAAATGCGCATTTCAAAGGATTCATCTTTAAATCAAATTTGCGCAGACGTTCAAAAACGATTCGCAGATCTTTGAGGTGATCTTCGCGGACCTTGCTTTTGACGACTAGATCATCCACATAGCACTCAACTTGCTCATGTATCATCTCATCAAAGATGACAGTCATGGCACGTTGATAGGTGGCTCCGGCATTCTTGAGCCCGAAGGGCATCACCTTGTAACAAAAGACACCTATAGGTGTCCGAAAAGCGGTAAACTTCTCATCCTCAGGGTCCATCTTTATCTGATTGTAACCAGATGAACCATCCATGAATGAGAAGATGCTATGTGATGATGCTATATCCACCATAAGCTCTGGAATGGGGAGAGGAAAATCATCCTTAGGACATGCCTTGTTCAAATCACGGAAGTCGATACAGACTCGTATCTGTCCGCTCTTCTTCCGGACTGGAACAACGTTGGCAAGCCATGTTGGGTACTTCTCTTCCCTAATGAAACCAGCTTCTATAAGCTTCTTGGTTTCAGCGATCACCTGTTGTTCAATTTCCAACCTCATCCTGCGAGGTGCTTGTTTAACAGGGACTGCGTCAGACCTAATGGCTAACTTATGGACTGCTACCTCTGGATTTAGACCAGGCATCTCGGTGTAGTTCCAGGCAAAACAGTCTCTAAACTCTGATAGCAACTCGATGTATTCTTGAGCCTCTGACTCAGACAGTAGAGCACTATGAAAAATAGGCCTAGGATCTGACTCAGTGCCTAAGTTTACCTCACACAGTTCGTCCATGGCAGAAGTGACACCATCTTCAAACTCTTGTGGTGCCTCGAGTATTCTATCATTGTCACTATCCGGGTCTTCTTCGTCGGCAAGAGAAACAACCGGATAGACGTGGGAAACGACATGAATATTGGCATCACTGGACTGATTTAACCCCATATAACCTACGCCTCCTAGACCTTGGGGAAAATCAGTCCGCCAAACTCGTGCCTGCTGTAGAGCTTCTTCGTCGGGCCAAGTGGAACGAACGAGACCACGCTCAACAAAGCTCTCTACAGCAGGTGAAAAGTAACGAGGGGCACTCCTGACCTCTATATCCATAGCGGTCTCCTCTAAATCCTGTCTCACAGGATCCAGTGGTGCACCTATACTACGGGGTACAGAGGGACATTCCCTAGGTCGGGCTGGCCCAAATGAATCGTACAAGCGAGGTATGGGATTGTGGCTACCCCAAATTATGTCAGTATCATCAACTACAGGAGTGCCAGAAGATCTCTGACTGGAATCCCCAACTCCTATCCCGCGTATCTGATGGGGGGAAGGTTGTCTGGTAGTAGTCTGACGTCGAAAGTCCTCTTCCTCGTCTGAGCTAATATCAATAACCAGTCCACCTTCAGGTATCAAATGGCTACAAAGAGTAGGTAGTGAATCATAGCCTACGGAATAGGGAGGTGGTGAAGTGACTGGACGCTGAAGAATATCGATCACTTCATCGTCGGAAGAGTCGGACTCTACAGTCAAAGAAGAAGTGTAAAGGTTAGGTGGAGGAGGTGTACGAGTGTCGTGATTTCGCGGCTCGCGGATCGCAACTCTGCCTCTCCCTCTACCTCTACCTCTACCTCCCCTGCCTCTACTAGGGGGAACGTCGTGCCTCACTGCCAACTGAGAGGGCTCTCCATCAGAATGGGCAGTGGGAACACCTAGCTCGATACCAACCTGTGATGGACCCTGTACTGACGATTGTATAGGACCCTGTGCAGGTGGCTGCGTAGGACCCTGTACAACAGTATCAGGTATCACTGGGGACTGAGCAGGTGGAGCTCTACGAGTCTTCCGAGGTACGTAGTACTCGGCGTCGTCGTACATAGAGATCTCATGCACGGAAAAGGACTGGGTATCTCCAGGGATGATATACTCAACATCATTCCTCAGAAACTTCATACATTGGTGCAAGGTAGAGGGCACCATTCCATACTCATGGATCCAAGGCCTTCCTAAGAGAGCCTTGTATGAAGTGTCAGCCTCAATCACATGAAACTTTGCCTCAGTTAGAAAATTTCCAAATTTTAGAGGCAGGGTAATAGACCCTAGAGCTCGCTGGCCTTGGTCATTGAAGCCTTTTAACATGATCTTGTCGGAAGTGAGCTTCAAATGACCTAGGAAGAGGCTCTTCAAAGTTTCATGGGTTAGTATGTTTACTGAAGCCCCTTGATCTATGAGGACCCTATTCAACTCATAATCATTTACTTCAGCAGTGACATACAAGGGACGATTGTGCTCAGTGGTCCATAACATGAGGTCACGACTAGAGAAAGTGATGCATGGCATGTTGTACAAATGCCAGGCCCCATCATCAGGGTCGGAAGTAAAGAATGCCTGGTAGGTCTCTGGTTCAAGCAGGGCTTTTACCAGTGTCTCTCTCAAGTCGGGTGACAACATCAAAGCATCATAGACACTAAGAAGGGAAGGAATTTTCCTTAGGTGAGCCAACACATTGTAATCAACTTCCAGCTGAGGGCCTTTCCCTTTCTCCTTAGGTTGCTCCTGGGAGGAAGGGATAGGATCATCCTGCTGGGTAATGATATTCTTATCTTTTGTATTTTTAGCCAACCTGGGTGGAAGGACCTTCCCTGAACGCAGATGAACTTCCTGTATTGAGTCATCCTCAATAGGAGATTCCTCTGGTTCAGTGGTGGTGGCAGGTGTTGGTTCTAAGGAAATTAGTGAGAGTGGGTTCTCGGATTCATCCTCTGAATCCATGTAACATCCACCCTCTGGTATTGTAAAAACAGGTTCTTCATCAGACTCAAACTCATCATTAGAATCATCCATATTATAAGAAACATGTAGTACTGAGGAAGAGCGAGCGCTAGAAGAAGAAGAACTAGGAGTAACAGTAGAAGCGTAAGTAAAAGGTACAGAAGACCAAAAGTACTCAGAATCGTCTTCTATTTTTATTTCCTCATCAAAAGAAGGGAGAACAAAGTCCTTCAGCGTAAGTGCTGGAAGGAACCCTGTCTTCCCCTCTGCAGTTACAACATACTTTTCTCTTTCATACATTTTTTTATTACATCCATAAGAAGAAAAAGTAGAAGAGGAAATGTGCTTATCTAGCACTACAACAGAAGGAGAAGAAGAGGAAGAAAGTGCTGGAGTCGTAACTGCAGCGGCAACTGTCGGCTTGGCCTGAGGTGGCCTACTCTCAACTGCCTCTGAGCTCTGAACTGCTCTGTCTATCATCCTCCTGGTCTTCCTGGAAAGTGAGATCTGCCAATCATCATCAAAACCCGTGGGTAAACTGCTAGTAGTGCCATGAGCATCACTCTGACAATCACTGGGGCTGGAGATTAGCTGAACTGTCTGAGGGGCCTTGCCCTTGGGCTGCACTAGATCACTGTCCTGAAGGCGTATCTGTCCTGTGATCATCAGTCTCTCTACTCTATCCTTGAAGACATAGCAGTCTTCCAACACATGTCCGACATGTCTGTGGTAAGGACAGTAAAGGGGGTGCTCAGCCTGACCCTCCTCCTCTGCTCTACTGCTCTCGGGGAATACCAACAGGTTGTTCTTAGTAAGGAATCTAAAAATTTTCTTCACACTCTCCCTCTTAAAGGGATATTCCTTCCTAAGCTTCTCCTGCAGGTACTGCTGACTCTCTGGAGTCCTGCGGGAGGTCCTGGGCTGTCCCCCTGGCTGGTCAACTGAGTAAGACCTACTGGCTGAGTGTGGCTGACTAGCTGGTCGTGGCTGCTGGGGTACTAAAGTGACTAAGGGCTTCTTGCCCTTATCTGATGGTCCCTGAGTACTGTGAACCTCTCCTCTCCTAGGTGGAGGTGCCCCTGAAAACTCCTGCCGCTGAGGTCTGCGCGAAGGCTGACTCTCAACCTTAGGAGGGATTGCAGCAGGTATGCTGTCCTGTAGGCTAGTGACCTTGGTGAGGAGCTTCTGAAAGGTTCTAATGGTGAAACCCTTCATGTATGGTGCTATCGGACCATCTATGTTCTTCAAAAGGATCTCAACTGCATGCTGCTCCTGGAGTTGTGGCTCACACTGCAAACTGAGATTTCTCCATCTGACTATGTAATCTGTGAGACTCTCTCTGGGACGCTGCCTGGTCACCACTAGCTCTCCCACTGTAACTCTGTGCTCTGTGCTAACAAACCTCTACACAAACAGCTGCTCCAACTCTGCAAAGGTCCTGACTGAGTCGTTGGGGAGGTCAGCGTACCAAGCAAACGCCACCCCCGCCAAGCTGCTGACGAACAACCTCAACATCAGTGGATCACTTCCTCCTATATTGCAACATATGGCTCGGTACTGAGCCACATGCTGCCTCGGGTTCCCAAACCCGTCAAAAACTCTGAACCTAGGAGGGATAAAACCAGGGGGGTAAGGCTCCTGCTCGTACTCTACAGGGTAAGGACGCCCCCTGCTAACTGACTCTCCAGTCTTCCTAGAGGAAATCGCCTGCTCTACCTTCTGGGCTATCAAATCCTGGATCTGACCTGCTGACATCTGAGCTGGCTGACTCTGAACTGAAGTAGTGTAAGGAAGTACCGTGGGTGGTGCTGGGACTACTCTCTGGACCCTGTCCACTCCTACGGGGTCTACTGTAACAGGTGGTACTACTGGCTGCTCTCTGGAGGTACTGGTAGCTGCTACACCTGTCACCTGAGGCATCGCCCCCAGAGCTGTCAACTGTGCTGTCATGGCTGCCATGGCTCTGGCCATCTCCGTCATCTGTGTCTGTAAGTGTAGAACGGTAGCATCCGTGTCAACTGATCTGGGAGATCCGCCCACCTCGGGCTCTCCCTGCTCATCCTGGTCCTCGGGCTCTCTCTCATCCGAGTGACCTCGTCGGGTAACCACACATACCCGGTGAACTGGTATCTCCTCCTCCAACTCATCTGCTAGTGTGTCATCATTTTCCAAGAAATGTTGTTGGAGGGCTGCTATGTACGGACTCATAGGAGAACCAATCCTATGAGGGCTACGGGCTAGCTGTGTCTCTTCCCGCTCTGGGGATCTATCTGGAGTAGGTACAACATCCTCATCACACATCATCGGGACTGCCTCTGCCTCGAAAGTAACTGCTACATCCATCAAATCCTCTACATCGTCAAACTGCTCTGCATCTGACGGTGGTGCTGCCTCTACTGGCTCAACTGGGTCGACAGGGGTGTCCGCCTGCCGACGCCTCCAAACCCACCTCCTACGGTGGGGTGCTGCACGGGCAACTGGCTGCTCTGGGACAACTACCTCTGAACTGACCTGAGGCCGGGCAGGCCTCTGCTGCTGTCTCCGCCCTCGACGACGTGGGCGTCGTCCTACTACAGGAGCCACGGCTGGCGGCCTAACTACTGGAACTGCAGGCTGCTGGGGTGTCTGCCCCCTCTGCCAACTGTAGAGTCTCCTCGCAATCTGTCGTCGTAACTGGAAGGTAGCCCGAGAAATCTGACGGAGTAAGCCCTCCCGACTGACAGGCCCTCTGCCACGAGCTAGCCGGACGATGTTCCGAATCCTCTGAGTGAGGGCTCGGACACCAGCGTCCCTGGGTACCCTAGCTCGGGGTAGAGTAGTGACGACAGGAGGGGCCGCCGCTATGCGGGCAACGTCCTCCTCATCACCACTATGCGTCAGCGGGGAGAAGCGTCCTCCCTGAACTGCCTCCAACTCGGGGGCTACCACCACCTCTGGAGTAGGTGCATCAACAACTGGCCGTGGCCTCCGCTGTCTGGGAGCCACTCTCCTCTGACTCTGAACGATCTCATCGTGAACGATGGCATCGGCCATCCGCTGCCTCTCTGCCTCTGACGCAGCTAAACGAAGTCTCCTGTTCCTATTCCTCCTGGCCCTTCTCCCAAGGCCGGAGGTGGAAGAGGAAGGAACATCAGAACCGGGAACAGGAACAACGGGAACTGTCGGGGTCTGCCCAACATCCTCAGGGTGAGAAAGTCGGGCAAAAACAGAAACCCGACCAGTGGAAGGCGAAGGCACCTCGGTCTGGGCACCCCTCTTCCTGGTGGAAGTGGGAGGGGGAACCCGAACACGAGGTACTTCCGCTGGAACCACGGAAGTAACAGTAGTCGCAGGCTGCCGGCGCTGAGGGGCCGGAGCAACCTGTGCTGTAGGAGCGGCAGGCACTGGACGCCGGACCGCTGGACGAACGGGGGGAACTATGACAGGCTGCCGGCGCTGAGGGGCCGGAGCAACCTGTGCCGTAGGAGCGGCAGGCACTGGACGCCGGACCGCTGGACGAACGGGGGGAACTACGACAGGCTGCCGGCGCTGAGGGGCCGGAGCAACCTGTGCAGTAGGAGCGACAGGCACTGGACGCCTGACCGCTGGAACAGGAAGTGGCCTAGGCACTGGTCGCCTAGCCACAGGGCGCACTGGCTGCGCAGGAACAGGAACAGGACGTGGTGCTCGGACTGGGCGCCGAGCAGCAGGACGTCCAAACGGGCGCATGACTGCGCGTCCTCTCCTCTGGGGAGGAGAGAATGCCGCAGCCTCCGCCGGGGTCGGCCCGCCAAGGGTGACGAAAGCCGAGTCAGTGAAGGAACCAAAAGTGATTCCTCCCACTGGCGGACTGGCGAGTAGGGACTCAGGGAGAGTCACCTGCGCGTCCGAACCAAAAGCGAACGTAACTGAAGGTACGAAAGAAGTCATGGCACTGCTGCCAAGAAAAGAAATCGAAAAGTTAGAAATCAGAAATAATGGAAGAATGAAGAATTTGATAGGATAGATAGGAATAGATAAATGACGGAATAGCCTGCTAGGCTGGAAAAGAAGTAGAGTATGGAAGAAAACCCTAGCTAAGGGAAAGGAACCCTAACTAAGGAGAGACCCTAACTAAGAGTGGGACGGACCTAATCTAAGGAGTACCAATCCCTAGAGTACACACAAGAAAGGATAATATAGAATCCAAAGATGGAGAGAGAAACTGGTCCCACCGTGGTCGCCAGAAACCTGTGGACCTCCGAAAGAGCACCGCGCGAACGGGCCGATTGGAAGGGACAGATTGGATCGCGCATACGACTGACCATTGAGGATAGAGGCTTTCACCAACACACCTCGATGGGTAGTAATATACACGACCAAATCACGGGTTTCCCCCATCCGATGAAAGAGCTCGAATGGGGTTTAGTAGATTGTGGGGACCAAGTTTCCCACGGGCGCAAGCCCCCGTGGTTAATTACATCCCAGGCCGGAGCCTGAGAGAACTCTCGATTAAGGATCATACATTATCCTCTCCTAAAGTGGGATCGGCACGAAGGTATAGACTAGGAAATCCTACTCAAAGGGAAGAAAGGTCCGAAGGGCTGAATCGACATGCGTGGCTCATACCAGCATTCGGAGGCTCTAGGGTACTAGAGAGAAACTGGAGAAAATCAAAATCAAACATTCAATCACATGCGTGAGAGAAGGATGGAGGTGGCGTCATCCTGTGACGCGGATAAGTAGGATTTAGGGTCTCTGAACAGAAGGGACCTACCTACTATTTAAGACTTACTACGAGACCGAATGTAGTAGCCTCGAATCCTAAATCTAGGTTGGACTTAGTGTTCGACACACACTAAGACCAGTGTCCTAGCTAATGCAATGCAAAACCTGGACTTATCCCGGCCTGGATGGGGGAGCCAGCTAACCACCTAGTCGTTTTAAAACCATGCAATCAGGTCAATTATGAAAGATGGGTGGGAGGTGTAGTTTATTGGAAATAGGACCGACATCTAGAGAATTTCCTAAGTGGTCCTGGACATATGTTGGGTGAATGCCTCTAACTAATTCAATTAAATTTTAATTAAATTGATTTCTAATGCAATGCATGCTAGTTGAAATGTCAGCTCATGAATGCTATAGAACTTTAAAAACAGGCTTATAGAAAATAATTTTTTTTTTGAAAAGACTGAGTCTCCCTAGGTCCGGCACTTCATCCTCATAGGCCAGATTATCCGGACTCTACCCGCAGGCAGGGAGATGTCTTATAGCAAGGAAAGAGAAATGCAGTAATATGCATGCGACCCCGGACGATTCCGGCAATTTCCTAGGTTCGTTAAGTTTCTATATTATTTAGAACTTAGAATTTTAAGAGTTAGTTACGAGTAGAAAAGTTTTATAGTCCTTAATGAGCCTAATACGATCCAGGCGAAAACAAAAACGGCATGCAAGAAAGAAACCTAGAAAAAGCAGATATTTCTAAGCACAATCAGGTAAACACATCAATATAAATCCACAAACTAATCAAATAAATGTCCATAGGCCAACTGCCCTTTAATTACAACCCAGGGTATGCAGAAAAGTAAAGTGGCCGGGCACCACTGCCAACAACCCGGATTTCTAAACCTATGACAGACGCCAACAACTTTGAGTGGGATATTGAGTCTTCAAATCTTTAGTCTTCTGGGTATCTTCTCCTTAGACTTCTTGGATCTCTCCTCCTTGGATCTCTTCTCCTTGGACTCCTTGGATCCGTCGTGGCTTGAATATCCAAACGAAGAGACAATTCTCCCCAGTAGGGGTGTCGCCTTTTCTCTTTGAATATCTAAAGCCATCCAGCTCGATCTTCCAAATGGAAGAAGACTCTCCCCTTAGGGATGCCTTCTTCTTTTGGAACCCGAACTGGATAAGAATATCCCAACTCGAAGTTGTTTTCACAACTCTTAACAATATTACAAATTTTTACATTAATTGAAAAGCATAAAAAAAAAATCTAAAAGGACCTGCATGGTTATCCTAATAAAAATCCCAAGCAGTTTATATAAAGAATGAAAATGCTAACACCATTGACCCTGTGCCAAGCCATGCTCTTAATTTTGAGGGCTAAGCGCTCCACCTGTGCAGTTATAATTAATTTAGCCCTCATTTTTATTTAGGGGGAGCTGAGCAAGCACCTGCATAAAACACATTATTAGAAATCATGACATTGCTCCCCCCTTTTATCAGCATGAGCATGGCCACCTGCACGGAAGAACAGTATATATATGGCGCTCCTAACCTAGGGGTAAATCTAACGCTCACATCCAGAGTGCAGAAAAAGTAAGCAAACACAGCAATCATTTTTCAAACAGCATGCAATGAAAACCACGGAAAGCTCCGGCATACAGCAGAAAAGTAAAACACAGCGGCCTAACCTAGGTCTAGAAGTGGTGCCCTAGCAAACCATTCTATGTGTGTGTAAGGCTTGTGTAGTTTGGATAGATCCTAGGCAGGATAGTTAGTTAAAATTATCTAAAGTTCAAATCTGTTGAAGGTCAGAAAAGGAAATTTTTGTTGAAATTCAAATATTAGTGAATTGGGGTGCATTTTAGCTAATATAGTTTGTTGATCAATTTTAGGAATTTAGGGTGATGATATTTGAAGTTAAAGTTATATTAGCCAATTTTGGAAAGTCCTGGGTCCTCCTAAGAACTAGACTAAGGGTCCAAAAAGTCACTATAGGAAAAAGGCTAAGTCTGAGTCTCCTATCACCTTAGGAAAATACTAGACCTTAATACGAGTAGTTAGACAGGTAGTAGGCTGGAATCGGAGTTTCCTATCCAAAGTTATGAATTTTCTAAGTTTCGGGCCCTAAATGAACTACAGTTGACCAGAAAGTTGACTTTCTAATCTAAGCCAATTTCTGGAAACCTAAATTTTTTTAATAAATACTAGATCCTAATTGGAGTCTAATGCAAGTGAGTTTACCTAATTTGGAGTTTTCTACAATTAGTTATGGATTTCTAAAGATCGGGTATTTATGGGAATTTCTAAATTTCCTAACAAAGGGCCTTTTTTACTGTTTTGCTCCAAACAGGCTCCAAACTGATTGGAATCACTCCCAAAGCTCAGGGATGACCTAAGAAAGTGTTCCCAAGTGTTTGGAGAAAATTTGGAATTTTTAATAATTTTTAATAATTTATTAGGGACAAAATGGTAATTTCCACCTATGGTCAAATTATGGGTCAACCTGGAGTCAAACTAGGGAGTCCTATTTATCTAAGGTCAAGGGTCAGATTCTGAACAAATCAAGCTATTATAGGTAATTTTCTGACCTAATATGTAATTATTGTATTTTCCGGAAGGTCTCGGGGCCTTTATTAGCAGGTTAATTAGGGTTAGTTAACTAAGGGGTCTAACAGCTCCTAAAAATTCCTAGAAAATTCTGAGAGGTTTATGATGTCACTAAGTTTAAATGTTGAAGTTTTCATGTCGTTCTGGGATCTATCCTAGCTCCTAGAAAACTTCTAAGTTCGCTAGACAGGTCCTTAATTTTTGTCCTTAGGGTGTCACTACGTTGTAGGAGTTTAAAGTGGTGTTTACACTAACCCTCAGGATAATAAATGCATGGGAGTACAGTAAATAAATAAACACACCATGTCCTTAGATCTAGGAGAACCTAAACTAAGTGGTGGTAGTGCGACGACCTACACATGCAATCTACGAAAGATAAAAAAGTAAAGACACCTAAAGAGATGATTAGTGAATGATTGGGACTCAACCATTCACTAACCCACTCCCCCATGATTGCTCTTCATATCCAGAATCCATATCTAAAATTTCACACGATAGCGGGTATCCCAAAGTTAGGATTTATGTATAAGTAGTTTTAAAAATAGTTTCAAAATACTTATAAATATAAATATATATTTTAGAAAATAAAATAATTAAAAGGTAGATCAATTCATAATACATAGATATAGGGAGACCCACTAAACACTCTCACCAGTCCCAAAACGATTTAAAAATAATTTGTATCCTGAAAATAATTATCGTAATTAATATTTAATATCAAAAATACTAGAATAATCGAATCCAAATAATGATCTGTCAAAACAGCCAAAATCAAGGGCTGGAAATGGTTCCAAAACATAAAGCTCGTCTTGCTGAAAAGAACGAGGGGTTGCACATCGAAATCCGACTTAAAACGGCGAAGATACGAAATTTACAAGTTCAAATACAATAAAATAATATTTTAAAATAATGCGGTTTCACTGTTTTTGAAATGACAGAAAATACATACAAAATTTTCATCTGGAAATAGTTTTAAAATATGCAGAATTCAGAGTACATCCAAAACAAGGTATTGTGCGCAAAAATCCGACTTGGAACGAGAAATCTACACAATTTCGAAGTTCAAAGACAATAATTGAATAATTTTAAAATAGTACAGCTGGCTGTTTTTAAAATAACTGCACACAGACCCAAAAATTTCAAATGAGACCAATTCCAGAATGTGCAGAATCCGAATACGCTCAAAACAAGTCGCTGTGCGTTAAAATCGGGTTAAAAACGGAGAACTTATGCATTTTTGAAGTTTAAATGCAATAAATGTTTGTTTAAAATAATTTGAAAAATAATTACTTAAAATAATCGTTAAATAATATCAGCCTAAAATACCAATATCTATGAAATATAGAAGTAAATCTAAATCATTTGAAAAAGTAAATATATATATATATATTTTTTAAATGATTTAAATAATCAAGAATAATTACAATAATGTTTAATTGTAAAAAAAAATACTTTTTATTTATTTATTTAAATAATAGTAATAATTTTAATAATAATAATAGATAACTACAAAATAATAAAATAATAACTTAAAATAACAGTAATTATGATATATAATTATGATTGAATAATAATATAATAATAATAGTAAAATACTAATTTAAATAATAATAAAAAAAATAAGTATTTTTACTGTTTTTAAAATAATTAAAAATCTATAGTTCATTTTAATAAAAAAAAAATTTTAATAGATGGAGAATAAAAATACGATCAAAACGAGGTATTGTACGCAAAAATCGGACGAAAAACGGATTTTTGGCGAATTTTTGAAGTTTTCTGAATTTAAAATACATTTAAAAATAAATTTTTAATAAAAAAAAGGCGGCGGCGGCTGGGTGCGCCACGTGGCGACAGCGGATTGGTTCCGCGGTCCAGGCAATCATTGCCGATGATTGCGCTGTCGCCGCAATCATCGGCTGATGATTAGAGGCGGCGGGACAGGTGTCGACCGCGGACTGGATCCCGCGGTTTCGGAGGCGGCGGCGGCGGTCAAGTGACGTGGCGTCACTTAACCACGGCGGACACGGTCCTATGCCATCCGATCGCGCGCAGAAAGAGCCCAACGGCTCTGATTGAGCCGGACCGAGAGCCGACCGGCGGGATCTGGATCCAGCGTCGTTCCGGACCGCGGAACGACTAGATCCCGACCGCTGATCGCGAGATCAACGGTCAGGATCAAACCCCAACGGACGAATACCGTTTCCGAAACCCTAACCCGTTTTTTGGCTCTTTCTCACTCGTTTCTCGACCGAATTTGATGAAATTTTAAACAAACAATCTAGGGATGAACAGAAATCGTGGGGAAATGTTTGTTCTCCGAAATATGCACAATGTAGAGAACTATTTAACCCTAAGTGATCTATCTAGGGTTTGAGATTATACCTAAAATACTCGATAGAATCGAGGGATTTCTGGCTTGTTGCACTTGTAGACTGTCCACGCTCCTAGTTGTAGAAGAAACCACGAGCTCTAGACGTCTGGATCAACGGGAAAACGCCTTGGAAGTTCCACGTTCTCGGGTCGCCGGAGAACTCGCTGCCGGCGGCTTGGGGCGGCCGGGATCTGATCGGGGAAGGAAGTGGAAGTCTCTAGGAACCCTCACAAGAAATCTCTGAGCAAGAGGAGGCCTAGAGCGCGAGCAAGAAAAAAAAGATCCAAAATTTAACCTAAATCTTGCTATTTAAACTCCCCTCTCTCCCTTGGACGGTGGAGATGAGATCAAGGGTTAAATTCAGAGGGAGAGGGAGTGATTTAGGCGGGATTTGCAATTCCAAAACGTTCCAAATCAATTAGGGCATTAATTTGGGTATTAATGGGCTCTAAATAGGTTATTTTAACCTATTTAAGACTCGGTTTGACCGAGTCAACGATTGACTTGGTCAAATCAGTCAAGAGAGTCAAAGGAGTCAATGGGTTGAGCCTTGAAAGAGTTTAAATTGGATTTGGGCCTCTAATGGGCTTAATGGGTCAATATGGTCAACCCTGGTTGACTTGGTCAACCGGGTTGACTCAGGGTCCGAGCTCGGACTCAACAGACTCGACTCGACCCACTGAACTCAATGGGGAGGGCCATAAGGTCTGGCTCGGTCAAGTTGACCAAGTCAACTGTTCAGGCTCAAATCTGGGCAAAATCGAGGTCAACACCAGGGAACAACGAAAAATTATTAGGTGCGGAGTGCATACGGGATGAGAACCGTCTGCACAGACACAGGGTACCAAGCGGTACCCAGTGGTACCAAATGGTACCGAACGGTACCGATCACGATTTTATACTAGTGTGCGGACGGTTCTTCCGTCCGCACTCCGTACCTAATAATTTTCTCGGGAACAACGGAGTGGTGACAGCGCCATTAAAACCACCTGGGAACTCTGGGTACGAGCCGGAGCCAGCGTCGGGCTGTAGATCTGCTCGGACAATGGGTACGAGAGCGAAATTGAGAATGATGTCAGTAGAGCCTTTGATAGTGATGGCGAGAATATATCCATGACCGACGCATTCAAAGCCTCTGTCGCCTTCAGCTTCGCTGAACTGTCTGTAAATCTCCTACGGCATTCGCTTTGTTTTCGTCCATGCTTTCGAGCAGGGATGTAATGACCAGACTCTGACGCTACGCGGAACGTTGAGTTTGTTTTTCTCTACGGTGGCGATGCTGAGTACCGACGACGGCGATCTGCCACCGCGCAAGGCGAGGCCGGGTGAACAGAGGAAGCAGCGCACGGGAGCTTGTATTTTGGACCAATCGTTGGATGCCACGTCGTACGACAGAATGGCGAAGGGAACATTGACGGAGTCGCTGAATCGCTGGTGCTGACGGTTGGTGGAACTTCCTGCCGCAGTATCTCCAGTAGTGGACCGCCAGCGATCTGGTGTTGGCTTCCGGGAGGGGGTCATGGAATCACGTTGCTCGACGGAGTTGGAGCAGGCAGCGGGACTGAGATTTGGTCGTGATAGATTGAGCTCAATGCTTGGAGCAACGTCGTGATAGCCAAGGGGTTTTTCTTTCTGCTGCCGTCGGAGTGGGATGTGCGGCAACGGATGAATGGTGTCGTCGGACGCTAACGACAGACTGGTATCGGCAGCGGAGTGTGCGGGAGTCCGGTCGGCGGGGACCTGGTGGGTTGCTGTCTGCGAGTGGAGTTGGGAAGCTGGAAGAACAGCGTCAGCCTCCCTATCAGACAAGGAAGCGTCTGAAGCCGATGCAGAGAGCGGTGATGCTCTAGCTGAAAGCAAATCCTCTCCGTCTCCTGCCATGATCGCGGATCCAGCTGACACGATAGGCGCGAGTTCGTTTTCTCCATTGACATCTGCAGAGCCCTTGGACGATGTTGAAACGGAATGAAGGACGGCGTCGGTCACCAGCGCCTGTAATGGATGCTCTGTATGATCGGACAGCACCGGAGGAGGTTTAACAACATGGATCCGGCATTGAAGCGGAGGGGGATCACGCCATTTGAGCGGAAGCTCGAGCGGGGGGTAGTCGTCAATGACCATGGAAGAATGGCGAGATTGATGGAGTTTGTGAGGAGCGGACGAGGAGAGCGAAGAAAAAGAATACCTCGGTATGGTTGCCGACGGCATTCTCATCTTCCTTATTGCCCGAAGGTTTTCGTGAATCCGATCAAGGTTTCTGTCTACCCGATCGAGCGATTTCTTCGATTGAGCTTGGTAGAAGGCGAACCGGCTTCGAGCATTGTCGACAGCCCACCTTCCTTGGCGTCGATCGTCGTCGACCGCAGTCCATCGATCTTCACAAGCTCCATGCTCTGATACTAACTGATGTAGTGGATCGTTGGAAAACTCGACCTGCAAGAAGGATTTTGGGATCCCAATCCTGGGAAGAAGAAGAGAGCTTTTCAAAAGCTTCAAAGACTAAAATATATCATTCAATGACCTCAAAACCTTACATGAGACCTATTTAAAGAGGAAAATAGAAGTATCTAGAGTAGGGAAAGTAAACTAGACCCTAAGCACAATAAAAGCTAAGATGTTCCTACATCACTTCTCTCCCTAAAAATTTTAAAATATTATGGACTTTAGGAAATTGACTCAATATAATTAAACACGTTATATAAAGAAGTTATTGTTAGGAAACGATGAACCAAATACAAAAAGAAATAGTAAAGAAAATCCAAAAAAATCCTTACAACTAAAATTTGTTCCTGGGGCGTTGCCCCGGAAATCCCCACAGGAGCGCATCCCTTTGACCCAACGACTTGATTGGGAAGGTCGAACCCCGCAAGGAGGCGCTCCCCTCTTAGACCCCAACATATCTGTGAAGCATATAATGATCAAGGATATGAACAAATATAGGTCGAGGGGCAACGCCCCCATAACAATTTTTGATTTTAATGATATTTATGGAAAAAAATATATACACTTTTACTTATAAATACACTGTAATCTGTAATAGTTGGGAGATAGAATACAGTGTTATAATTTCTGCTTTGCTTTGCTGATGGAATTCATAATCATAAATAAATAATGCTTTCTTTAACAAGTTGGACATTGATCCTTTTCACAATTGAAGGTGAAAGCTGGAGTTGTTTATGCCTATCGCCATCGTGGGAAAATGCATAGGCCTCATTTTCAAGTGGGTGGGATCAAATTTAATAAGCCATTGCAACTTACTATGATGTTAGGGGTGTCAATTATTGACCTGACCCGACAATCCGACTCAAACCCGACCCAAAAAATTCGGATTTGGCTTGACCCGTTTAACAAACGGGTTGTGTCCATTTAAAAAACGGGTCGGTCCGGGTCAACCCGATAACCCAAAATTGACCCAAGCTGACTCGTATACACGTGGGAGGGAATCGAGGGACGTCGCATCGAGCCATTGACCCATCGTCACCTGGCTAGCCATCCGCGTCAACATGACCGCGTCAGGGCAGCCGTCCCTACACGGCCGAGGCGCACCGTGCACGTCCGTTGGTTGCCTAGTGCCTACGACGGTCGACGGCGCCTAGTATGCGGGTCGCCTACGAGGCTACAACGTCAATCCCGCACGCCTACTCCTGAGCCGCCTGAGCTCGCGGGAGTTCGCGTCGTTGCCCGTGCGTGGATCGCTTGGTCGACTCAGCGAGCCCAACCTCTGCCAATTCGCGCGATGTAGCAAGCCCATTTCTCCGTCCCAACTGAAGCCTGGAGGAATGCAAATGTTCGGGTTCGCGGGTCGGGTCGGGTCGGGTCAACTCGGTAACCCGCACGGGACGGGTTCGGGTTAAAATCGCCGACTTGTTTGACTAAACGGGTCGGGTTCAGGTCAACCCGTTTACAGTCGGGTCAACTTGGGTTGGACCTGACCCGTTGACCACCCGAATTGACACCCCGATGTGTTAATTTTATTAAATACAAATTTGAAGTTTTTTTAAAACTTCGGTCATTTCAAAACTTGAACTGAAATTTATTGCAAACTAAAATTTCTAGCATAAGATTTGATGGTGGAGAAGAATGTATATTTAAAGAATTCTCTTATTTTCTAAGGAAGTGTAGAATTCACAATAAAGATACTTATATAAGTACTTTAGAATATAATGATATAGTCGAAAGAAATAATGAACATATAATTGAGATAGTTAACAATTTATTTAAAGTTAATAATATTAAACTTTAGTTATAGGTCTGAGTGCATGCAAATTATTATTAATGATCTTGATAGAACTCCTAGTAGAAGTGTTGAAATATTTCTTTATCCGCGTAACTACCTGGGAAAGAAATCTAATTAATTAATGATGTAGTAGATCAGCAGAAGAATCGAATCTGCTTGAAGGAATTCCCAATCCAGGGACAAACACAAAGCTCAAAGGCTTAAAAGAGAATACTATTCATCAATATCTCCATTCAACTTACACATTCTATATATAATAATCAAGTAGAGAAAACCTACATAAATCTAAAAGATTTTGAAAACTTATAACAAACTAAATTAGATGTTTTAAGAAATATTTAAAGCTAAAATGCTCTGCATCAACTGACACGCCAATCTTGAATATCTTAGAGCCATTTGCCTTTATTGTAGCAACCAAGTGGATCGCATCTTCTCCTATGAGCTCGTCCCACCATCCCTCGATCAAACAATATCGGTTTGAAATAACTTTTGAATACTCTTTATTATGAAGAAATAAAATGTTGCTTATCACACATTAGATGATGTGGTATGCATACACTTAAACAATAAAAGATTAAAATGCATCAGGCTAAGTGATGTGTTAATATATTGATTATATTATTTAGATTAAAAGTCTATTTAAGACAACTTTCTTATTGTTTCGTTTTTCTAGCAGTAACCACAATTCGTTTTTATGACAACTTTTTCATTGCTCTGAAGAAATTTCTGTGCTAAAGGCATCTCTAACCGAACTCCTCATTTTCTATTTCAAAATGTAGAATTAGTCATATTAAATAGTAATTCATCTCTAACCAAACTTCATTTCTAACACCTAGAAAAAATATTTCAAGTATAATTCGTTTTCATCTTTATTTTCGCAAAAAAAAAAAAAGTTTCTGTGAATAGTGTGACGCCAATATTAACATTTCACTGTTCACAACTGCAAAAATGTGTTTCTTTTTAGTATTCGCGTTGAGACTTATGATAGCTGCAAGCAGACATTTGCAATTTGGTTGAAAATGCCCTAAAAATCAACTTTTTATGGTAGCTATTAAGAAATTACCTCATAATTATTTTACAATTATCTTTAGCAAAAAACTATAGTCATCATAAATAGATTCTTAATTGTGTATGCTATGTTAGAAATATACCGTATTATATACCTTTTACATGTGCTAGATTATGTACTATTTAAAAGTCATTAAATGTTGCTTAATACAATGCCATACTAGTATAAATAAAATTTTAGAGAAATTTTATAAGCATGTAATAATTTCCTCTAACATAATTTTATTTTTATTCAAATTTTTAATTAAAAATTTTGTCAAAATTATGTGCATAGCGGAAGAATTATTTTTTTTTCTCGTGATAAATAAAGAAATATTATTTTAATCCGCTTTAATCAAAATTCTTAGGGGCTGTTTGGTATCGGATTTACAGCAGGAGTTAAGTCGGATTTACGCTAAATCCAGCCAAACGGTTTTTGTGCGGGCGTTAAATCCCGGGATTCAGTAAATCCCGGATTTACAACTTAAATCCGGGATTTAATAAATCCGTGGGGTAGCCGGATTTAGTAAATTCGAGCGGGATTTATCCGAAGAAGCGCGCGGAAGGGAGAAAGTTACCTTCATAGCCAGCGAGCTCCCGTTCTTGCTTCGGATCAAAATGCTGTAACTTCCGATCCAAGTTGAAGTCGTCGCAGGAGCGAAGTCAAACAGCCACGAAGGAGCCGAAGAAGCGACGCCTGCAATCTCTACAGCTCCTGCGAAAGCAACGGAGCCGAACAGCAACGAAGAAAAGAGAAGATGAAAGGCAAACCTAGACGCCTCTAAGTTATTATTGAACTTAATTAATATAATTTAAATTATTAATACTGAAGTAAATTAATTAAATAGTTAATTCTATAATTAGTGCATGAATTAATTATCTAATTTAACTTAATTATATAATTAGTAATTAAATATTAATATAATTAGATTAATTAATATAATTTAATATATCTATTATTAAATATGTAATTAATTGTATAAATAATAATTAATGAGTAATTTGTACTTAACATATTATTAAATTTATAACACATTATTTTTTTTTAATTATAAATTTATTTTTAAGTTATAATTATCTTTTTCACATTTAAATGCCTAAATGCTATAAATCCTGAAATATGTTACCAAACAGTTTCTCCGGATTTAACATTCGGCATACCAAACAGTTTTTAGGATTTAACACATTTCGAATTTACTAAATCCGAATTTACAGGATTTATTAAATCCCACTAAAGTTAAATCCCACTTGTTGTCAAACAGCCCCTTAATATTCTTTAGCTGAAATCTATATATTAATGACTAGATAAATGATAATATGAAATCTTTATTAATTTAATGTGAAAAAAAACTAATAATTTAAGTGCATTTTAGGTATGACATTAACAAAAAAACTCTGAACTTTTATTACGTCCGGTGTAAGGACGTAGAGGAACATCCGGTTGGAGGCAAAATCCCGCCAAAAAACTCGGTATTTGCTTGGTACAACTAGGTATTATTTGATATTAACGAGGAATACCGCTCTTTGAAGACCAATACCGAGTTATACCGAGCTGTACCGAGAAATACCGAGTTGTACCGAGTTTTTCCTAGAAAAACTCGGTACAACTTTTGTATAACTCGGTATTTCTCGGTTTAGCTCGGTATAACTCGGTATTGGATCTTCAAATGATGGTATTCCTAGTTATTGTTTGATATTGCTCGGTATTTGCTTGGTACAACTCATTTTTTGACGGGATTTGGCCTCAGACCGGACGTTCCTCTGTGTCCGGTCGGAGGACGTAATAATTGTTTAAAAACTCTTAAAATTTTCTTCATTAATAAATATATATAGCTTAGAAGAAATTATTCGTTGCGGTCCGGACGTAACTCCAATTAAATAAATTCACGTAGCTAATTTAATGTGCTTAGATGACCAGACCGGGTCGTCGGATCGGCAAATTATTACCAATTCAGATGTGCTACGTCATCAAAGCATATCGGATCCTAATATATTTGGGTTGAGGCATCTAAATTGGATGTCCGGACGCCCGCCCCTCGGATCACGCTGGAAATAAATAATAATAATAAGTGTCTTCATTTCTTTTAATTAGAAGTCTAGAAGTAGCTACCTCTGAATCCCTTCCAACTCCAGAGAAACGATGAACTCCTCCACCGCTTCCTCTCCGCCTGCTGATTCCGACGACGTGGTCTTTGAATTGCCCGGATCAATCCGCCTGTACCGGAGTGGCCGCGTGGAGCGCCTTTACCCTGACGATCTCGTTCCCCCGTCCCACGATCCAACAACCGGCGTCCAATCCAAAGACATCACCATCAATCCGAACACCGGCCTCTCCGCCCGCCTCTACCTCCCGCCCTCCGCCACCAGCATCCCCAAAAAGCTCCCAGTCCTCCTCACCATCCACGGCGGCGGCTTCTGCCTCATCCGCTCCTCGTCCTCCATCTACCACAACTACATCAACTCCCTCACCGCCAAAGCCGGCATCCTCTCCGTCTCCGTAGACTACCGCCTCGCGCCTGAGAACCCTCTGCCCGCCGCCTACGACGACTGCTGGGAGGCGCTGGAATGGGTTTTCGCCGCCGACGACCCTTGGATTTCCAAATTTGGGGATTTGGATAGCGTTTTCATAGCCGGAGAAAGCGCGGGGGGAAACATAGCGCACAACGTGGGAATGAGGGTTGGGAGAGAGGGGAAGAAGGTGGAAGGGCTGGTGTTGGTGCACTCTTACTTTTGGGGGAAGGACAGGATTGGAAACGAAGGGTTAGAAACAGGGAAGGGGGAAAGCCGGAAGGCGGAGAATGCCAATGCCCTGTGGCTGACTGTGTGTCCGGAGACGACGGGGCTTGATGACCCACGGATCAATCCGGTGGCAGTGGGTGCGCCAAGCCTGGCGACGTTGGGGTGCCGGAGAGTGCTGGTGTGCGTTGCGGAGCTGGATATGTTGAGGGAGAGGGGGAGGGTTTACTACGAGAAGTTGAAGGAGAGCGGGTGGGAAGGGGAGGCGGAGTTTCTGGAGTCGGAAGGGGAGGATCATGTTTGAATTAATGCAAAATTAGTTTATTATATTTTTAATTAAACCCAAACGGTGCTAGTGAACCGTTGCTTGCTATGTCGGTTTGTTTTGTTTTTAATTTCCTTTAAAACTATTGTTCCGTGTGTGTAATTGTGTGAAGAAAAAAAAACTGTCACTTTTATTACGTTAAGCATTTAAGCCTTTTCTCTGTTTTCCTCTGTTAAAACAAAGTCTTTCTTTGTTTGTACTCTCTCCGATTCTCTATTCTCTCCAACAATTGTGGTATCAGAGCCCGGTTTCGATTGAAGTGGGCGTCAAATTTCTGAAGTGAAGTAAAATTTTAGAAGATCTTGTGTATTCTTCTAAAAACAAGGTGTGTGATTCTCATTCAAGTATTGTGAGAAATTTTTCATGGCAATAAGCACTTCTTCTCAACCTTTGATTCCCATATTCAATGGTGAGAAGTATGAGTTTTGGAGTATCAAAATGAAGACCTTGTTTAAGTCACAAGATTTGTGGGATCTTGTGGTGAATGGTGTGCAAATTGGAGAAGATGAAGGGAGAAATAATGATAACAAGAAGAAAGATTCAAAGGCTTTGTTTTTCATTCAACAAGCTATGGATGATAGTGTATTTTCAAGAATTTCTATGGCAGAGACATCAAAGGAGGCTTGGGATATTTTGGAGAAAGAATTTCAAGGTTCACTAAGAGTAAAGACAGTAAAGTTGCAATCTATGCGACGTGACTTTGAAACTATGAATATGAATGAAGGAGAAGGTGTTCAAACTTATCTCTCTCGGGTATCAACAATTGTGAACAAAATGCGATCATTTGGAGAGCAAATATCTGATGAGAAGGTAGTCTCCAAAGTTCTAAGGAGTCTTCCAACAAATTTTGAGCATGTGGTGGCTGCTATTGAAGAATCAAAAGATCTTGCTGTGTATTCTTTTGATGAAATGATGAGTTCGTTGATGTCTCATGAGGAGAGAATAAACAGAAGAGAATTGAAGACAGTTGAGAAGGCATTTCAAGTGAAGGAAACATCAACTAATGGCAACAAAGAAGGAGGTCGTGGTAGAGGAGCAGGAAGTTCTTATAGAGGAAGAGGTGGTCGTGGTGCTTTTCGTGGAAGAGGATCTTATGGAGATAAAAGATCAAGTGGAAGTCAAAAGCAATGTTATTATTGTAAGAAGTTTGGCCATGTTGAGACAAATTGTTGGAACAAACAAAGGAACCAAGAAGACAAAGGTAAAGTGCAATGTGATTTTTGTAAGAAGTTTGGACATTCAGAAGATAGATGTTGGTCCAAACAAAAACAAGCCAATGTAGCAGAGAAGACAACAGATCAAAATAATCTGTTTATGACACATTTCCAAGGTGATTGTAGTAATTCAGAAATTTGGTTCCTTGATAGTGGTTGTTCTAATCACATGACTGGAATGAAGACTCTTTTCAAAGAGATTGATATGTCAAAGAAATCAGAAGTCAAATTTGGCGATAATAATGCAGTTCAAGTTGAAGGCAAGGGGAGCATTGTTGTTGGGACAAATGATGGCAAGGTAAAACTATTACATGATGTTTTGTATGTTCCAAAACTTGCACATAATTTGTTAAGCATTGGGCAATTAATTGATTGTGGGTATAAAGTTGAATTTGATGAAAAGGCTTGTAAAATTGAAGACAAAAAAAGTAAGCAACAAATTGCAAGAATTCAGATGGCTCCAAATAAAATTTTTCCACTCAATATTTCAACAGTTCAAAATAAAGTTTTGATAGCCAAGAAAATGTCTGATGCAGAATTATGGCATTTTAGATATGGTCATTTATATATGGGTGGTTTGAAATTATTGTATCAAAAGAAGATGGTTTATGGTTTGCCTAAAGTAGACTATGGTGGTATTTGTGAAGCATGTATTATGGGAAAGCAAGCTAGAAAGCCTTTTCCATATGAAAAATCATGGAGAGCAAGAAGTTGTTTGGAGTTAATTCATGCAGATTTATGTGGCCCAATGAATACACCATCTCATGGAGGGTGTAAGTATTTTCTTTTATTTGTTGATGACTATAGCAGAATGAATTGGGTGTATTTTTTGAAGCATAAATCAGAAGCTTTTGAAAAATTTATGCATTTTAAAGCATTGGTGGAGAATCAAAGTGGCAAGAACATTAAAACTCTACGCACAGATAGAGGTGGAGAATTTACATCAAATGAGTTTGGCAAATTTTGTGATAAGTATGGAATCTTCAGGCAATTAACTGCTCCAAATACACCACAACAAAATGGGGTCGTGGAAAGAAAGAATAGAACTGTTGTAGAAATGGCAAGAAGTATGTTGAAGATGAAGAATTTACCAAATGTTTTTTGGGCTGAAGCTGTTGCAACTGCTATTTATATTTTGAATATTTCTCCAACAAAAGCTGTTCAAAATATTACACCTTATGAAGCATGGAATGATAGAAAGCCAGTTGTCAGTCATTTGAAAATATTTGGAAGTATTGCCTATGCATTGGAGGATGGCCACAATAGAAGCAAGTTGGATAGCAAATCAAGAAAGCTGATATTCATTGGCTACAGCATTCAGTCAAAGGCATACAGATTGTTTGATCCACAATCTGAGAAGATCATTATCAGTAGAGATGTTATTTTTGATGAAGATGGTATGTGGGATTGGAGTGAATCTCTAATTCATGATAAAGGCAAAGCAGTAATTGAATTTGAGGAGAATCATCAAATTGATATCACTAACAATCAACAGGTTAGTGATGGTTTGTCATCTAATTCATCTCCTTCAAGTCCAAGATCAGTAGATTCAAGCATATCTGAAGAGAGGCAACATAGAAAGATGAGATCTTTGCATGAGTTTTATGATTATACATTTGCCCTTATGGTTACAGAACCATTATGCTATGAAGATGCTTGTGGAAAAGAAGAATGGGAAAATGCTATGAAAGAGGAGATTCAAAGTGTTGAGAAAAATAACACTTGGGAACTTGTTGATATGCCACAAGGAAAAGATCCAATTGGTGTGAAGTGGATTTACAAAGTGAAGTACAATTCAGATGGAAGCATCAAAAAATACAAAGCAAGGCTCGTTGTCAAAGGGTATGCACAAAAATATGGTATTGATTTCTATGAAACATTTTCTCCTGTTGCTAGATTTGAAACTGTTAGATTATTGCTTGCATTAGCTGCACAAATGAAGTGGAATGTTTTTCAATTTGATGTTAAATCTGCATTTTTGAATGGTGATTTGGAAGAAGATATATATATTGATCAACCACAAGGTTTCATTATTAAAGGCAAAGAGGAGAAAGTTTACAAACTAAAGAAGGCACTTTATGGGCTTAAACAGGCACCAAGGGCATGGTATTGGAGGCTTGATTCATACTTCCAAAAGAAGGGATTTCATAGAAGTGAAAGTGAGCCTACTTTGTATGTGTTGGCTAAAAATGATGATTTGCTTATTGTTTGTGTTTATGTTGATGATATTATCTATTCTGGATCTTCTAATGTGTTGATTGAAAAGTTCAAGGCTGATATGATGAAAGAATTTGATATGACTGATTTGGGGCTGCTGCACTATTTTTTGGGCTTACAAATTATTCAAGCAGATGATGGAATTTTTATATCTCAAAAAAGATATGCATTGGAGTTACTAAAGAGGTATAACATGCTGAGTTGCAAAACTTTTTCAACACCCATGAATACAAATGAAAAGTTAGTTCAGAATGATGGTACAACTAAAGCCAATGAGAAAGTATTTAGAGGAATTGTGGGTGGTCTTATGTACTTGACACATAGCAGACCTGATATTATGTACTCAGTCAATGTTATTTCAAGGTTCATGAACAATCCTTCTGTACATCATCTTGGAGCAGCCAAGCGCATTCTTCGCTACATTCGAGAGACAACCAATTATGGGATTTGGTACAAATCAGTTTCTAACTTTCATTTAGTTGGTTTTACTGATAGTGATTGGGCAGGTTCTATAGAAGATAGAAAGAGCACAAGTGGATTCATGTTCAATCTTGGGTCTGGAGCAGTATCATGGAGCACAAAGAAGCAAGCAAGTACTGCATTGTCATCTTCAGAAGCTGAATATATTGCAGCTTCATCGGCAGCATGTCAAGCAATTTGGATGAGAAGAATATTAGAAGACTTTCATCAACCTCAATTAAAGGCGACTGACATATTTTGTGACAATAAATCCACAATTTCTATGACGAAGAATCCGGTGTTTCATGGTAGATCGAAGCACATAGAGCTCCGACATCATTTTGTAAGAGAAGTTGTGGCTAAAGGAACTATTGCAATCAAGTATTGTTCAACTGAAGATCAAGTTGCTGATGGATTCACAAAAGCTCTCAATTTTCAAAAATTTGAGAGATTTAGATCAAATCTTGGTGTAGGAATTTTGCATTAAGGGGTTGTGTTTGAATTAATGCAAAATTAGTTTATTATATTTTTAATTAAACCCAAACGGTGCTAGTGAACCGTTGCTTGCTATGTCGGTTTGTTTTGTTTTTAATTTCCTTTAAAACTATTGTTCCGTGTGTGTAATTGTGTGAAGAAAAAAAAACTGTCACTTTTATTACGTTAAGCATTTAAGCCTTTTCTCTGTTTTCCTCTGTTAAAACAAAGTCTTTCTTTGTTTGTACTCTCTCCGATTCTCTATTCTCTCCAACAGATCATTGCTTCTTCTTTATGAAACCTGGGAGCTTGAAGGCGGAGGAGTTCATGAAGCGGATGGTCAGCTTTCTCAACAAGTCTTGATTCTACTATATTTTATGCTATTAGCCTATTATAATAATGATTAAGCGTGCGTCTGAGTAATTTGTGTTGGGTCGTGTTCGACATATTCATAATCTTTAAGATCGTATGAATGCAATTGCGAGTTAATGGCGCTTTTTTTTTCGTTAATTTAAGAATAGGAGTACAAATTTTCAGCAGATCTAACTGTAGAAACATAGCATCTCTTAGGGTGTCAATTCGGGTCCGACTTAATCGTTTTTGCAAATGGGTCGGCTATTTCAACCCTAACTCGAATCTGACCCGTTTTTGCCGGGTTGACATGACCATGGGCGGATCCCCATTGTATTGAGGGGGGGGTGGGGGCAAATGACTACCCTAAAAAAAAACAAATTAAATTTTAGATGGGATATTTTAAAATATTTTAGGTATTTTGCCCTCTCTTAAAAAAAATTTTTTGTCCAAATTTTATTAATCCTAAACGTCTTTGCTCATCCCTATCAAAATTTTTTTTTTGCCCATCCTGAAAAAAGAAACAGGATCCGCCCCTGGACACAACCCAACCCAGATTTACTAGATTTGACTGAAAAAATGCATGCTGAACTCCCGTCACCGGTCGCTACTTCTAGTTTCAATTCAAAGCCAACGATGAAGTAGCAAAAGCGGCAGCGCAGCGGTAGCGGTAGCATCGACTTGAAGCTACTGCTTGCGTCGGGCAACGCTAGCAGCCGTGAACTCGACACAAGCATATCGTTTACGGGTCATTTTCGGTTTTCGGGTCATCCCGAACCCAACTTGATTCTTAAAAATTAAAATAGTTCGGTTTGTTCATTCCGAACTTGACACACCCCGTTTCACAAACGGGTTGACTTGAACCTGAATTTTTCTCGGTCGGATTTTCAATTTTATCATGACACCCTAGCATCTCTTATTATTATTTGAGGGATTTTATTATTATTATTTAAAGATATAAGATGCCTTTTTAAGTTCGGGCATTACGAGAAAAGAGCAAACAAACAAAGTTCGAATATAGAACAAGGAAGAGACACAACTCTTCTTGGCCTATTGGTTGAGAGCTTAAGCTTCCAACTAAGAGGTCCAATGTTCGAGTCCATGTGTATGCGTTGTGTGTATGAATTTGTCTTAAATGGCCTAAATGTCCCAAAAAAATAGAACAAGGAAGAGCATCTTCAACTAAACACTATTCAGGTATTTGTCCTGTGTCCAACTTAGCATCATTCGAAAAGGCATTTTTATATTTTGAACAGTACACGTAAATATTGTTGTGGCACTGTTCACGAACGATCTTTAAAAAAAGAAGGTAAAGAAAAAATATTATTAAAAATAAAATTTAATTGGATATGAATTATTATTTGATATGCTCTTTACTGTATTTTAGGGTAAAAAATAAGTTTCAGTTGCAGATTCCCTAATGCAAGATACCATTTTCTTAGAGACTAGGCGACAGAGGATATGGCATATTTAGCTGAAGAAGATTATTTCTTCAACGTCAGATATTATCCTATAATTTATAAATTATAATTTGTTTTTGTTTTTAAATAAAGAAAAGAGCCAAATAAAAAGGCATGCATGAAAAGAATTTGTCTAGTTTTAATTGCGCAAATGGGTTGAAAAAATTACAATGGAATTAGAGAGGACGAGGTTGATCATATGAAAGTGGTATTCAAATTATTTACTCTTTCTAAAGTATTTTATTTAATGATTATTTTATTTTAATATTTTAACATTAATTTCATTGTATTTTCTTAGATTATTAATTTTTAGTTATTTCTCATCACATTCTATTTATATTTTACATGCTTGTTCTAATTCTGATTTACTACCACGCACTGCTGAATACTGATAATTTATTTGTCTTCATTAGTTAATAGTTAGGGGTATCAATTTGGGATAATGGGTCGGGTTCGGGTCCAACCCGGGTTGACCCGAGACTAAACGGGTTGACACGAACCCGACCCGTTTAGCTAAACATGTCAAGATTTTCAACCCGAACCCGACCCGCGCGGGTTACTGGATTGACCCGACCAGACCCGAGAACCCGTTCGTATTCAAAAACGAGCGTGACCCATTGTGTCGTGAGGGCTGCAATGTCACGTGTATGTCTGGGAAGGCGGGAAGCTGTCGGTCAGGTTTTACAAACGGGTTGGAAACTCGAACTGACCCGTATAGCAAACGGGTTGATCCGAACCCGAATTTTTTCGGGTTGGATTCGGGTCGGGTCAAGTTTTGACACCCCTATTACTAGCTAATCTTTGTTTGTTAATAATATTTACTATGTGCATGATATAAAGAAGAATTTGTTTTTTAATTCTTAAATGATGGATAAATGATATTTAATTTATCTAAGCTTGATAAAATGGGATTTTTTTTTTTTATCAATGTCAATGTGCTTAATATGCTATCAATGAAGGGAGCAATTTATTGTAAATTATAATTTCTACTTTAATATTTAGGATTCATTTAGGATGGCTTTTTTACTGGCTTTTAAAAAAAAATTTAGTATAAAATTTTTACTTTTTGTACTAAAAAATTATTTTAAGAAGCAGGAAGAAAGTCGTCCCCAATGGAACTTCAAGCTTAGTTTGGAAAGGCTTTTTATTAATTTTTAAAATATTTTTTTAATTCAAAATATCTTGAACTAAAAAAATTTTATACCAAAAAACTGTTTTTAGACAATAGTAAAATAGCTGTTTCAAACACTGAGCTAATGATAGAGAAGAAATATCTAAGAAATTATCTTATTTTCTCACAAAGTATTGAATTCACAAAGAACTAAAATTTATTGCAGTGGCCACAATGGAGCATGATCAAAACATTATCATGATTGAGCATGAATCTGGTATTGAAAAACTTTCAAAATTTAATTCGGGATTATTTGAATTTTGATTTCAGCAAACTTATAGTTGAACTGAACGTCTCAAAAAGGAGAATCCAATAACATCAAATTTGACCCAATCCGAACTCCAATGTGTCCAAATCAAAGATGAATGATCAATATTTGTAACGACATCATAATTAATATAATATAATTAAAATAATTAATTAATGCTAGTGATAATCTAGAATAAAATATATAATTCTTAAAAGTTAAAAATGTAATGAAGGGTTAGACTAATTTCTTAAGAAATAAAATCAGAGAACAGAAATTGATAGGGAGAGAAACTCAATTTATAGTAGTTTAGATATATGAAAGAATACTAAGAAGTACTAGAAAATCTAAAATATTAATTCATTTATTTAGGGGATATGAAGAACAGAATACAAACAACATTTAATAAAATGTGTGTCAAATATTTTTTATTATTATTGTTACGGGTTAGAACATACCTACCCTCAACTAGCTGAGCAATTATTAGGTCCTTTCACTGGATGTAGAGGAAGGTTCGGTTTTAGGCAAAAATAGGTCAAAAATTATTTTTTCAAAAAACTCGGTATTTGCACTTTTTTAGACAAAACCGAACCTTCCTCTAGGTCCTTGCACCGGACCAAATAAAAGTTCCAACTAGCTATCCACATCTGATAGGCGCCCAATACAGCCAATTTCTCGCCTCTTCCAAGTTCCAACCTTCCAGCGAAACTATGAACTCCTCCGCCGCTTCCTTTGACTCCGACGACGTGGTGTTTCAATTGCCCGGATCCATCCGCCTTTACCGCAGTGGCCGCGTGGAGCGTATTTACCGTGACGAGCTCGTCCCCCCGTCCCTCGACCCAACTACCGGCGTCCAATCCAAAGACGTCACCATCAACCCCACCACCAACCTCTCCGCTCGCCTCTACCTCCCGCCCTCGGCTACATCCATCCCAAAAAAGCTCCCTGTTTTCCTCACCATCCACGGTGGCGGCTTCTGCCTCTTCCGTTCCTCCTCCTCCATCTACCACAACTACGTCAATTCACTCACCACTAAAGTTGACATCCTCTCCGTTTCAGTAGACTACCGCCTCGCGCCTGAGAACCCTCTCCCCGCCGCCTACGACGACTGTTGGGAAGCGCTGGAGTGGGTTTTCGCTGCCGAAGACCCTTGGCTGTCAAATTTTGGCGATTTAGAAAGGGTTTTCATAGGCGGAGAAAGCGCCGGCGGGAACATAGTGCACAACCTGGGAATAAGGCTTGGTGGAGAGGGGAAGAAGGTGGAAGGGCTGGTGTTGATTCATTCTTTCTTTTGGGGGAAGGATAGGATTGGAAATGAGGGGGTAGAAAGCGGGAAGAAGGAAAGCCTCAAGGCGGAGGATATCGATGCGCTGTGGCTTAATATGTGTCCGGAGACGACGGGGCTTGACGACCCGCGGATCAATCCGGTGGTGGAGGGTGCGCCGAGCCTGGCGACGTTGGGTTGCCGGAGAGTGCTGGTGTGCGTTGCGGAGCTGGATATGTTGAAGGAGAGGGGGAGGGTTTACTACGAGAAGTTGAAGGAGGGCGGGTGGGAAGGGGAGGCGGAGTTTCTGGAGTCGGAAGGGGAGGATCATTGCTTCTTCTTTATGAAGCCTGGGAGCTTGAAGGCGGAGGAGTTCATGGAGCGGATGGTCAGCTTCTTCAACAAGCATTGATTCTGCTATCTTTTCACCAATATAATAAAATATAAGCGTGCTCGTGTTGAGTTGAAGTAGATTCCTCGATCTCTATGTATCACAATCGTATCTTGGAATCTTTCAGATTATATGAATGCAATTGCGAGTTAATGTCTTAATGGCGTGAGATTCGTCTGGAGGCGTACCGTAGAAACAGAGCAACCCCTTCTTTTTTAATTTTTATAGTATTGGGAAAGCTTTCGAGCTGGGGCTAAATAAATTATCTTAAACGAGATGGGTTCTTTCCACAAGATGCTCGTAAGAACTCCTGTGATACTTCTAACTCCCAATTTCTTAGATGGCTTCTTAGTTCAGCCATGCGGGAACAAACAAATTAATTGAAGAGAACAAGTAGTAATGCAAGCTATGCCTTCTCTTATGAACCAAGGAAATATGTATGGATTCATGATATAGTATTGTAAAATATTTAGGTTTTTATTTCGGATAATTTTCTTGCTATTTTCTTAAAAAAAATTTAGTACAAAAATTTATTAAACTAAAAATTTTTATATATAAAAAATTGTTTTAAAAAGTTGTAAGAAGGTTGTCCCAAATAAAGCTTTAAGGCATCTCAAACCTAAAATTCCATTTTCACTTCAAAATGTAGTGAAACTAAAAAATGCCGTGATTAACTCCATTTTGCACGCTTCTGCGAAAGTAACGTCTTTATCCTCTTTCGCGCGTTTCTGAGACAGAAAAATCGCATAGGTGTTGCACTGGTCACCCTCCACTGATTAGCAGATTATTTGTCGTTCAAATGGAGCAAACCAGCTACGCCTTACAATTGTTCGCAGTTCGACTGGAGACGCCCTTAGCGAGCTGCAACGTAAGAATTTAGTTGATGAACTTCCACAACTAACTATGAGCAATAAATTATAAAATATGAACTTAAATGTATGATTATAGAGAAATGGTATTTTTTTTCAACTTTTGGACAACCGATTCTTTCAGAACTAAAATTTTGAAAGTTAAGAGTTGTTTGTATTGTTTGCCATTGCGAGAAGATGCATAGGCCTTCTTTCTATGTGGGTGGGATCAAATCTAATTGAGAATTGTAGCTAATTCACTCAGACGTGTTAGGAAAGTTTATCACACTTTCTAGTACTATTATGCAATATGTATTTACTATAATTAATGTTTTTTCTAGATATTCTTGTGTTATATTTATGAAATAAAAGTTTGAAGTTTTTTTTTTTTTTTTTTCAGTTTAAAACCTCAACTAAAATAATTTATTGCAAGCTAACATTTTTTGTTATAGGGGTGAACATATGCCCAAAGAATTTTCTTAATTTTTAATGAAGGGTAGAATTTATAAAGAACTATCTTCCTTAAGTACTCCATAACATAATGATGTGATTAAAAGGGAGAATTGACATATTTTTGAAATGATTTAAAGTTTTGTTTGGGACGATTACAACATTTTATAAAGTTGGTTGTAAGTTGTCATTGCAAAAAACTATTTTCCACTAAAGTTGGTTGTAAGTTGCGGGAAAAATAACTTTACTAAGGTTATGTTTGGGACACTGCAGAGTTTTATAAACTTTGTTGTTGGAAAAATAACTTAACTATTTTTGTTGTAAAAAACTGTTTCGACTATTTTTTTTAAAACAATGGAAAACAATAATAAAGCAATAGCGAATTGAAATTGTGATTGTTAATTGGTTTGAAAAACAAAGCACCTATAAAGTTGTCCCAAATAAACCCTAACAGTTTATTTCACGTTAAAAAATTTAAGTTTATGTTGTGTGCATGCAAATTATCATCTATCATTATTAGAATAGCCTTAAAAGGAGTTGAGAATATTTATCAATATGGAAAATTATCTTTAAAAAATCCTAATATTTGTTATCTTAAATTTTCTAATTAATAAATTTGTTGTGCTATTAAGAAAATATAGATGACATTATTATACTAAAAATAGTTTAGTTATATTTATAAATATTGAAATGTGTATATTATTCACAAATTGCTCTAATAAATATGCATTGCAAGTACAATCATTTATCCTCAATTCAACCTTCTCAATGCCATCATGAACTCCTCCGCAGCCTCCTCTCCCGTCGTCGACACTGACGACACTATCTTTGAATTATCTGACACCATCGGACTTCACTAGAGCGGCTGTGCGCATCACCTCTTCCATGATGAGCTCGTCCCATCATCCCTTAATATAACAACCAACGTCTAATCCAAATACATCACCGTCAACCCCATCACCGGCCTCTCCGCCCGCCTCTACATCCTGCCTTCCTCCACGTCAATCCAGAAATAACTCCCACTCTTCATCGCCATCCATGGTGGTCGGTTTTGCCTCATACACCGCTCCTCAATCTACCACGACTGCATCAACTCCCTCATCGCCAAGGTAGGCGTCCTCTCCATCTCAGTAGACTACCTGTCACCTTATGGGTCTGGAAGGAGGTACAATCGGACAACACTAGACACGATGAATGGATAGAAATATTGGGGATGAGGAGTCAACACCACAAAGATGAAACACATAAGAAAGTAGAAGTAGCAAAAAAGTAAATGACACCAGGATTTAACGAGAAAAAATTCAAAATAGGGGAAAAAACTACGGAGTCACGCCACATCAAGAAATCAACTATAAAAATGAGGATAAATAAGTACATATTTGTCTTCTTTCTCACTCTCTCATTACTTCTCTTCTTATATGCAGTGTTTTCTATGTCTAAACCTCTCAAAATACAAGAGAAAGCCAGAAAAATGAGAAAGAAAACAGTTTAGTCCTCAAAATACTCAAACCTCTTTCTTGATCTGATGTGGCGCCGTATCTAGACCGATGCGGTGCTCCACTCTCTATCGTTCAGCACTAGGCTGCTCATGTACATAGCATCGGGACGTTGCACGAAAAATATTGAACCCAAGCAGAGGTAAACCCCCGCACACCACAAAAAGCACGAGAAACTCGAAGTTCGAGGCAACATAACAATCCGATTGATCAACACAATCTGATTCCACATATAATAAGAAAGACTTGTTTTGTATCTACAAAGGGGAACAAACTTATATGAGTGATACAACATGATATACATAAACCATAGTAAATAAATAAAGTGAAATAAAAAAAAGTCATTTTATTAATAAAATGCAAATAACTAGTACATCCAAATAACAAATAATTTTGATACAAGCTAGAAGGATTATAAATAAAACATAAAGCATGAAAAAAAAAAATAATCAACCCTAAATTTGAAGAAAAATAAACTATTTCAAAATATAAAATTTAAAAATAGACTACTGCTAATAACTCTGCTCTTGAGATGACGGTTCGCCAAACACACCTATAAGACCTGCTGTAAAATGAGACAACAGGTGAGTTTGATAAATCAAACTTCACAATTAACACCTATATATCAAAGCATAGATGATAACATAATATGGCGTGTAGTATGAACAATCAAAAGGTTGAAGTAATAAATATAGTCACCAAAAGAAAATTGCACTAACACATATCATCTTTCCTACAATATAATTCTTATATGCTAGTATCATTAATGTATATGCCAAATCACTATTTTAAAAATTAGACCGGTTCAACCAGTTGAATTGTGAACTGGTTCGCCGACCAGTTCAAAATATTATCAAAACCGTTTTAGACATGAACCGACTTAAACCACTTTGAACCGACGGTTCAACCGATTAACTAGTGAACCGATGACATTTTTTGAAAATCAGTTTAGCTGGTATTTAATTAAATGAAATAATTTAATAAATTTATCAGAAAATTTGATGCTGGTGATTGCTTGTAGATCCAATTGAATATCTTGAACTCATACATTCAAAAAAATGATACCTAAAATATATACAATCATCAAATGAAATTGACTATTTTAGAGAAAATGAATATCAATGAACAAAACTAATGTAACATAAACTTCAAAAAATACTTAATTCAGTTTGTGATGAATGCAAACATTTCAACCCATGTCATAATAGATAATACTTTTTCTCTTTCCACCAAGATTAACTTATCAAATATATTGTCATACCACAAGAAGCCCAATTTTATTCCAAAGGAGAATATACAATGGGAGCTGGGGAGAAACTCTCACAACACTCAATAATTTGTGATTGTAACAAAATCTCATCCATTGATTCATCCAGCAATGAGACTGCACAAAATATGATCATTTGTGATTGTAATAGTGAGCATCTGAATTGATTTTCTATTCAGGATAAAAGATAGCTTGGGCGGCATTCATATTAATTATAAATAACTTTTGATTTTTTTTTTTTTGAAACAATGCAAAAGCAATGAATTAACATAACAAAAAAGGATTTCCTAGATACAAGCTAAAACGGTAACATCTCATCCTTGATTAACTCAATCAAGGAATTAGGAATGTTACCAAAGGAAAAGGTATCAAAAATAAAACTATCATCTATAGCTAAAGTAGCACAAAAATCAGCTACTTTATTACACTCTCTATTTACATGATGCAAAATGACCTTATTAAAGTCACTTAAGAAGTGAAGCTCTTTAACCGACCAATTATCCAATTGCCAATCAACCTTCTTAAAAGAATCTTGTAAGAATATAATTACATTTACATTATCACTTTCAATGATAATACCACTACTTTCAAACATCCAATTTTGTAACAACTGGTGGAAAAAATTATGTATCACCACGCAGATTTTGATTTCTCCTATTTTGTAATCGAATACTGCATTGAGAATAAAGTACACTCTCAAGAGATTGACACAATATTCTACAATGGATTTAATATCAAAATAGGGTTTTGAAAATTGATATTTCTATAATCAAACACAGTTCAAAGAATAACCATATTATTTTGAAAAATAAACATGAAATTCTTAAGAATGTGTTTAGAAATAGAAATAAATTTTTTTTTTTTGAAAAATTTATTCATTCTTTTATTTAGATATAACAAAAAAAATATTATATCATCTTAAAAGACGAACATAACATTCTTTAAGACATCCAAAAGCAAGAATGAATTTTTATAAAATTCATTATTTTTAAAATTAAATATAACAAGCAAGAAATTATATTGTCTGAAAAGACAATAATAACATCCTACAAGTATATTTAAGATTAGAAATAAAGTTTTTTAAAGATATCTGCATTCCCAAATATTCTTTTCTTGTTTTATTTGAATAAAAAAAGGTTTAATTATTTTAGTTTGGGGTTCTCAAATCCCTATAAGAGTAAGCTTTTATAGTTAACTACATTCTAGGAGAAATGTTTCTAAGAAAACTCTCGATTAAAGCAGTGATTTCATAACCTTTTGACTACAAAGTAGAAGACAAGGAACAGAAGTAAGAATTTTCCAAGGAGAAAGCTCAATGTTGAACATTTATTAGCGAGTCAAATGAGGAAAAGTAGGAGGAGCCGGATTCTGAGAAGCTTAGAGGCAACCTCAGTCTATCATATGTTGGAATTTACATTTTAACAGAGAAATTTTATATTTAAGTTGACATTTTATTAGAAATTTGGGATTATATTCCCGGAGGGTGAGGACTTAAGATCTAAAAAGAATCTGCCTCAAAACCTAAATCTAATTTGGGTACTATAAAATAGTGACCCGAATCTAACTAATGAAGTGCAAATTTGGACTTATCCCGGTCTGGATTGGGGAGCCAGCTAACCACCTAGGCGCTTTAAAACCATGTGTCAAGTCTCTTATAAAAGATAGGTAGGGACGTTGTTTAAGTTTTTAAGGAATTGGGAGCCGACATCTAAGACAGATCCTAATTGACCCCTCAACTTATGTAGGGTGAAAAATGTCTAGAAATGCAATTAATATTTTAGACTCTTTTTAATTTGTATCTAATGCAATGCGTGCTAATTGACTCGAATGCATAAAATGAATATGAAGCAGTTTTAAAATTAGGCTTAGAAAATAGGTTTTTCCTTAGAGATTGCACAACTTCCCCTTGACAGAACTGCACCCTCATAGGTCAAGTGGTCTGCCAGAACCCGCAGACGGGGAGGTGCCTAACAAGGAAGAGAAAGTAATAATATGCTTATGCTGACTTTCGGCGGTCACGAGCTTACTTCTTAGATCGTTAGAGTAGAGTTACTATGTGAGCCTAAAATTTTTATTTAAAATTACAAGTAGAAAAATTTTAAGCGTACCCTTACGAAAAAAAGCACTCCGATTCGTATCCAGGCTAAAACAAAACACGACATGCAAGGTCCTAAAAAAATTATACTGCATAAACAATATAAACAATCAAATTGAATAATCCAAAATATAATGTCCAATATCCAATGTCCATATAATTACACCCAGAATTTGCAGAAAAGTAAAATGGCTGGGCACCACTGACAACAAACCCGGATTCTAATCCTAAGAATGACGCAAGTGATTTTTAAACTGGGATATACTCTTTCTTGTATCTTCATTTCTTCGTCTTCTTTCTTTCATCTTTTCATTTTGTCTTCTTTTCTTCTACTAGCTCCTTAGATTCGTCGGATCTAGATATCCAAATGAAAAGAAACTCATCCCTAAAGAGGGGTTTTCTTTTCTATTTGGATACTAAAATCATCCTAATTTGGCTTTCCAAATAAAATAGAATAATCCTTTAAGGTATATTCTCCTTTCTTTGGATTCCAAATCGGATGTAATATCCTATTTTTAAAATCACTTTCACATTTTTAACTTTTAATACATTACATTTGCATTTACATCACAGAAAAGGAAAAGAAAATCTAGACCGCCTGCAGGGTTATCCTAAGCAAAAATCATCCAAAGCAGTTATATATAAGCATTTAAATTAAATCACTCAGCCACACTTGACAACACTCTTTTTATTTGGGGGCTAAGCAACTGGAGCACCTGTAGCATTTTATAAAATTATTGATTAATTAGCCCCCTTTGCCCTGCACGAGTGTGGCCACCTGCAAGAAATCTTGTTAACAACCCAGATCGTTCCTAACCTATGGGTAATCTAATCGTCAATCAAATCACAATAAAGAGTGCAGTAAAAATAAATAAACAAACACACCAATAATTTTACAATCAGCATGCAGTGAAAACAGAGAAAAAGCCCGTCACACAGCAGTAAGAAAATAAACACCGGCCTAACCTAAAACTAGAGTCGGTTGTCCTAACAGACAAGTCTAAGTGTGTGCAATAAGCTGTGAGATTTTGATATATCCTAAGTCATTTATTGGCTAAAGTTTTCTAATTGATTGAATTTTAATTTAAAAATATTCACTAATCCTAAGGTAAGGTGTCACTAAATTTTCTATGTTATATGTTTCTATCATATAGTAAGCATGCATCTTAAGTCTAAATTTTCTAAGACTCGGTCCTTAATTATTGTCCTTAAGTGTCACTACTGTTGTATAGGGTAAAAAATTTTGTTATCACTAACCCTTAGGACTTTTTATATGTATAAAGGGATTTAAGGATCTAAAATAAAACAAAAAGTAATCCTAATTAAATTGAAGTTACTACAGGGACCTAAAGGATAAGGGTTCACACAAACCACATCAAGGGGCCCCTAAAGGTTTTCTAAGTTTAAAATACTCACAGTCACCGGGGGCTACGACCCGGTGGTTCCGCCTGTAGCACCTCTACCCGGTTGGATAGAGGCGACTGACGTCATTAGCTCCTTATTCTTTTGTTCCCTCGACCGGTACTGTTCCTCGCAGTTTATGCCAATAAAGAAAAGAAAACAGGGAAAATAGAGATTAGAAGCACTTTTAATAAATAATAATAAAATAGTTGAAATTTACTGAAAATAAAAGACGTATCTTTCTTCGGGCTTGAACACTAGCTTAGTTGAATGTCCTTTTGGACTCTTTTATTTTTGGAAATATATTTGAGCTCCACTTTTCAAAATACCCACAAGTTTCACTTTTCAACCATTTCAAATCTTAATCTTTCAAAATCCATAAATTTTATAGTACATTCTTTCCAAAATATTTCACCTCCCAAAACACGCAATTTACTTTTCCTTCTACATACACAAGTCACTATATTACCCCTTCTAAAACACACAAGTCATTTCTTCTACACCTAAACACTTTACTTTTCACATGAACATTTCATTTCCTAAAATATTCTACAATTTCTTCAAAAATCATTCTTTACCTTTCGAAGCAACGTAACACACTCTTTATCTTTCTCATCTAAAACCTTTCAATATATACATACAATTCACTAAAATATTCCATATACCTCACTATTACACATTTTCTAACATACACTTTTACTTCCTAACAATCTAACTTTCAATTTTTACTCTTCCAAACACTTTGTTCTTCAACATAAACTCTTCTACACTCACCTACATCTTAAACTCACAATCCAACCTTTCTCGTCAACTTTCTCACTTTTCTAACACGTCTTGCTTTCCTACATTTTGCATTTCCCAACTCTTAAAATTTATACAAACCTCACAACTCTTTCTTACACATCACCTTTCAAAACACCTAAGTTCCAAAATTCATAATTATACACTTTCCACAAAATCAAATACTTTACTTTTCCACTCTTTACACATATCACCTTCTACACAAATCAACTTTCTAAACAAAACACACTTCACCTTTCAAAACATAAACGTTTCACCTTTCCAAATCACACAAATTCCACTTTTCAAAACATACAAAACACTCTTAAGAATTCAAACATTTGCTTTTCACCTTTAATATTCTATACATCTTATTTTAAACTAAAACACCTTATTTCATCAAATTATACACTTTTTTCTTTAGCAACCATTTACTTTCTTTCACGAATGTAAAATAAAATTTCATCCTCTCTTTCTGTTAAACACAACATGTGACAACTCATATTATAATTTTCATGCATGAATATAAGGTGCACTAGAATGTATCAAATCCTTCCACATGATATATATTTAAAACCAATGTCCTTCTAAAAAAAAATATAACAACCTCTCATTCAAGCCACCATATGAAAGAATGCAAATCTTTCTTGCATTCATATATAACAAAATTCTCATATCAAATGATTATAAACAAACATGATAGTAAACTTGCTCTAAACAATTGCATCTACACTTCGCTCTTGGCAATAAGCTTTTTTTTTAGATAATAAAGAAGATATATAATTATTATATGCAAGAGGAGAAAACTTCATAAGCAGTCATCCCTTCAAATTTTCAACGAATGAAAATCAGATCTCAAGAAATGAAGACAATAATATTTTAATTCCTCATTTCTACAAAGAAAAATAGAAATCAACTTATTCTTGCTCATTCAATGGTTGATCTGAGAAAAGAGAAAAATGGAGGCAAAGAAGAAAATGAAAAGGATTTACCACTTTCTACTGTTCTTGGCCGAGAGAATAGGTGAACCTAGGGCTTTTGCTCAATTTGAATTCAGTGGAGACAAATGCGAGAGCATCGACCTTGTCTTCATGCGAGTGAGCAAGGAAGAAGAAGAGATTTCGGCGCCTTGATCTTGCGAATCCAGAGCCGAGAATGCGAGAGAGAGAGAGAGAGAGAGAGAGAGAGAGAGAGAGAGAGAGAGAGAGAGAGAGACGAGTGAATCGGGTTGGGGGTTCGATTTTGGGCTTCTCACGCGAACTGGAGAGAGTGACCATTTGAGGTCTTCGTTCGGCTTCCCTGGGTTCAATCGAGCAAGAGAGACGATCGAGAGAGGGCTTTCATTCGGCCTTCTTGCGAATGGGAGAGAGAGAAATCAGTTTTCTTGTGAAATAGAGAGGGATTGGAGCCTGGGTTCTGCGAACGGAGGGAGAGGCGTCGGTCTTCTTGCGAAATAGAGAGGGATTGTGGGAGTGAGAGGTTCGGAACTACTGAGGGAGAGAGCGGATGTTGGGATGCTTCGTGCGAATGGGAGAGTTGAGTTCGGTTTCATGCGAACTGGAGTAGGAGATGAGGGAGTTCGTTCGGATCTGGGGAGGAGAGCGACAAGGCCTCTTGCGAATTAAGAGGGGAGTCAGGCTTGAGAGATGGCAGTTCCGAACTGGGAGAGAGAGGGAGACCGGTTTCACGAACTGCAGGGGAGAGGAATCGTGGGAGGTTTGGGTGGTTTTGGGTTTGAACCGATTTTTTTTATTATTATACTTGATTTGAAATTTCAATTTAGAGGAGATGATTAGGTAATATAAAAAAATGTCATTTTATTTTAAAATTATAAGTAATTTATTTTAACATGATAATTAAAAAAAAAATTAGTTAACAATTTTTAAATCAAATTAATTTTCATTCATTTATTTAATTTAACTAATGTCATTGGCTCATGACGAATTGATTTGATTTTGAATTAGATTTAGATCGAATCGATTTAGATTTGGGTTGAATTGAAGGGTCGAGCCGACGCTATTTCAGTGGGTATCCACCTAAAGGAAATCCTATTGAATATTTTTTACGTTAGGTTACGGAAACTTAGGAGCTAGATATTGATTCTGGGGAAATTGACCTCGAATAATGAGGTCAACAACAACTCTATAATATCCACAATAGCCTTCATATCTAGTTGAGCCACATCCCAATGGAATTTCTTCCTACCAAAAGCCAAAAGAAGTATCCCTCTGTGATCTCTAAAGATACCTCCAATACCACCTCTATTGGAACTCAATAAAGCAGCATCCACATTAATCTTGATCCAATCTAGTGGTGGAGGGTGCCAAGAGAAAACAGACTCCCTTGGGAGATTAGCACCCCAGCTAACTAGAATCGGGCAAGACTTCAACACAGCAAGGGAAAGAACATTAGCAGTCGTTACAGAGCATGGTAGAGCATTCTTACCATGTTGTACAAGATTTCTATTTTCCAATTTAAGAAAACAGCTACACAATAAATTCTAGCCAGCCCAGAATTCTGTCGGGAACACCCCCTTAGCTGCAACAGGCATTCCTCCAATGAGTGAAAAACCAGTAAGCAAAATCCCCAATTATGAATACAGTCCAGCACTTCCTGTAAGAATATACAATGAACAATAATATGCTCATAATTTTCCACATTCTGACATCCTCTAGCACAACAATCTTCACCTGCCAGCCTTCGAAACTTAAGGAAATGGTTAGTGGGGATAGCAAACTTATACAACCTCCACCAAAAAATTTCTACATTATAATTGAGATTTAAACTCTTAAGCCACGAAAAGAAACCATCATTATCACAAATGTCTTTCCTTCTCAAAACTTCATTATATGCCAGAGCATAAATGGACTTACTAGAGAGCTTAAAGATCGTCTCCAGCATATCAGTCTGTTGAACGTCCACCTTCACCTCTCTAATAATGCAAATCAAGTCTTCATTAAAATACATAGCTAATTTAGCTACATCCCACTCTCCTGAGTAAACTGATGAAGATACATATTCTCCAAGCCAACATAATTCAAGAAGGTTGGCCATTCATTAAGACACCGGTCCAAAAGCTAGATGTCATTCAAAACCAAAATTCTTTCTCCATTCCCCACCTTCCACCTCACGATTGGCTTCAAAAATTTTCCACCCTCCTTTAGAATTTTTCATACATTAGATGAGCTTTTCATTCCACTATCATTAAACACATTATCTCCATACTTGGCCATCATAACACGGTGAAACAGGGTATCAGGTTTTTGGATAAAATTCCAAGCAATTCTAGCTCGCAGAGATCCTATTTTTTCAGAAAAAGACTGTACACCTAAACCTCCTACATTCCGTGGATAACAAATATCCACCCAAGAAACATAGTGAAGACCTTGTCTTCCACTCTGCTTGTGCCAAATAAAATTCCTGCAAGATTTTTCAACCTCCATCATCACCTTCTTAGGAACCAAGGAGTGAGTAATAGCATAATTGGGAAGTGATAGTAATGATGATTTAATGAGTATGATTTTGCCTCCCAAAGATAGAGACTTCCTCCCCCACACATTTAATCTATCATTAATACTACAAAGAAGGTCTTGAAAATCAGCAATTCCCAACCTATTCAAGGATATCTTAACCCCCAAATACTGCAACTTCTTAACCACTTTAAAACCCAAAATATTAGCCACCTTCTTCTTACCAGCTCTCCTTACAAACTTCCCAAAGATTATTTGAGATTTATCCACATTCACTCTTTGTCCCGTCCAATCGCAAAAAGACTTCACGATGCACTTCATTAACCGAGCCCGTGGAGAAGAAACCTTGGAAAACAGAAGAACATCATCTGCGTACAGAAGATGAGAGATCCGTGGACCTCTAGGAGACATCTGGATACCCAAAGATTGGCCCCTTTGCTCAATACTACTCGTCAACAGATGAGAACACAAAATAAACAAGCATGGTGATAATGGACAGCCCTGCCTAAAACCATAATGTGCATCAATCCATTTAGAATACTTTCCATTCAAGCTAACAGAAAATCTAGCATTCATCACACATTCCATAATCAACCTGGTAAAGGAAATTAGAAAGCCATACCAATGAAGAATATGATTCAATGTTGGCCAACCCATACTGTCATAAGCCTGCTCCATATCCAGTTTAACAGCCATCAAGCCTTGCTTGTTCCTGGAAACTTTGAATTTATTAAAAATTTCTTGTGCCAACAAATAGTGTTCAGTAATTGATCTACCCAGGATGAATGCAACCTGCTCCTATGATATCAACCTTGGCAAACACATTTTCAGCCTATTGACAAGCATTGTAGCCACTATCTTATAAGTACATTGACAAAGACTGACGAGTCTATAATTTGATAGTAATACCAGGTTTAAAATTTTAGAAATTAAAACAATAATTGTGTCTTTCCATTCCTTATGCATCCTTCCATCTTTAAGAAACTTATTTATAGCATTCCAAGTAGTAACACCTACCAGGTTCCATAAAAATTTGAAGAATGAGGCAGTCACCCCATCAAGGCCTGGCGATTTATGGTTTCCTTGCTGAAAGACAGCATTTCTACATTCATCAAAGCTGAATTCAGTACTCATAACAACAGCACCCATATCATCCAGCTTCAGATTATCATCCAGATTTGGCCAGCCAGATAACTCACAGTTCCTGAATTTCCACTTTTCCTCAAAGAAATGCAAAAAAACTTGTTCAATCTGATCCTCCTCCACCACCATTTTGTTGTTAGCATCCTTTATTTGTCCAATCCAATTTGCATTCCTTCGGCCAAATGCAACATTATGGAAAAAATTTGAGTTCGAATCCCCTTCCTCAAACCATCTTATTTTCGCTCTCTGATTCCACCATACAGCAAGCCTCCTTAAGGTCATATTCAGCTCATGGACCTTTTGTCGAAGTATGAATAGATCATTGCATGAAAAATCAACACCTGAAGCCTCCCTAGCTTGTAATTCCAATATCTCTTTCTTTAACTATTCTTTCAGCTTTTCCAAGTCTCTGCAATTACTTCTGTTCCAGAAAAAGAGGACTCTCAAAGTCCTCTTAAGCTTCCTATTAAGCACTTCTTCCACCTCACCAAAGTCAGTCTTCTGCCATGAACTCTTGACAATACTCCAAGCTGCCGAATAGGATCTCCAAGTGTCTTCAAATCTAATAGCCTTACTCCTAAAAGTCTTCTTCCCATCCAGATTAAAAAAAACTGGACAGTGGTCTGAAGCCACCTGTGCAAGATGCTGCACTTTCACAAATGGAACCAAATGTAAAGCAGCAGAGTTAAGTAGACATCGATCAAGCCTCTCCCAAATTCTGGAAGAGCCCATCTTATTGTTGCACCAAGTAAAACTTGGCCCAACAAAACCTACAACATGAAAATCAACATTAGTAAAAAAATCCCTCATCTCCCTTGGTCCTTTAGAGAATAAGAATCGCTTGCCCCCCTTCTTATCTTCCTTGTTCAAAATGCAATTAAAGTCCCCCCCCCCCCCCCCCCCAATGGCAGGACCCGAATCTATCAAGCACGATTCCAAAAGGTTCCATAAGCTACTTCTTTCATTATGTCTCCTGTTACCATAAATCGTAGCCACCTTCCAAATTCTCAGAGTAGGCGTGAATAGAGAACCTACCACCACCTGAGAAGAACTCCTCTCAACTACAAAGGACACAATTTTCCTGTTCCACAAAACCATAATACCCCCAGCCATGCCAACAGCTGGAAAGTGGAAGAAGTCCCAATCCTTCACAATAAAGAAATATGCATCACTTCTACTAAAGCTAGACAATTTGGTCTCCATTAAACCAACAAAACAAACCTCATGATCTCTAATAATTTTCTTGAGATACAAGGAAGCCTCTTTTTTCCTGGCCCCCCCTGCAATTCCAAAAAACCAAAGAGTTCATTAAATAATCAATGGGGAGCCACCCCCACTAGGCAGATTTCCTTTAACCTCTTTCCTCTTCTTCCTGTGTTCCGGTTCTAATGGATCCAATGTCTTCAATTCCTTAGCCAACTTCGTCTTCACCAAGCTATTACACTGAGAAGCAAATACATCAATTTTCTCAGGCAGATCAACAACAACAGACTCCTGCTGTTGCTCTACACAAGGAAGTTCTCTTACCTCCCCCTCTTCAACATCTTCTAGTAGAGCATCAAATTTGTTAGCAGTCGAAATCCCCAATTCACATTCTGCAGCATTTTCCTTGCCACTTTCTTCAATACTAACATCTTTTGCAACATTTTTCTTCACCTGATCAAACTGCAGTTTTGAAGATTTTTCCTTATTAAAGATATGTCCTGTTTCAGGCTATAACTTTGATACAACATTATTTCTACCATTCCTTCCAGCCATGGTCATATTATCATTCCTTATTCTTCTGTTTTTAAACTTCACGTGAATCCAGGGCCCATAATCTCCATCTTCACCTTGCATTTCCATCACATCTTCCCCATTTTTTACAACCTCTGCCCTGTTTCCACCCTGTTCAACAGCCTTCTTTCTCACAATATCAGGACAAACTTTACTATCATGCCCAACCTTCCCACACTGATAGCAGATTAAATCAATCTTCTCATATTCTATCTTCTGAAAAAACCGTCCAGCTATTCCATCCACCCAGATTCCATAAGGTAAACTATTCTCCAAATTCAAACGGACACATACCCGGGCAAATTCACGTTTCCCCCATTTAAAGGAATTGCCATCCAGCAGCATAGGGGCACCAATTCTCGAAGCAATACGAATAATGTTCTCCTCATCCCAGCAATACAGTGGCAAGCAGGGCAAACAAATCCAGACTGGAGCCGAAATTCCTTTAAAAGATTTGGGATTGAAGTGAGGAGACCACTTATCCATTCCCACAATGTAGCCACCAATGAACCAAGGGCCACCGCTAAGGACTTCCTCCATTGCTTCCAAAGATTTGAAGGAGCAAATAATCCAATTAAGACCAATCGACGTCATATGAAAGTTTCCAAACTTGTTCCACTGCTTCCTTAATTCCTGGCTACACAGCATAAATGATACTCTGTCTCCCAACACCTTTACCACAAGCGAGTGCCTCAAAATTTCCGAGTTCAACACTTCTTTCTCAGCATTAAGCTTAACCGCTATCCCATCCTCCGACAATTCCGTGATCAACTTATCAGCAGTGATCTTAATATGTTTCGTTTTCTTCCAGGCATCCTGAAAATTATTATTCTTCGAACTGGCCAAATCCGAGGTTAACAAAGCAGCAGGCTCCTGATTTCTATCCGCATCAGGGCTCTTCATAGGAATTTCATCATTCATCTCCTTATCAACATTATCAATATCAGATGCCAACGATTGTCCCGTAATTTCTTCATGATTAACAACAAACTTGTTAGCCTTCAAAATCGCACCAGAAGAAACAGGCGCATCAGGGATCTGATCAACAAAAATCCCTACACCTCCAACTTCATGAATAATGTCAGAACACCGATCAACAGCTATCTTCTTGCCTTTCCCTTCAGCAACTTCTTGACGAACTAGAGGACGAAAATCCTCCTTGATAACTATTCCACCGCTAACCTTTCTATTTCCACGAAGAACACCAGAAGTACGAGGGTTCATCATGATCCAGCCAACCAAGTACGCCGATCATCCGACCAACGATCGGCAAAACGCAAGATCGTCAGTTCGCGCAAAGCCCGCGAACAAGAAAATTGAAAAAACAAGACTTTCTCTCTCTAGAAAAATCGGGAGCTTCTCTCTCTAGCGATATTCTCTAAACGCAATAACTTTTGAATTTCAAACAGAACTTTTTTAAAGAAAAAACTTATTTCAGCTTGATCGATTAGGTCAAGAACACAAAAAGAAAAAGCTTAGATTGTTTACTCTTGACATAAGATTGAAAGAGACATAGTCCCGATGTAAGAAATAGCAAAAAAATATTTAGGGCATGAGGACTTCTCACAGGACTATGACAATGAAGTTCATGAATAGAGCAGGAGTTCTCACCGGAGTAGGAGTTATCCAAACGATGAAGACCACAGTGGAGAATATTACTAGGGCAAGAGTTCTCCCCACGTAACAAATAGCAGAGAAAGATTTAGTGCAAGAGTAGTTCTCACCATAATATGGTGTGGTGAAGTTCATGAATAGGACAGGAGTGATCGTCGGTCTCATGATGGGTAAATTATTACATCCGGTCACCGGACGTCTGGACATCCAATCCGGTGTCGCCACATCACCGAAATACATTGGGGTCTTGTGTATTATTTTGGTGATGTGGCGACACCGGATTGGTGTCCGGACGAATCCGGACACCGGACATAATAATTTGCCCTCATGATGATGGAGAAGATCATATATTAGACGTGACTAGGGCAGGAGTTCTCACATGCGCCTTAGGGAGATGAAATATAGTGGTAGAAATGATTTGATAGAGAAGAAGTACGTGCTATAAGTGTATTTTAAAAGTTTTATGTGTTAGATATGTAAATAGACAAATTTTGAATGTTGTGCATATAAATCTTCCTTTTGTTTAAATGACTTTTTAGTTGATTTTAAAAATATTTACAGTAAAAAAAAAAATTTATAATCAAACTTATTATTGTATGATAGTTATATGAAAATTATTACATAATCTAAAAAAAATTATAATATTCATAATATTTTTTTAAAATATTATTATTATTCACAATAATTATACTAATACTATTACAAATAATCACATCAGTCTCTCAAAAGTGGGTCAAAAATAAAAAACCCACACGTGAAACACAAGCCGATCAAAACAGAATGCTCTATATGAGTAACCACGTAATCCGACAAACTCATGTCAGGAATTATTCCAATACCATATTCTTTAGAAGATCTTTAACCGAGCGGTAGACGCTCATATGCAATCGCCCGCTCCTCCAATCGAATGTCAAATCTCACGCTAAATATCGCTAAGTAACATTGCCACATCATGTTCACCGTCACATTAGTTTTTTTTTTAATATAAAAATACGATTAAAAATTGATATAAAAATTGAGATAATATATATATATATATATATATATATATATCCAGGTTTTAAAAATCGGACCGGATCGGCCGGTTCAACCGTGAACCAGCCAGTTGTCCGATCCGGTCCAGTTCAAAAACCGGCTTCGCAGAGAACCGGCCAGAACCAGACTAAACCGGCGGTTCAACCGGTGAACCAGCGAACCGGTCCGGGTTCAAAAGAACCGGCCGGTTTCAAAAAAAAAATTTTAATGATGAATAAAATATAAATGATATATTTTACTTCATTACATTTTTTAAAAATAATTTTTTTATTAAATAATGAGATTTTTGATACCATTATATATGGTTATCACCTCATGAAACAAGTTTTGTTAGAGAAGAGGGAACTATATATAGAGTCAAAAGCCAACTATCTCTTACTCCTTCATGATGTGGGACTAAAAAAGAGTACATGAATGCTATGTGAGCTTGGGCTTTATTGGGCCATTAAATTGAGTTTGTTGGACCACAAATTTGGGCTGGTTGGGCCACGAATTTGGGCTAGTTGGGTGCAAAATTTTTTAAATTTTGTATTATAAATTTGTTATGATGTATATTTATAAATTAATTATATAAATTTATATATTATATTAAATATTATTCTTATTACACATTTTTAAATTTAATATTATAAATTTATCTATAATATTAAAATTTTTAATTTGTTATAATGTATATTATAAGAATCTCATTTATTATAATTATAATGAAATATAAAAATTAATTATAGTTAATTTATTAGATATTCATAATTATAATATAATTAACTAAATATTTTATAAATTATAATTATATTATAATATATTCATCATTTTAATTTAATTTAATTATATTGAGAGATAATTTATTAAAATTATATAATTTAAATTCTTAGAATTATATTATTTGATGTTAAATTCATGAAATTATCCTATTAATGTTATAAATTTTTAATAATATTAGTATTTATTACATCATCCGGTTCGACCCCGGTTCGACCGGTCGAACCTTGAACCTCTCCTTCTTCCGGTTCTTTGTCCGGTCCGATTTTCACAACCTTGATATATATATATATGTTGCGTGTTAGAAAATACGCGGCGGTAGAGTTTTTAAATTCGCGTCCGAGCGTTGCACGTAAGTTTAACACACAAACAGAAAGATGTAGTGAACACCAAGAGTTTTTACGTGGAAAACCCAAAAAGGGAAAAAACCACGGGGCCTCGCCCAGTTGTAAAGTTCTACTAGTGTTTTCGTAGGTTACAAATGGCGGATTTCGTCCCACAAGTCGGGATTATCCAAATACAACTTGTTTTCTTCCACTAAATTCACAAAGTCCTGCGAATTCCTAGCATCCCCTGAAAATCCGGCAGAGTTCCGGCGTCTTCAGGCGGCAGGAAGAGCTCCGGCGGCGGTGGTCGAGGAGGTGAGGAATCTCCTATTCCCCTTTCTCCTTATCCTTCTCTTCTTCTGCGAATTCTTGGCGTTTCCTCCAAATCCGGCAGAGTTCCGGCGTCTTCAGGCGGCAGGAAAAGCTCCGGCGGCGGTGGTCGAGGAGGTGAGGAATCTCCTATTCCCCTTTTTCCTTCTCCTTCTCTTCTTCTTCTCTCTCTTCACTTGAGCCCCTTGGTGTAGAATGAGGGCTCTATTTATAGTTTTTCTGGAGTGGCATAGCCCGTAAATAGGCGTGAGATCAAGGGCGAACAGGGAGTGGTTTGAATGGACGGTCGATATCGAATCTTTTGATCATGCACCGGTCGTTGGACATTTGATGGCCTTAATGATGTCGGAATTTGATGATCTTGGGTTCGTTGGATTCGTCTCGTCGAGCCGCTCGATTCGAGTATAAGCTCGTTAAAATCGGAGACCGTTTGGTAACTCAAATTGCGGTTTGAACCTTCCAACAATGCTTCGAACCTTTGATTCGGACTCATTTGGGCTCGGATTGGGTTGATCTTGGTGTCGTTGGGTTTGTATTTCCGAGACGCTCAGTTTGACTGTAAGCTCGCTGAAATCGGAGTTCATATGCTCTCGAAATCAATTTTTGAAGTTTCCAACTAGGTTTTGCCTCGAGATTCGTGCCCGATCAAGATGATTTTGCGATGCCGTATCAGTTGCCCCCCTATTTTCGGACGTCAAAGCATTAGGAGTCTGAAAATATGTGTTTTGAAAATTTGTATCAGCCAGAACGCCGAAAATTGCGTTCCAAAATTAACATCTTGCTTGAACTATATCATAAAGGTCCCATTGAGTTTCAAAAGTATCAAAATCGACCCCGGAACGTCGAAAAACGTGTCCGGGGACCCCAAAATCGTCGGAATTGGACTCGTCGGGGCGAAAAAATGGGCTCGGGACAAGCTGGGCAGCCGAACCGGCCGGACCGGCCGGCCGGCCGCCGCCGCCACCGCCGGCGGCAGGGACCACGCGGCACGCACGGCGGCCGCGCGTGATGGACCGCGCTCACGCGGTCTCGCGAGCCCGCGCTTGGGCTCGCCCGAACCTGGGCTGTGCCCGTGCGTGGTTCTCCCGCGCCTGGGCCCTGCCGCGTGACAAGCCGTCCGCGATCCGCGGTCTCCGACCGCGGATTGGTGAGCTGGCAGCGCGAAGCGGCGCATCCGGTCGGCTGTACCGCCATTGTGGGCCCCGTTTTCGTCCAAAAATAGCTTTTTTGTTATTTCTAGGTCCGAAAAATTCCAAAAAAGTGTCAAAAAATTGCAAAAAAATTAAAAAAAATTTCTAAAAAAGGAAAATTCCGAAATTGGTAGTAACTTCCCCCTTTTTCTCCAAAACCTATAAATAGGCCTCTCAAGCCCTTAGGAAACTTGCAACTCCTCCTTTCTCCCTCCGGTTTACTGGCGATAAAAACCTACGGGATTTCCTCCTCCCCCTCCGGTTTACTGGCGATAGAAACCTACGGGATTTCTTCCTCCCCCTCCGGTTTACTGGCGATAGAAACCTACGGGATTTCTTCCTTCCCCTCCGGTTTACTGGCGATAGAAACCTACGGGATTTCTTCCTTCCCCTCCGGTTTACTGGCGATAGAAACCTACGGGATTTCTTCTTTTCCCTCCGGCTTACTGGCGGTTGTGGCTTTCGCTATTTTGCGAGCGGGAAACTTCCCCTGCTCGAATTAGCGCCCCTCCTCGCGCGCAGAAGCCTACGGGATCTCTTTTCCATCTGAGTGGAGGTTTGCTGGCGATGGACGATCGAGTTGAAGCCCGTTAGTAGTCAACGATCGAGTGTGGAGCCAAAGGGGAGAGTTCGAGAATGCGTTGCAAATAGCATTCAAGCGAGAAGCCGATGGCGAGTAGCAGTCTGCCGACGAGCAGAAGTCCGACGACAGGAAGAAGTCTGACTTCGGGTAGAAGACCGACGAAAATTCATCGACGACCAGAAGTCTGGCGACGAGTAGAAGTCCGCTGACGAGCAGAAGTCCGACGTCGGGTAGAAGTCTGCTGACGAGCAGAAGTCCGACGTCGGGTAGAAGTCCGCTGACGAGCAGAAGTCCGACGTCGGGTAGAAGTCTGCTGACAAGCAGAAGTCTGACGTAGGGTAGAAGTTCAACGTCGGGTAAAAGACCGACGAAGATTCGTCGATGAGCAGAAGTCTGACGACGAGTAGAAGTCCGCTGAGGAGTAGAAGTCCGACGACGAGTAGGAGTTCGCTGACGAGCAGAAGTCCGATGTCGAGTAGGAGTCCGCTGACGAGCAGAAGTCCGACGACGAGTAGGAGTCCGCTGACGAGCAGAAGTCCGATGTCGAGTAGGAGTCCGCTAACGAGTAGAAGTCCGACGACGAGTAGGAGTCCGCTGACGAGCAGAAGTCCGACGTCGGGTAGAAGTTCAACGTCGGGTAAAAGACCGACGAAGATTCGTCGATGAGCAGAAGTCTGACGACGAGTAGAAGTCCGCTGAGGAGTAGAAGTCCGACGACGAGTAGGAGTTCGCTGACGAGCAGAAGTCCGATGTCGAGTAGGAGTCCGCTGACGAGCAGAAGTCCGACGACGAGTAGGAGTCCGCTGACGAGCAGAAGTCCGATGTCGAGTAGGAATCCGCTAACGAGCAGAAGTCCGACGACGAGTAGGAGTCCGCTGACGAGCAGAAGTCCGACGTCGGGTAGAAGTTCAACGTCGGGTAAAAGACCGACGAAGATTCGTCGATGAGCAGAAGTCTGACGACGAGTAGAAGTCCGCTGAGGAGTAGAAGTCCGACGACGAGTAGGAGTTCGCTGACGAGCAGAAGTCCGATGTCGAGTAGGAGTCCGCTGACGAGCAGAAGTCCGACGACGAGTAGGAGTCCGCTGACGAGCAGAAGTCCGATGTCGAGTAGGAGTCCGCTAACGAGCAGAAGTCCGACGACGAGTAGGAGTCCGCTGACGAGCAGAAGTCCGACGTCGGGTAGAAGTTCAACGTCGGGTAGAAGACCGACGAAGATTCGTCGACGAGCAGAAGTCTGACGACGGGTAGAAGTCCGCTGAGGAGTAGAAGTCCGACGACGAGTAGGAGTTCGCTGACGAGCAGAAGTCCGATGTCGAGTAGGAGTCCGCTGACGAGCAGAAGTCCGACGATGAGTAGGAGTCCGCTGACGAGCAGAAGTTCGATGTCGAGTAGGAGTCTGCTAACGAGCAGAAGTCCGACGACGAGTAGGAGTCCGCTGACGAGCAGAAGTCCGACGTCGGGTAGAAGTTCAACGTCGGGTAGAAGACCGACGAAGATTCGTCGACGAGCAGAAGTCTGACGACGGGTAGAAGTCTGCTGACGAGCAGAAGTCCGACGACGAATAGGAGTCAGCTAACGAGCAGAAGTCCGACGACGAGTAGGAGTCCTATCCGAGGTTGTATGTCAGGACATTTGTTCGATGGCATTAACATGTATGGAAGAGATCGAGAGAATCCACCAAGAATGTGAGACCTATCCGATGTTGTATGTCAGAACATTTGTTCGATGACATTAACATGTGTGGAAGAGGTTGAGAGAATCCACCAAGAATGTGAGACCTATCCGATGTTGTATGTCAGAACATTTGTTCGATGACATTAACATGTATGGAAGAGATCGAGAGAATCCACCAAGAATGTGAGACCTATCCGATGTTGTATGTCAGAACATTTGTTCGATGACATTAACATGTGTGGAAGAGGTTGAGAGAATCCACCAAGAATGTGAGACCTATCCGATGTTGTATGTCAGAACATTTGTTCGATGACATTAACATGTGTGGAAGAGGTTGAGAGAATCCACCAAGAATGTGAGACCTATCCGATGTTGTATGTCAGAACATTTGTTCGATGACATTAACATGTGTGGAAGAGGTTGAGAGAATCCACCAAGAATGTGAGACCTATCCGATGTTGTATGTCAGAACATTTGTTCGATGACATTAACATGTATGGAAGAGATCGAGAGAATCCACCAAGAATGTGAGACCTATCCGATGTTGTATGTCAGAACATTTGTTCGATGACATTAACATGTGTGGAAGAGGTTGAGAGAATCCACCAAGAATGTGAGACCTATCCGATGTTGTATGTCAGAACATTTGTTCGATGATATTAACATGTGTGGAAGAGGTTGAGAGAATCCACCAAGAATGTGAGACCTATTCGATGTTATATGTCAGAACATTTGTTCGATGACATTAACATGTGTGGAAGAGGTTGAGAGAATCCACCAAGGATGTAAGACCTATCCGAGGTTGTATGTCGGAGCCCTGCTCGACGACGTTAACCTGTGTGGAAGAGGTCGAGAGAATCCACCAAGGATGTAAGACCTATCCGAGGTTGTATGTCGGAGCCCTACTCGACGACGTTAACCTGTGTGGAAGAGGTCGAGAGAATCCACCAAGGATGTAAGACCTATCCGAGGTTGTATGTCGGAGCCCTGCTCGACGACGTTAACCTGTGTGGATGAGGTCAGGATCAAATCCCCCTGGGATTGATCGTCCGGTGATTGAGATACAATATGGATTGTGTATTCCTTGAATCACGGAGAAAGAGTTTGAGAAGTTTTTTCTTATCTTTCATAAGAGGAAAAATCATATTACAACAACATGAACATTCTATTACTGCATTACGTAAGCATAGTACAATAGTTCCCTGGTACGACTTACAAATTACAAAGTACTCAACACACAAGATCTTCGCACGGTGACAATACGACAACATTTAACTTGGAAGAAGACATTAGAGATATCAAAGTGACACTCAACTCAACATAAAAGTGAGAACAAGACAAGTAATATTTGTTAATACAAATACACGAAGTGCGTGATCATTCAATCTCTCCAACCATTTGAACATTATTCAATGGTTGTCTTTGTTGTTGATTCTGCCCCCCAGTCGGACCAACTTCATCTCGGGTTGGTGTATTCTTGATGAATTGTCGGAGATATCCTTGTCGGATCAGTCTCTCAACTTCTTCCTTGAGCTGCCAACATGCTTCAGTAGTGTGCCCACGGCTACGGTGGAAGTGGCAATATTGCTCCTGGTTTCCGACGTTGGGCTTCAAAGGGTGTGGCCATTTCACGTTCTCCTGATCCCGGATGGCCATTAATACATTTGCTTGGGATGTATTGAGTGGGGTGTACTCCTTTTCTTGGCGAGGTCCTCGTCGTGGTGATGGAGACCTATGAGGTAGATTATTCTTCTCATGCTTTTTCTGCTGTGAGAAAGAATTATCCATCACAGGTGCACCTTTGCGCTTCCCGCTGATTTGCTCAAACTGTTTCCTGTGAGCATTTATAGCTTCATCCGCAGAGATTTGTGCCTCCACGCGATGGATCAAGTCAGCGTACGAATGGACGGTGTCTCGCATAAGGGCCGAATAGAAGGGGCCAGGACGAAGACCTCCAAGAAAGACCCCTCTGAGTAATTCAGGGTCTACTCCTGGAATCTGTCGTGCTTCAGTGGAAAATCGTTGAAAATACTCCTTCAACGATTCTCCTTCATTTTGGCGAATCCCGGAGAGGTGGGAAGAATCCTTAGCAATTCTTCGATTGGCCACAAATTGTTCGACGAATACTTTGGCTAATTTGATAAAAGAGGGGATCGTTCCAGGTGGAAGCGAGTAGAACCACGTTCGGGCTTGTCCTTTAAGGGTGGCTGGAAAGACCTGGCAGAGGAGCGCGTCTGATGCTCGTTGAATATGCATGATGGTTCTATAGTAGTCAACATGCTCATACGGGTCGGTCGTCCCGTCGTAGGATTCAACGTTTGGCACTTTGAATCCGACCGGAATGGGGTGCTCTCCTCGGGGGAACTCTTCCCGTACCAATTTTTGCAGTTCGCGACGTAGGGCATTGTGAGGGAATCCCGCGATGTGTGGTTGGGGAGAGCCTTCGGGGAGATCCGAAAAAATGCGAGGATGTGTTGAACTCGCTGTATCGGTAAGTTCATCTTCCTGTTGTGATTGAGGATGTCTCCTAGGTGGAGGAAGATGAATTTCTTCTTGACGATGCTCAAATTGAATATCTTCAACCCTTGGTGGATCCCGAGGGAGAAGGATCTCCTCCAACGTCGGCTGTCGATCATCTCGTAGGAGTTGGAGGATCTCGTTTTGCGATTCTTCCATCTTCCGGATTCTTTCTTTTAAAGAAGGTCTCAAAGTCCCTTCTCCGGCAGCATTCTGCCCCCCAGGGTGAAAAGATGCTGACATTGGTCGTCTATGGTTAATAGACGAGTTTCTGGACTGACGAGAGTTGGAGAGAGAAGCTCCAACCAAACGACTGTTGCGCCTATTCACCATCGTAGCAGTACTCGAAGTAGTGGGATAGTTGTTCCCACAGACGGCGCCAAACTGTTGCGTGTTAGAAAATACGCGGCGGTAGAGTTTTTAAATTCGCGTCCGAGCGTTGCACGTAAGTTTAACACACAAACAGAAAGATGTAGTGAACACCAAGAGTTTTTACGTGGAAAACCCAAAAAGGGAAAAAACCACGGGGCCTCGCCCAGTTGTAAAGTTCCACTAGTGTTTTCGTAGGTTACAAATGGCGGATTTCATCCCACAAGTCGGGATTATCCAAATACAACTTGTTTTCTTCCACTAAATTCACAAAGTCCTGCGAATTCCTAGCGTCCCCTGAAAATCCGGCAGAGTTCCGGCGTCTTCAGGCGGCAGGAAGAGCTCCGGCGGCGGTGGTCGAGGAGGTGAGGAATCTCCTATTCCCCTTTCTCCTTCTCCTTCTCTTCTTCTGCGAATTCTTGGCGTTTCCTCCAAATCCGGCAGAGTTCCGGCGTCTTCAGGCGGCAGGAAAAGCTCCGGCGGCGGTGGTCGAGGAGGTGAGGAATCTCCTATTCCCCTTTCTCCTTCTCCTTCTCTTCTTCTTCTCTCTCTTCACTTGAGCCCCTTGGTGTAGAATGAGGGCTCTATTTATAGTTTTTCTGGAGTGGCATAGCCCGTAAATAGGCGTGAGATCAAGGGCGAACAGGGAGTGGTTTGAATGGACGGTCGATATCGAATCTTTTGATCATGCACCGATCGTTGGACATTTGATGGCCTTAATGATGTCGGAATTTGATGATCTTGGGCTCGTTGGATTCGTCTCGTCGAGCCGCTCGATTCGAGTATAAGCTCGTTAAAATCGGAGACCGTTTGGTAACTCAAATTGCGATTTGAACCTTCCAACAGCGCTTCGAACCTTTGATTCGGACTCATTTGGGCTCGGATTGGGTTGATCTTGGTGTCGTTGGGTTTGTATTTCCGAGACGCTCAGTTTGACTGTAAGCTCGCTGAAATCGGAGTTCATATGCTCCCGAAATCAATTTTTGAAGTTTCCAACTAGGTTTTGCCTCGAGATTCGTGCCCGCTCAAGATGATTTTGCGATGCCGTATCAATATATAATTTTTTGGTGTTAAAAAATAAAACTCAATTGGAGAGAAATTACGGTATTTTAAAGTATTATGTATTTTGGAATGTAAAATTAGTTTTTGGATTGGAGATGGCCCTAAAAACGATAAATTATAGTTTTTGGATTGGAGATGGCCTTAAAAACGATAAATTACCGCCATCAACCTCAACCAACCTAGGAAGCCAGATCACAAGCCAACCCAACGAACGACGATGTATGGGAATTGCTCTTGACATCCTAGCACCTCCATCAACATCGACACATCGTTGCACCTAGTTTACATTAGCTTGGTCATCCTGCGAAGTGCGAACTATCTCGAAGAAGATCGAAAGCGCAAGCAGAAGTTAGAACAGGAGGGAGGAAGAAAAACAACAACGAGCTTAATCCCATTACGGGTCGGCTTTTTAGAGGAAGAACACGAAGAAAAGTAATAAAAAAGGGGGAAACTGAAACTCGTTGCCTGATGCCCCGCCTCTTCAAGAGGCCGCGCCGCCCAACCCTTCCAGTGTTGTGGCGGTGCATTTCCTCTTCATCCTCCTCCCATCTCAACAAAAAAGCAGGAGATCATATTCGATCCCCACCTCCTGCTCTCCACAAAGCCATCTCCCCGCCGCCGCCGTCCCTCTCATCGTCCTTCTCTCATTCTTTCCGCCCGAAATCCATCCCTTTCTATGCTGCCGCCGCTGCCGGTGCCCTAACCTCTGGAGTCGCCGTCGCGGTATATCTCCAGTACTCTCTGCGATCAATCGATGACCTTACGCAGTCAGGGACCGAGCAGCCCTACCCGGATCTCGAGCAAACCCTAGAAAAGTGCAAGGGCTCAATCCTCCGCTTGCTGGACCGGATGGTACAAACCGGCAACGCCGCAACGGTTCTGTGGAAATCGTTGGCGTCCGTCCTGTCGTCGGCGAATCAGGAGGTCCGATCAGGGTTCGAGCTGCGCGTAGCGGCGCTGTTGGCGGATATTGCAGCGGCGAGTGAGGCCCGCCGGTCTGCTATCGTCGGAGCTGGTGGCGGAGCTGTAGTGGATTGGCTGCTGGAGAGTGTTGCCGAGCCGAGGAATGGAGGTGATCATGGCGGGACGCAGTCGGAGTCTGCAAGGGCTCTGGCACATTTGATCGCTGACCCAGATGTGCGCGAGAAGGTGCTAGGGCGGCCAAATGCTATAACGAAACTCCTCAGATTCATCTTGTACTTCCAGCCTAAGCGGCAGCCGAAGGTTAGTTTTTTCTTATGGATGATGTTTCATTGTGTTGGTTCCTTCATGTGGTTTGAACTTCAAAGCTATTTATCGGGGTGATTTGCTCGAGCCTTTATGTGGGTACAGTTTAAAGGAAGTTGGTTGCCGTATGAATTGTTTTCATTGGGTTCACAGAAAGGTTGTTATCAAAAGAACTAATTAGCTCAAATCGCCTCTTGCTTATCTGTGCCCTGCATTGTGGAGTAATATTTCATGCCTTGCTTTGGGTTTCATTTTAATGAGCTTATTACAGTACTTATTAGAGGAAGAATGGGCTGGAACATGAAAAGATATTAATTTGGTAAATGTTCAGATTGAAATGGTATTATTTTTTTTTTTCTGAAGTTGTGATAGTGGTATTCAAGAAAGGCTAGAAATTTTTTATGGTAAAGAAAGATGTGCAGGTGGGAATCGTGACTGACATGTTGTAGAGATTTTGTTAAATTGTTCAGCATGACTCTAGAACATGTTTTTGCTCCAATTACTCCTAACAAAGTGAAGCCATTCCTTGTTATTTATATACTTTGGCATGGAACAAATAACTTAGGTCAGTATGATAGCATAAATAGCCATTAAAATTTCGTGCATGATCCATGCTATGTAGTTTTCATTTAAATGTAGAAACTCTGATTCGTTGTTTAATAGCGATCCGGATGTAAAACTTATGCAATTAGTTTCATTATGTCTATGAGAAATACTAGTTCCTTCTAACTTATGAAGATGGACAAGCCATGTTATTTTAAACCGTCTCTATCTAAATTTCTTAGTATTGTCATGATCATTGGATAATTAGTTTATTTTCTTATCAGGACTTTAGCATCATTTCCTGTTTATTATAGGAGGTTGCTTGGAATATTACTATTATAGTGGAGCTTGGTGAAAGTTTCCTGCAATTTTAAGGATTGATGGCTCTTTCTTTCTTCTATGTTTAACACAAGGTTATCTATCCAGTTAGCTTTAAATTGTGTCCTGCAGTTTTTTTCATATTTTTTATTTCATTTAATTTTAATTTTTATTGTTTTGTCATCTTTCCTCTACATATTGCAGCATCTTATTTTTCGTTTAATTAAGAAAAAAAAAAACTGATAGTTTGTGATGCTTTTTTTTTTTTATTAAATAGTATTGCATGCATTAATTTTTTTTATTCTTAACATATTTTGTCTCTTTATATGTTTATAACTGATAGTTCAAAGGTTGAGGATATGGTATGGAATTCTATTTGATGCGGAATTAGTAATAATGCCAGTACTGATGTAGGATAAGTTGCATTTAAGCATGGTAGTTTTTTGTTTTATCCATTATATGAAAGAATGGAGATGAATGATATTACAATTCAAGTCAAAACTAGGTAGTTCAAATGAAGAGAGGTGCTTTGAAATGCCATATGTCAATTGACTATCACGGAGAATTAAGAGAAAGTTTTCGTTGGATCCAAATTTATTTGTGGATGACACCCAACTTTACTACCAAATTATCTTCTAGGCAAGAGGCATAGAGCTTAGAGAGAGTGAGTCAAGTGAGAATGAAATATGGTAGAGAAATGAGAGTGAAAAATATGCTCAGAATTTTAGATACTATAAAAAAATCTTGAATTTGTAAAAAGATTCGGAAGTGTCAAAAAGATCTAAAATGTGCCTCACCTTTATTTATATAGTGCTTGGAGGGCTGTAGGAAAGGCTACACATTATAAATAGTAAAAAATAAAAGTAAAATATTAGTTATGACCCGTTATAGACTGTACAAGACATATGGCATGAGCCAATATGTGTTTGCTTGGCTTTATGTCTTTATACATCTCTTGGTTCTAGGACAAGTCCACTGGGCGAGTCTTTGCTAGCAAGTTTATCTGGCTAGTTGATGTATGCAAGGGGGGGGGGGGGGGTCAACACAAGTTGAGTTTTTCTTTTAATTTCTTGTCCCTTCCCCTTCCCCTTTTCTTCTGGTCTCTTGGGATTCCGTGGCTTGTCTTTAATGGTGGCTGAATTCTATACATTATCTTGAAATTTCGTGGCTTGTATTTAATGGTGGCTGAATTCTATGCATTGAATTCATTGGGAAGTTATTGTTTTTAATGCTTTTCCTTTGGGAATTCAGCCAGCCTTGTTTTCCCAAGCTGTGCTGAAACCGTGGGGCATTAATTCCCTGTTGCTGTGCTGAAACCGTGGCCTTTCCTCCTTGGATTTGCTGTGACGTTTGGGCTTTGCTGTGCTGGAATCAGTGGCATTAAAAGCTGAGGTGCTGTTTGGATTTTCCATGCTGAAACCGTGACTTTTTGCTTTGCTGTTTGGAATTCCTGTGCAGGAATTTTAAGGCTTTTTTTATGGGAATATGAACAGTTTTTTGGGCTGTTTTTGGACAGTTTTTTGGGCTGTATTGGGACTGTTTCTGGACAGGTTTTTGGAACAGTTTTTGAACAAAATTTGAAGGTTTTAATGGGCTGTTTTGGGATAGATTTCTATACAGAAATCTGGACTGTTTGTATTCCTTCTTTGGTGCCTATAAATAGAGTTGTTTTGTGGCTGTTTAAGAGAGATATATGTTATATGATGTGATTTTTGGAAAGAAACCTGAGGGTTTTCTTGGATAGCTTGCGAGCTATGCCACTTCTTCCTCTCCTCTTCTAGGAAAGCTTGCGAGCTTCTCCTCTTTCTTCTCGGGCTTCTAATCTCTTTCGTCTCTCCGCAAGTGCCATTCCATATGTATCCTTCTTCTCAAAGTAAGCAAGTTTAGGGTGTCATTTTGTTTGTGTCAAAGTTTGAAGCGTCCAAATTGTAAGTGTCTTGCAAGAGTCGTTTGTAAGTCTTGTCTAAGTTGTAATAGTTTTTATATTATAAAGTAAAGATGTTGTTTTTAGTTTATTTGTCTTTTTATATGTCTTTATTTTGTAGTTGTCTAGTGTCTTTTTGTGATCAAAAATTTGGGGCCCTCCCTCTCCCAAATTTTTGATTGCATCAGTAGTCCTCTAGAAAAGTCATGTTGGATGAGTCCTCTGGATTCAAGGTGATTCCGGGGGGCTCTATTTTGACCTTTGGGCACAAAGGGCAAATTCTTCATGGTGCTGACAATGACGAGCTGAGGATTGTTCAAGTCTGGGGGGTCAAAGTTATGGATACTTGAAGTTTGTACTTTCTATAGCTAGAGCGGGAGATGTCAGTGGGAGCTTACGCCCGACAAGTTGATTTTTTCGAGATGAGCGTCCATCTCGTGCTTGAAAGAATATGTATGAGCTCCTTGATGTGCATGCATGAGACAATCGTTAATTTGGATTTTGGATGAGTCATGTTTTTTGTCGACGAGTACCTTGAATAGGTGATGTGACTGCTTTGAACGAGTTCTCTTGATGGAACCCACTTGGTACCTATGAACTACCTTCATTAACATATACGAGTATACCATTTTTTCAAATGACAATAAAGACCAGTTGTGGTGTTTGGATTTGAGTATTGAAGAAAAAAAAGAATAAGAAAAAAACAAATAACAACCAATTTGTGACAAAGAGAACCTTAAGAAAAATTTTTAGTAAACCCAAAAGGTTAGAGTACAAAATGTTTTATATTAGACTTAGAAATTATGGGGGTATTGCTTATTAAGAAGGTTAAAGGCAAAAAACTGGGATAATCCATGCATGTTCATGATAGATCAGAAATTGATGGGATATAAAATTAATGTGAAAAAATTGTGAAGTAAAAGGAGCTGGCCTAGGTAGGATGGTTGGAATTGATACAAAAAGGTTTGCACAAATTAGATTTAACACTACATTCAACAGTAAAGTAGAGTGAATTGCAAATATGATATCATCAAGCTAACCTTAAATAGATTCGTGAAGCACACAATAAATAAATGGGTAAGCTTTTGATGATGATATTGATTGGTAATGTCTCTCAATGGTTTGCTAAGCATGATATCCTTCTACCAAACTCATCGAATTTTACCTATTAACTTGCTTTTTTGTAAGCAGCAATTTAGACATGTGTCATTTGAGGGAGCTGATCTTTGGAGGGGAAAAAGCATGCTTGTAGCTGTTCTGATGGACATAGTCACATCAAATTGTGACAATATTGATAACTCGATGCATAAGCCATCTTTGCCTGTAAATGCAGATATAAGAGATATCGCTGCAGCCCTTGAAGTCATTGAGGAGGGCGGAATGCATTTTGCTGATAATAAGGGGAATGAGGATGGCGATGATGGCAATCCTGGAATCAAGGGAATTGCGATAAAGATTCTTGGTGGTACAACTGTTTTAGGATTCTCAAGAATGGACAACCGCATGAGTTTGACCGGAACTGATGACCTTGTGGATTCAACCATGTTTTTAACCAGAACTGTAGAGTTCCAGGGAAGTACCAGTTATTTGCCAAATTTGGGGGCCGTAGTTCCCTCAGCGGTTCCCGGTCTTTGGGATGATCTGCAGCGTGAACACGTGGCTGTCCCTTTTGCTGCATGGGCTCTTGCTAATTGGGCTTTGGCTTCTCAGTGTAATCGCTCCTATATTCAAGAACTTGATAGAAATGGGCATGCTGTTATGAATGCACTGACAGCAGCAGAAAGGACTGTGAAATGGCATGGAAGCTTGATAGCTCGTGCACTCTTGTCTGACTTTGATTTGCCATTGACTGTTTCTGTTCCTGAATGGAGCGCCAGTCTTCTTTCTACTGCTTTTCAGGCTAGTAAAGTTGAAGATGTTCCTTTAGCACAAATAGCGTTATCAGCTTTTCTTGCATCTATTGAGAGGAGTAATGAGGCAAGGATTTTTGTGCATGATAGTGGCCTCACTCTGCTGAGGGAAATAGCCAGCAAGTCTGGGAAAAATAAGCATTTGCAAGAAGCATTGGTGAGGGTCTTAGGATTGCTTTATGATGGTAATATGCATTTATCTCTTGAGGAAAGTCAGAAGTGGACTGGAATTCTTTTGCGGTGGGTTTTTCATGAAATTTTGTCAGAGAGTATACTTTCATCATCGACAAAATTACTTTCATACATCCTTGAAGACCATGGGCCTGATTCCATACCAATTTCTCAGGGATGGTTAGCTATCATGCTCAATGAAATACTTGGATCCAGCAAGACAGCATCTTTAAAAGGAAGTTCTATGGCAAAGTCTGATAAAGTGAAGGTTTTGTCTTTTTCCCCATGTTTTTTAAATTTATTCTGTTTCAGCGTTCCTGGTTCTCATAGCACCTTTTCTTTAGTTATGTGGAATTTAATACATAATGTGGCAACTTATTTCTCTTCTTTCATTCACTTTCATGTATTCAAAGAAATTAGATTTGCATTGTTATGTGTGGAATCATTTTTGCCTACTATATTTATTTTCTATTTTGACAGAGCTAAAAATAAGTGCAGAAAACATGTTTTGCCCAACTTACTTTTGCTGTTTTTAAAAACAAATGGCATGGCTTGTGATTCAACAAATAGTACACGTCATAGACTCATAATTATTATTGACATTGTCTCCAGACAAGGCTCGCCTATTATCTGAGGGAACAATATATAAGTTCTATGTTTGATTTGATCTTTATTTTATTTGTGTTATGGACGCATTATTCACGTTAAGAATTGGAACCTATGGTGCAATTCCACGTCATTTTGTCTATATGTAAGGGGATACTACATACCATAAAGGAAATACTTTAATCATCAAACAAATAGTTGCTATTGCAGACCAAGCTTCTATTCTCCCCTATCTTGGCTGGTTCCCACTCCCCTCTCCCCTCTCCCCTCTTAGGCACACTTTCCGATCCCTCTCTCTATATCTTCTCTTTTTCCATCTACACGAGATCTCCCTCTGCTTCACTTGAACCTCAACATTAATACTAATCATGAAAAATAGTCATGCTGCATTGCTTCATCAATTTATATTATGGCATGAGCTTGATTCAATTACTCATTTTATTCATTGATGTCTTGCTCTTGGGTTTGTGATTATCTTACCAACTTCACCGCTATCATCACCATCCCTCCATCGTCATAAATTCTATACAAAGACCGGACAACCTGACCTGCTTTAAACCCTCAAAGTTTACTCCAACCCTCCAACTCAAAACAACTCAAAAAGCATTCTAATGTCTTGTTTAATACTGTTGAAATGAAATTTGAAATGCATGATCTCTTTTGCTTAAATCTGCATTGTTATTTCTGTGCATGTTGACTTGGATTGCTCCTTCACCGAAATCTTTATGATCCTGCAGAAAAATAAAGATGACACCTTCCTTTAGCTTGGCCGAAACATCCACCCCTACACCCCTCCTTCAAGAGAAAGTCATTTTGGAAATCTTTGCTAAATGCTAAGTATCTCCATAGTTAACCTGGTGTCCAACCTTCCTAGTTGGCCTTCAAAAAATTTTCAAATATACAAACCAAATATTTCCTACTTTCCAAACCAAGTATATTCTATATTTGTGAAGTTGGTTTTATGATTTACTTACAAAAATTAAATTGAATCATGATTTATTTGTTTACAAGCTGATTATTCTCATGCTTATTTTTAATCTTCACAATATCTTCCTTATCTCTCTGATCATCCAAACAGTGGGCTGCCATATTATCTCAATCTAATCAAACATAATATCTCGATATATTTCCTAATACTCCACCTTTCACTATCATCCATATCTATAAATGATATTTCCACTCTTTAATATTTTGCCAAAATACCCAAAAAAATATCCACACAAAGCCTTTGGGCTACACTCAACTCTCCCTCTTTGAGCTTGTCAAACCCTCTAGGCTAGGAGTTTTGCTCCACTTCACGTGTTAATAGATCAATTGAAATCTCGAATCTTATAATCTATATGTTAGATAATGTCAGTATTATGGATCATGCCTTGTTGGTCTAGTGCCTCAATCTTATAATCTATATGTTAGATAATTTCAGTATTATTCTCTCATTGTCCATAATCCATATGATAGTTATAATAACTTGCATATTATTGGCATATCTCCTAGATGTAATGGATGATCTTTTAGTTGATCTCAATATTGAGCCTTCTAGTTGACATGTTGACAAAATATAGCTCTCATACCAATTTGACATAGGTCATCTTAATATTGAGTTTCCTAATGCCACTAAATAATGCTATGAACTCAATGAGCATCTAGGTTTGAAAATAATTTTTTAGCTCCTCATTTCACTTGGACTAGAGCCTACGTTGGTCTAGTGCCTCAATATTAGGTAGCTACTTGAGGGGACCTAGAGCCTTTAATAATGCTGCTTGAAGGCTCCCAATTTCTAAAAAAAGTAAACCAACACTCACAATGAACCCAAAATCAAATCATATATCTGAATCAACAGTGGAACCAAACCAAATAACTTTGACCATATTTGTGGAATCAAAATATTAGAAAAATTTATGGACGGATGTGGGCAAATAAGCTAGTCCATAAAACTAAAATTAGGGTAGGATCATGGAATGTATGTTTCCTTACATGCAAATTAATGGAATTAATTGCTATTATAAGTAATAGGAAGATAATATTCTATACATTCAGGAAACAAATTGGGTGGGAGAGAAGGCTAAGGAGATTGATAGTTTAGGGTTTAAACTTTGGTATTCTAGTAAGAGTCGTACTAGAAATAGTGTAGGTGTGATTATAGATAAGAGTTTGAAATATAATGTCGTAAAAATGGGTAGAATTGGAGATATAATTATAGCTTTGAAGATTATTATTGATGATGAGATTATTAATATCATAAATGCTTATGCTCATCAAGTAGGTTTTTATATGTGTTCAAAATTAAAATTTGGAATGACTTAGAAGAATTAATACAAAACACACATTTTGAAGAAAGAGATTTTATTGGGGGAGATTTAAATGGACATGTTGGTAAAGAGATAGATGATTTTAAAAGCATTCATGGTGGCTATATGAGTTTAGAGCGACTAATGAGGGTGATAAGACTATATTATATTTTGCTTTAGTTTATGATTTTATTATTGCTAATATTTTATTTAAGAAAATAGATGAGCATCTCATCACTTATAAGAATGGATATAGTAAAAACTATATTGATTATTTTCTTGTAAGAAAAATAGATCGTTTATATTACAGAAATTGTAAAATTACTCTGAGTGAAAGTCTATGTATCTAACACCGCTTATTAGTTTTTTACTTTAACATAAAGGGGCAAAGTATGAAAAATATAGTATATTATTCCTCGTTGTTCTAGGATTAGGTGGTGGTATTTAAAGAACTACAACAAAAATACCTTTGAGAGAAAGATTCATAATCTTAAGATTTTGTCGGTGCATGAGAAAGCTAATGTTATATAGAAAATAGTAGCTCATAATATTAAGAATATGCAAAGGATGTGCTTGGAGTATCGAATGAAAAATCTTCCAATAATAAAAATAGTTGGTGGTGGAATTAAAATGTGTAAGAAAATATAAAAAATAAGAATATATGTTATAAAAATTGGTTTAGATGTAAAAATTTTGAAAATTTGGAAAGATATAAATTTTCCAATAAGGAGTGTAAGAAAGTATTCTGCGATGCAAAAATTTTAGCTTTTAATAATTTATATAATAGATTAGATACTAAAGAGAGCGAAAAGTATACGTGTAATCTAGCCAAACAAAGAGATAGGAGTGATAAGGATTTAGTTCAAGTGAAGTGCATTAAGGATGAAGATCAAAAAGTAGTTTTTTTAGAAGATGATATTCAATAAAAGTGGATGAGACATTTTGCTAAGCTTTTTAATGAAGATTGTGAAAATACAATTGACTTTAGTGACCTTAACACTCTAAATGAAAGTAGAAATTTTCTGTTTTTATCGGCATATTACTAAAACTGAGCTTAGAGAGGCTTTAAAAAAAATGTAGTGCGGGAAAACTGTTGGACCTGATGATATTCCAATAGAGGTGTGAAAATGCTTAAGAGATGGAGGAATTTCTTGGCTTACTAAACTTTTTAATATTATTTTAAAGGCTAAAAAGTTGTCAGATGTGTGGAGAATGAGTGTGTTAATTCTTATCTTTAAGAATAAAGGCAATGCATAAGATTGTGCAAATTATAGAGGAATTAAGTTGATGTGTCATACTTTAAAACTATGGGAGAGAGTTATGGAGCATAGCTTACGACGTGATGCTATTGTTTCTCAAAATCAATTTGGATTCATGTTGGGTAGGTCTACTATGGAAGCCATACTTTTATTGAGAGGTTTGATGGAGAAGTATAAAGAGAAAAAGGAAGATCTTCATATGATATTTATTGATTTAGAGAAAAAATATGATAAAGTTACAAGAGAAGTTCTATGGAGAGTTCTAAAAAAAAAAAGGAATAATAATGCTTATATTCAAGTCATTAAGGATATGTATGTTGGAGCTGTTACTTGTGTTCAAACACAAGGTGGTTTGACTAAGTACTTTCCAATTTCAGTTGTATTACATCATGGATCAGCCTTAAGCCCATATCTTTTTGCTTTAGTCGTGAATGTTCTTATAGAGATTTGAAAGAGGATGTTCCCTGGTGTTTGCTTTTTGCTGACGATTTTCTTCTTGTTGATAAGACTAAAGATAGAGTTGAAGGTAAACTTGAATTATGGAGGTTAACCTTAGAGTCTAAACATTTTCGTTTGAGTAGATCTAAAACCGAATACATGGAGTGTAAGTTTAGTAGTAATAGATCTAGTGGGGGTTTCGTGACTTAGAGCGATCAAGTCATTAATAAAAGTACACGCTTTAGATATTTTGAGTCTATTATTCAAAGTGATGGTGAAATAGATGGGGATATTATTAGTAGAATTCAAGTTGGATGGATGAAGTGAAGGAATTCATCGAGCTTATTGTGTAGAAAAGTACCACTCAAACTTAAGGAAAAATTCTATAAGTTGGTGATTAGACTTGCAATGCTTTATGGCGAAGAATGTTGGCCATTAAAAGAGAAGCACAATATTAAGTTAAGTGTTGCAAAGATGAGGATGCTCAGGTGAATGAGTGGCTTTACTCTTAGAGACAGGATATGAAATGGGCATATACGTAAAAGGGTTGGAGTAGCTCCAGTGGACAAATAAGATGAGAGAGAGTTTCCTTAGATGGTTTGGTCACATAAAACAACGGTTTTCCGATGACCCGGTTAGGAGAGTAGATGTATTATATTTACATACATTAAGAAAGGTAGAGGTAGCCCTAAAATGACTTGGTTAGAAAATATTAGAAATGACCTTTCTTTATTAGATATAAATGACAATTTGACTCTTAACCGGACACAATGGAAAAAAATGATTCATGTAGCCGACCCCAAGTAGTGGGATAAAGCTTATTGTTGTTGTTGTTGTTGTTTAAAGTATTAGAAAAACTCGCATTTTCATTGGCATTATCATTATAGTCATGTTCACATACCTCAAAATGAAACTACTAAATAAAATTGAAGAATTAAATGAAATGGTGGTGTTTGGTTATACCAATTTGCTCATCCTAATGCACTAGATTTATTTTTCTGATGTGTGTAAAATTTTAGATCTCTATCGCTATTATCATTGAACTCAAGGCTACAGTACTCAAGAAGAGCATCTCCGGTGCATTGCTTCATAAAAATCGTTACTGAATTTCAGGAATTACCAGAAATACAATCACTTAATCAACCATTATATTGGCGTTAAAGTTGTAACTATGTAATAATATCAATAAAAGTTGTTACAATAGATTTATCCATATAATAAATCTGATGCGGATACACCAAGTCACTAACAAAGAAATGATATTTTAAAATTATTTATTTAACTAAGTGATGCGGACATCCAACCGTCCATGCTTATCCGAGGAGCTGAAGATTGACGGCCGAGATCACTTTATTTCATTTCAGTTTATTAAGTGTATTTTTATTTAATTTTTGCAATTTCCCTTTTTACCCTTTTGTCTTATGTAAGCCCAAGGGGCAAATGTGTCTTTTAATTTCTTTTGAGGCCTATATATAGAGGTCCCTTCTCTTGTATTTGCATGAATTATTGATAATGAAAATTTTATGTTCTTGTTGATCTCTTAGTGAGTTCATGGTGATCTCTTAGTGAGTTCACTCTCCTCGATCTCTTAGTGAGTTCGTAGGAAAAACTAGATCTCTTTGTGAGTTCTAGGTTTCTTGTATTTCGTTTCCTTTTAGTTCTCTTTGATCTATTCGTTGTTGTGGTGATCGAGTCTTGAAGATTAACAAGGTGGTGGAATCAAAGCAACGAAAATCCTCAGATTTTCTCCTCTTCCCCTCCCCTAACCTTGCTGTCGCCGACCCCTTGGAACCATCCAGACCACCGGCTTACAAGGTCCAACCCGTCGGCCTGCAAGGCTCCTCCCGCCGGCCAATCCTCCACCAGCAGCCGCCGGCCAGCTCCAGCCCGCCGGTCCCCTCCCACCTTGCCGCCGCCTCCTTCTCCCCCTCTTCTTTTGAATTTCAAATATGAAATTTAGGAGTTTCATGAGCCATTAAATGTTTCCTAAATTGCTTCCTTAATTCAAGCAATCAAAATAAATTGAAATTGAATTTCGAATTTGAAATTCAAATTCAATCCAATTGATTGTTTTAATTTAGGAATCTTCCTTCCTTATTAAATCTGAAATTTTAATTTCAGATTTTGTAAAATATGAAATTAAATTGGTGGTCCCCACTCTCTCAAAACTCATCCCCTCTCTCCTCCTCATGTGGCCGGCCCCTTAATGGCCTCCCCTCCCTCTCCTAATCACATTAATGACTCCACAAAATCAGCCCAACTTTCTCCCAATTGAATGAGCAATAATCCTCCTCTTTAATTTGGGAATTCAAATTTGGATTTCACTTAATTTTCCCTCCCAAATCACTTAATCTGAAATTTAATTTCAGATTTTCATTCTCTCCCCAAATTGATTTGGGATTTAATTAGTCTTGCCACATAGGCAAGTAAATGGCGTTTCCGTTTCACATCAGTTTGGTATCAGAGCATGGTTGCTCACCTGGGACGCGAACTCGACGGAGTCGAGTTTTTTCAACCCCGGGAGAATGATGCGGACATCCAACCGTCCATGCTTATCCGAGGAGCTGAAGATTGACGGCCGAGATCACTTTATTTCATTTCAGTTTATTAAGTGTATTTTTATTTAATTTTTGCAATTTCCCTTTTTACCCTTTTGTCTTATGTAAGCCCAAGGGGCAAATGTGTCTTTTAATTTCTTTTGAGGCCTATATATAGAGGTCCCTTCTCTTGTATTTGCATGAATTATTGATAATGAAAATTTTATGTTCTTGTTGATCTCTTAGTGAGTTCATGGTGATCTCTTAGTGAGTTCACTCTCCTCGATCTCTTAGTGAGTTCGTAGGAAAAACTAGATCTCTTTGTGAGTTCTAGGTTTCTTGTATTTCGTTTCCTTTTAGTTCTCTTTGATCTATTCGTTGTTGTGGAGATCGAGTCTTGAAGATTAACAAGGTGGTGGAATCAAAGCAACGAAAATCCTCAGATTTTCTCCTCTTCCCCTCCCCTAACCTTGCTGTCGCCGACCCCTTGGAACCATCCAGACCACCGGCTTACAAGGTCCAACCCGTCGGCCTGCAAGGCTCCTCCCGCCGGCCAATCCTCCACCAGCAGCCGCCGGCCAGCTCCAGCCCGCCGGTCCCCTCCCACCTTGCCGCCGCCTCCTTCTCCCCCTCTTCTTTTGAATTTCAAATATGAAATTTAGGAGTTTCATGAGCCATTAAATGTTTCCTAAATTGCTTCCTTAATTCAAGCAATCAAAATAAATTGAAATTGAATTTCGAATTTGAAATTCAAATTCAATCCAATTGATTGTTTTAATTTAGGAATCTTCCTTCCTTATTAAATCTGAAATTTTAATTTCAGATTTTGTAAAATATGAAATTAAATTGGTGGTCCCCACTCTCTCAAAACTCATCCCCTCTCTCCTCCTCATGTGGCCGGCCCCTTAATGGCCTCCCCTCCCTCTCCTAATCACATTAATGACTCCACAAAATCAGCCCAACTTTCTCCCAATTGAATGAGCAATAATCCTCCTCTTTAATTTGGGAATTCAAATTTGGATTTCACTTAATTTTCCCTCCCAAATCACTTAATCTGAAATTTAATTTCAGATTTTCATTCTCTCCCCAAATTGATTTGGGATTTAATTAGTCTTGCCACATAGGCAAGTAAATGGCGTTTCCGTTTCACATCACTAAGCTTGTAGCAATCTATTAAATTTTAAATATAGCTGATTAATTAGTACTTGTTATGTAAAAGTTTTTATTTGTTTTTGCATCATTATTGGCCTGGAAGTATTCATTGCTTTTATTCCTTTCTTTCTTCCATATAGTTGCATCATTTATTTTCTATATTAGTTTATGATGCCTGAGTTTGAACTCTGCAGAGTAGAATTGAACAGTCCACTGCCCTTTCTGCTGCTCAAGTGGTGAATCAGTTAGCTATTGGTGTTATCGGACAAGCAAAGAGCAAGTTGGAATCTGATTCTGATTCTACAGATCAGCTTCCTCTTGCTGATTTTCTTTCTCTTGAGCCGTTTGCTCCTCTATCTAAAAACCAGAAGGGACGTAATCAACAGAAGCTTGCTGCTGCTGATTTAGCTTTTGCCACACTAAAGGGTATCAAAGCATTGACAGAGCTTTGTTCCGAGGATTCTGAGCACCAAAAGAAATTAGTTGATTTTGGAATCCTTTTCCTGCTTAAACGCTTACTTGTTGGAGATGATTATGAAAAACTTGCAGCAAATGAAACATATGATGCTTCAAGAGCCATGGAATCTCAAGACCGACCCTCTACAGTTGCTGTTGACCAACCAGCCTCTGATTCTTCTAGTGTTCGTGTTCCTCCTGCTGCACACATACGCAGACATGCTGCTCAGCTTCTCACAGTCCTCTCTCTTCTCCCAAACGTGAAAAGTTCCATTGCACAAGATGAGATGTGGTGCCAATGGCTTGAGAGTTGTGCAAGTCATAAAATTTCTTGTTGCACTGATCCAAAAATTCAGAGTTATGCAAGGGCAACACTGCTGAATGTATTTTGCTCTGAGAATATTGGAAAACAGTCGTTAATGGAAACTGAGGGCCAATCGCCATGTGCTCGATATAAAGATATGCTATTTTTGATTAGTCCTGAGCTGCCACATTGGAAATGTTCCGAAAGGAATGCTTCGAGAGACTCATCGAACACAAAAGAATCCAACTTTTCTGTTGTTTCTTCAAGTGGTGATGGCAATGGGTATGTTTCAAATCAAAATTGTGGCAATTCAGAATATGTTAGCAGGATAGATGTGGCTTCACATGGGGAGTCCCCTTTGATTGATGTTGTATTTATTCATGGTTTACGTGGAGGGCCATTTAAGTCTTGGCGTATGGCAGATGACAAGGTTTCAACCACTAGTAAAGATGGGTTGGTGGAGCATATAGATCAAGAGGCTGGGAAAGAGGGAACGTTTTGGCCAGGTGAATGGCTGTCGGCTGATTTTCCACAGGCACGCCTTTTTACTCTAAAATATAAGGTTTAACTCTAAAACTATTCATTTTCAACCATAATTTTTTTTTCAAACTCAATTGGTATTTTTTTGTATTTTCTTTATGCACTGCTGTATGGAACTTTCTGCCTGCCATAGTCCTAGCTGTAGTAGTTTCAATTTTCATGATATTCATGCACATTATCTACATCTAACTGAATAATTTATGCAGACAAAACTAACTCGGTGGACGGGAGCTAGCTTACCTCTTCAGGTTTGTGCAATCTCCAATCATACATGTTTTGGCTTTCTTGATTTCTTTACTCATTTGTAGACGATAAGCTTCTCTAATATCTCATTTTATTGTCAAACCAAGAATCCTTTTTGGTATTTCTTGTTGATTTTGTGATCGGTTATGCATGGTAAATCACAGATCTGGAGCAGGGCTAAAGCTTTGACTTTTGTTGTTGTTGTTTTTATAATTATTAGTCCTAGAAAGATTTATTGTTCCAGTGCTTTTGCATTTGTTAGCCTAAATAAGTAAACGTTTAGCTCCTCTACTCATCAGGTTACTGGAATCTATCCAAAGTGTTAACACTCATATACCTGGATGAAACTTCTAAACCTCCAAAGGACAGCCCAGCTCCACTATTACCTCATTTTATTATTCCCATGTGATTAGTTATTCCTTCAGTACTATTCTCTTGTATTCTAGAGGTCTATATATATAAACTTGATTAGCCTTGTTCATAATGTAATGAATATATCAAATTCTGTGCAGTCTTTCTTTTCTTTAGCCATCTCAGTTTACTCTGATATTCATCATGGCATAAGAGCTGTAGCCTCACAGCTTCTTCCTGATTCGATGGCCAAACATGATTCCTCAAGCACTTAGCAACCATCTCATCTCTCTCCGCTACAATGGCGAAATACACAATACATTTTCCTCTGAAATTTTTAATGTCCAACATCAAACTAATTGTTAACATTCAGTTTAACAATGACAATTATTCCATCTAGAGACTGCAAGTCTATAAGCTTTTTCCGCCAATGGATTCAACCGGTACCTTACTAGTAGACTCCACTGTCCACCGCTTCCCTCCAATTCCAGTTTCGATGCCAATGACTATCTTCTATGGTATCTCATAGATCAGAACCTGATTTCTGCTCTTTTCTCCACAATATCTCCCTCAATTCTCCCATACATCCTCAATCTCACCACCACCCATGACATCTAGACAACTCTTGAGCATCGTCTGCAACTGACCAACCTCTCTCGAGTGATACAATTTAAGAATGAGCTTCATTGCATTCAAATGGGTGATAGCACCATGACTCAATACCTAGCACAGATTAAGGCTCTCGTGGACAACATCGCTGCATATGGCTCTCACATTGATTCTGAGGATATATTTCTCTACGTCTTAAATGGCTTATCTTCTACCTACAACCCTTTCAAAACCTCCATTCACACCTCTCTCAACCCAATTTTCCTTGATGTGCTTTACTCCCTACTTTGCAGAGAATTTCATATATTCATTACATTACGAATAAGGCTAGTCAGGTATATATATATATATATAAACCTCTGGAGTACAAGAGAATAGTATTGAAGGAATAACTAATCACATGAGAATAACAAAATGAGGTAATAGTAGAGTTGGGCTATCCTTTGGAGGTTTAAAAGTTTCATCCAGGTAGCTAGTAGCCTAAGGTTTCACCCAAGAGTACGGTGTAGATTTTCAAGAGAATTTTAGTCTAGTTGCAAAGATTCCTTTGATCATAGCTCTCCATCACATCTAGATTGTCATCCAACTTGACATATCCAATGCTTTTCTCCATGGAGACCTCAATGAAGATGTTTATATGTGTCAACCTCCTAGCTTCACTGACAGTTAATTCCCTCATCATATGTGCAAACTTCACAAAGCCATATACGACCTCAAGCAAGCTCCGCTGCAGTGGTTCTAGAAATTCAGCTCTCTTCTTCTCAATATCATAGTCAACTTCAGCAAATCAGATCCCTCCCTCCTCTATTCTCACACTAATATACACATTTATTTGGTAATGTATGTAGATGATATGCTCATCACAGTTAATCACCCTCCAACCATTCGACACATCATTTCCACACTACAAACAACATTTTCTCTAAAAGAGCTTAGTTCAATTTCACTGTTTCTAGACGTCCATATCTGCTTGACACCCCACGGTTTCTTCTTAGATCAGACTCACTATGCCCGAGACATTCTACAAATCTCCGATTTTGCTACATGTAAACCGACTCTCACGCCTATGGCCACTAAACAGTCATAGTGTCAACAAGTAGAGCAGCCATTCCGCAATCCCAACATGTATCGTTAGCTTGCAAGTTCACTTTAGTATCTCACCATCACAAGACCAGACATTCATCGCCTTTGCCACCAATCAGATTTGTCAACACATGCACAACCCTACCAATCGTCATTATTAGTCTCTTAAATGTCTACTGAGGTATATTCAGGGCACCATTCACTATGGATTACCTCTTGTTCGTAGCTAGCCGCTCCTTTGCACCTACGTCGTTGCTGACTGGGCCATAGATACTTTAGGCCGCAAATCCATCACAGGCTTCTGCACTTTCTTAGGTGCCAATCTGCTTTCATGGAGTGTCAAAAAGCAAGTTACAGTGGCTAAATCTTCCACGGAGGCTGAGTATCGGGCGTATAGGGCGTTAGCTTCTGCGACATCTGACGTTGTTTAGCTCAGGCGTCTTTAGATGAATTTCAAGAGGAACAACCATCGCCTACCCCTATCTATTGTGACAACATGTTTGCATTAGCCCTTGCAAACAATCTAGTTTTCCATGTCATGACCAAACATATTGAGATTGACTATCATTTCATCAGTGATCATATCAAGTCCAAGGAGATTGCAGTTCATCACATTAACTCCCTCGATCAACCGGCTGACATCCTTACAAAATCATTGTCAGCTTCCAGGTTTCAACTTCTATGAATCAAATTAATGATCCATTCTATGGATCATCAATTTGAAGGGGGTTGTTGTCACTCACATCCCTGAATGAAACTTCTAAACCTCCAAAGGACAGCCAAGCTCCACTATTACCTCATTTTGTTATTCCCGTGTGATTAGTTATCCCTTTAGTACTATTCTCTTGTACTCTAGAGGTCTATACATATAGACCTGATTAGCCTTGTTCGTAATGTAATTAATATATGAAATTCTATGCAGTCTTTCTTTTCTTTAGCCTCTTTAGCCAGCTTTGTTTACTTTGATATTCATCAAAAAGTAGTTCATGTTATTCGTACATCTCTTAAATATCCTTTTTGTTCATCTACTCTTGGAAAAAAAGTAGTAGCAAACTTATATATGGTCGAAATTTGTAACAAAGTTGTTGATATGTGTTAGACCTATCCATGCTGGACCAGTCAAGCCGGCCCATGGCAAAGGGCTGGCTCATGTATACAAGAGGCGGACCAACAACCCTCTTGGGTTTGCCGCCTTAGATGGGGTGGGGCCCACTCATGAATTCAAATTCAAATAGCAAGGGAGGAGGAGGCTAGGGCTAAGGGGTAATTTGGGCTTAGGAGATTTAATTATATTTTTTATTTTAAGATTTAATTGTATGCTTTAAGTAGGAATGAGGGATTAGGGTTATACAAATTATTTTGGTTGTTCTTGTTCTTGGATTTTGGTGACTTGGGGCTCTAACAACATCTAGGGATTGGGAGAGGTAGATCCTCCTCTCGAATAAAGGATCAATTGTATCTTGCTATTTTCTTCCGTTAGTTTGATTCTTGCAATAAAACTATTGTTTTCTCTGCTTTTCCATTGAATTTATGGTGTTTTATTGTTGTTTCGTCAATATTGTCAGGGTTTACTTGAGATCTTCAAATAATTCCGAACAATAGGATCTAATATTGATCCTGTAAACTAAAGATATAAAATAATATTTAAATCACACCTGAAACAATTGGCCCAGTTGCATCCTGATTAGTTGAACTGCTATGATTCCCACGTATAATATTTATATACCATTTTTTTCTTAACAATATTGTGATGCTAAACTACTCATGAGTTCCATGCCAGTTTTTGCTTACAATCAATTTAAAACTTTTTTATTTGTTTTTCACAGTATCAGCCTATTATGTTATCTATTTCTCACCCCGACTTTAAAAAAAAACTTGATTTTGAGTTTTGTTAGAAGAATTTAGGAGTCATTTGTATCCTATATCGATACTTCCCAGAAGTTCATTTCTCAATCTTTGGGAAATATTTTGTGTTGTGATTGTTCTGAATCCAAGGAAAGCTCTTTTGCAATGCATTGGCTTTCTTGAATATTGGAAATGATATCAATAATCAACATAGAATCTTATTGTCTTACGATTGTTCTCTTCTCTCATGTCAGAATTTCTTGGATAATAAATTTTTAATTTTCACTCTCAATTGATAGTAGATTCTCCTTATGGTCTTATTTTGTGTTCGAGTTAATTCTTGTTTTCTTCTAAAGATGTTTCTCCTTCGAATTCTTTGACTTCAGATGATAATCCTTAATTGTGATCAGAGATTTTCACCATATGTGCCTCATTTTATTCGCAATTTGCAATACACAAATTTCTTTCCTCTGGTTATAGTGTCTCATTATCAGACAATTAACATCATGTGATGTTGTGAAAAACTTCTTGAATCTCTTCTTGTTTGCTTCAAATTTATCCAACATTTCACCAATTGTTTGATGTATCTTTCCCTGAACATCTTTGTCCCATATCAAACTGATGCTGGTGATCAAGACAGAATAGAATTTACCATAAATATATACTAGTGGATTCTTTGAATTTCTGCAGAAAATAAAAAGATCTTCCAGCCTTATGCAAATACGGTTTTTGCAATCTTTTTGAGGAGAAGATTCCCTTTCTACCTTTTTTTACAAAAGGCGGTTGCAACTCTTAATCATTATTCCAGTTCTAGAAATTCAAGTAGAAGGTTGTGTGTGGCCGAGATTCAAATTAATAGATCTTGACCAACCATTAAAAAAGCGGACGAGGCGTTTGCATTGAGTCACGCCACAAGTCGAGGTATAAGTCATGCGTTTCGGGGCTTACGCCTCGAACCATCCAGCGAAGCCTACGATTTTTTCGCACAAGGTGTACGCATTAGAGCGTAACGCCTCGAGGCAGTACGAGGCACCGCCTCAAAATTTTTTCTTCGGTATATATGTAAATACGACGCAGCCGATTCGTGTTCGCGTATTCGCCTATAGGATTATGGCTTCCTGTAAGAATTGAAAGGCGAAGCCGTGAGGGAAAGAGACGAAGCCATGAGGGATGGAGACAAAGCCGTGAGTGCAGGAGACAAAGTCAGAAGGAGACGATGCAGGAAACGAAGCTGAAAGCAATAACGGATTCGAAAGCAGGAAACGAAGCCTAAGTTGTGAGTGCAGGAAACGTTCAGGCCTTGATTAGGTCAGAAGAGCAGGTGAGCGGTGTTGTGGGCCTTGACTTTGACGTGCAGTAATGAAAGCTTGAATAACTCCTTATTCGGCTTTTCTTTCATTCGTCCGCTCAGTACATGCTCGAAACCGAGCAGGTACATGCTCGGAATCGAGAAGGTACAAAAAACTTACGAACTTTAAAAACAAGCTGAACTTTCGGCGCTGCCCCAGGAAATCCCCACAGGGTCGCTGCCCCTTGATCCCGTACCTGACAGGGCAGGTCGAACCCCGCCAGGGGGCAGCGCCCCCTTGGACCCCCGGTAGACTGGTATATTGTTGTATTCATGTTGTCTTATCATTGGTAGTACAAATAATTGTTAAAGTCTGTCATATTGTTGATTTTGTGTTGTGATCAATGCTTTAAAAACCGGACCGGACCGGCCGGTCCGACCGGTTCAACCGTGAACCGGTCCAAAGGCCGGTTCGGTTTTACCTGAAAACCGGCTTATCTTCAAACCGGCCGGTTTTGTCCAAAACCGCCGGTTCAACCGGTGAACCGGCGAACCGGTCACGGTTCTCTTGAACCGGCCGGTTCAAGTTTTGTATTTTTTAATATTTAAATTTTAAATAACTTATTTTGAAATATTAATAAAAAAATATTTGTAATTAAATTTCAAATTTGAAATGCTTTATTTTAAATTGAAAAATTTTAAACAAGCATTTCATGAAGGGAAAGTCTAGTACTACTACTTTCTAGCTCAAAAGCCAATATATAGTAAAAGATTCACCAAGGGAAAGTCTCCCAAGTGATGTGGGACTAAAAAATCTAAAGCTCCTATGTCTTTCTTCTTAACTTTTAAGTTTGCAACATACACTATTCATTTTAAAATAAATTTTTTAAATAATATTTTTATGATGAAATAATATTTATTTTTAATTAATAATATTAAATAAGTTATATTCATCATTTATTTTTTTATGTACCATAAATATTAATTAATTAATTTATTATTTATAATAAATGATTTAATTTAACCTCAATATTTTATAAATGTAAAATAATAATATGAATCTAATATATAAATTATAAATATATAACACAAATTAAGGATTATTTATATTAAACTTATTAATTCATTTGTATGTTAATTTTTTGTTAAATTTAAATTAAATTTAAAAATTGAATATATTTAAATTTAAAATTATATAAGATATTAGTAATGTGTGAATTAATTTTTTTTTAATTAAAAAGTTATATTATTATATGATTTTTATAGCATTTAAATTGTATTTATTACGTCATCCGGTTCAACCCCGGTTTGACCGATTCAACCGGTCGAACCGTGAACCGCTCTCTCTACCGGTTCGTTGTCCGGTCCGGTTTTCACAACCTTGGTTGTGATTTTTTTTTCTTGTGAATAAATAAAAATCTTGTATATATCAATAATTTGATGTTGATTATTTATTTCTATAAATTATTAGCATGACTAGTGGCACAAGAAGGAAAGATCTTGCATGGAAATATGGAACTCAAGTTGAAGTGTTATGTGAAGGTGCAAAGGGATATGTTTACATGAAATATAATTTCTATGAGAAACATATAATTGATGGCATCAAGAGGTTGAAGGATCATCTAGCCTGCACTCATGTTAATGTGAGACCATGTGCAAAAGTACCTGATGAGGTGAAAAAGGAATGTATAGATTATTTAAAGAAATTTTCCACCACAAAGGAGGTCACACAAAGAAATATGAAAGAGATGATAGGAAACTCTTCTTACTATGGATCACAACATGAAGGTTATAGTAGTGGAAGCCATCTAGTTTCTTCTAACCAAGGCACTCGGGGTCCCATGGATAGATTTATGATAAATATTGATGACGAGAATAACATTAACACTCAGGATCTTCAGCCTCCTACTACTACAAAAGAACTCAGGAATAGAATTTGTTTGGATATCGCCAGATTCATCTATGAAAATGGGATTCCATTTAATGTTGTTAGGAGTCTGTCATGGATCAATATGTTACGATTTGTTGGAAGCTATGGAAGAGGACTACAACTTCCAAGCATGTATGAACTGAGGACTTGAATGCTGAATGAGGAGGTCAATACAACTTCAAAAATGGTGGATGATGTTAATAAGACTTGGATTGAGACAAGAGTCACAATAATGTCTGATGGTTGGTCAGATATTCGACACAGAAGTATTATTAATTTTTTGGTCAACAATCCATATGGAACAATTTTAAAATCAGTGGATGCTTCAAGTTTTGTAAAGGATGAACAATTATTATTTGAAATGTTGGATGAAGTTGTTGAGGAAGTGGGTGATGCTTTAGTAGGACAAGTTGTTATTGATAATGCAAGTGCATATAAAGCTGCAGGAAGAATATTAATGGAGATGAGGCCTCACCTTTACTGGACTCTTTGTGCTGCACATTGCATTGATTTAATGCTTGAGAGATTGAGACAGTTGCCTCAGCATAAATCAGCCCTATTGAAGGCCAAATTTGTTAGTAAATTCATATACAATCATTCTTGGGTACTCAATTTGATGAGAAAATTCACTAACAAGGAAATTATTAGATCTGTTGTTACGAGATTGCTACTGCATATTTAACATTGCAGAAATTCAAGGAGTTAAGGCAACCTTTGTAAGCTATGTTTGCTTCTGCAGAATGAGATAAAAGTTCATATGCAAAAAAAAAACCAAAATGGAAAACAGGTAAAATAAATTGTTATGAAAGATGATTCATTTTGGTGCAGTACAAATTATGCTTTGAAGACAACAACACCATTAGTTAAAATGCTTATAATGGTTGATGGTGAGAGGGCCCCGACTATGAGATTTATTTATGAAACAATGAATAGGGCTAAAGAAGACATTGCAAAAGATTTGGGAGGACAAGAAAGTGCCTACAAAGAAATATGGGATATTATAGATAAAAAGTGAGATCGTCAATTACACCAACACTTACATATTGTTGCATACTATTTAAACCCTCAATTTCATTATGATAAAGACTTTAATGTTGATAAAGAGGTGAAAACTGGTTTGTATGCATGTATGGATAGACTCATTTCTGAAGAAGACTATTCCAAAGTGAATGATCAACCTGAGGAATTTCATTTGAAGAATGGAATATTTTGATTTAGAGTAGCACAAGCATGCTACAAAATACAATCTTCTGGTATGTTTATAATTTATATATTTATAATTTTAATTTTAATATTTATGTTTAAGTCTTCTACTTCAATCAATATTTATAAAATACTATTCATTTTCATGTAGAACGTTGGTGGAGTCAGTTTGGAGATGATGTTCCTGAATTGAAAGCTTTTGTAGTTAAAGTTTTTAGCCTAACATGTTCGGCTTCTGCATACGAGCGTAATTGGAGCATCTTCAATCAAATTCATACTAAGAGAAGAAATCGATTTGCAACAGATCGAATGAACAAACTAGTTTATGTTATGTTTAATAAAAAACTGAAAGATAGACATCCCAAATTACAGAAGCAAGGAAGTATTGATAATGAAATTGACCATTTACTTGTTGATAATTTACAATCTGATGATGAATGAGTTACTCCTAAGAATGTTGATGTTTCTGAAGTTGAAGCAGAAGGAGAAACTTATGTCAATGAAGACAATGAAACAATTATTCATGTATATAAAAGAAAGAAACAAAGTGAGTTTGGAGCTTCAAAAAAATTCAAAGGTATTCTTAAATATAATGAATTATTTTTTATGATATTATTGTTTCATTCTAGATTGAAAAGTACCCCTCAAACTTAAGGGAAATTTCTATAAGATGGTAGTGAGGCCTGCAATGCTTTATGGTGCTGAATGTTGGTCATTAAAAGAGAAGCATAATAATAAGTTAAGTGTGGCAGAAATGAGGATGCTCAGGTGGATGAGTGGCTTTACCCTTAGAGATAGGATATGAAATGAGCATCTACGTGAAAAGGTTGGATAGGCTCCAGTAGAAGATAAGATTAGAGAGAGTCGCCTTAGATGGTTTGGTCACATAAAACGGCGGCCTTCCAATGACCCGATTAAGAGAGTAGAGGTATTAGATTTGACTTATGTTAAGAAAGGTAGAGGCAGACCTAAAAAAGATTTGGTTAGAAAATATTAGGAATGACCTTTTTTTATTAGATTTAAACGAGAATTTGATCTTTAATAGGACACAATGGAGAAAAATGATTCATGTAGCCGACCCCACGTAGTGGGATAAAGGCTTGATGTTGCTGTTGTTGTTGTGTATTGTTTCATTCTAGAGCTAATGAAATATTAACTGATATAGGGGATAAAGGAAAACATATTATAGATGAAGAAGAGTTTGAGGATGACTTTGACATTAATTATGAAGATTCTTCTGAAGATAATTGAAGTGATGATGAGCCTACATTGGGTCTTGATCCTAAAGGGATGTTTAATTTTTAAGTGAGTTTATTTTAAATCTTCTTTTTCAGTAATATACTAATATTATCTTAGAACAAATCATCAAATTCACAATTGACATAATATTTTGTTATTTTTTGTCATTATTCATAATTTTAAATTATTTTATTTTTATCATTTTTTAGGCTTACGCCTCGCCTCGCTTAGCCAAAACGCCTCGATTCCCGATTTCGCCTTTTAAAACGTTGATCTGGACCATTGATTTCATCAAATATTGAACCTACAAATAAATAATATGTAGAAATATATAAATATATAATTAAAATCCAAGTAGCTCAATTGACTCAATCTAGGATCTAATTAATCTAACTGGTAGGTGAGAAGTACCACCAGACTATAGTACCCCTGAACTATGTTATGTGCTGTATTGTTCTTGTCTAGCTTGATTAATTTCTTGCCAGTTAATAGAAGTTCGTAAGATCTTTAGTGTATTTCTGTTCCATGAGTTCATGTCACGAAGGGAAGTTTCTGTTTGACATAAATCAAAGGTAACAATTTTATATATTTGAACTTTATCCATGAGACACCTTTATTGCTTCCATACATTTTTCAAATAATTATATAGATTATAGCTAGCTCGATGTGCAATTGAGGCTAGGACTATTTTAATTCCACTTTGTGAATTTTCGCTGAATAAATTAGGCATTGGGAATAATTTTCATGGACTATGTTAGAGTTAATTAACATTTGCTAGTTGATACTTATCTTTTATTGCCGATTTATTCCATCCAATTGCAATTGCTTAGCGAATATGAGCGTGGTTTTCCGAAATTTACTTGGGCCACTTAAGTTGCTTAAGTTTAAATACATGTTTTCAAATTAGATAAGTCATTTGATTGGTGTAGTTTGAGAACAACTTTGATTTTAAGATCCATAAACCATTCAAATCCTTTCAAATGTAATGATTCTATTTTCACATATAAAATGAGAAATAAAATCATAATTTTTAAAACATATTTTCTACCTCTACCATGTGAACATTTCCAGTTTCTAATGTTAATAATTTGCTTTTAATGAGTTCATTTTCTTGACCTATTGTGCTCTGCAGGAAGTTAGCTCAATGTTGCTGGATAGGCTTCTTGTTGCAGGGATAGGAGATCGTCCTATTGTTTTCGTGACTCATAGGTATATCTTTTGAATATATTGTTATTAAAATTTGGCTATGTATGCCAATAACTTGTGTGCCTACTGTTTTTAAGTTACATCATGTCTACAAAAGCGTGAACACCTGCATTCAATTTGAGGGTGTAAACGAGTCAAGTTTAGTCCTTATCAAGCTCGGCTCGTCATTTACTCATTTGTAAAGCAAGCTCGAACTCGAGCTTATCCCATTGTTAACGAGCTCGAGCTGGCTCGCGAGCCAAGGGTGGGAATAGGAGTGCAAACGTAGATGAGTTCTACCTTAAAAATTGAGCTAGCTATCTTTTACAATTGTAGCGGGAGGAAGAGAGAGAGAGAGAGAGAGAGAGAGAGAGAGAGAGAGAGAGAGAGAGAGAGAGAGAGAGAGAGAGAGAGAGAGAGAGAGAGAGATTTATTACTCTGTGGCTGTCAAAGAAGAGAGAGAGTTTGCCCTTTATTATTAAGTGGCTATCAGAGAAGAGAGAGAGAGAGAGATTTGTCATTTATTATTATGTGGCTGTCAGAGGAGAGAGAGAGAGAGAGAGAGAGAGAGAGAGAGAGGCGCGTCAAATTGACATTTAAGCCAAAATCCAGGTGGGAATTGAAAATACAAAGCTAGAATTATTATTAATTTTTTTAAAATATTTAAATTTAATAATTTTGAGCCGGCTCGCAAGCTCGCGAGCCAAGTCTCGTCAAGCTCAAACTCGAGCTCATTTAATATACGAGCTTGAGCTCGTGGCTCGATAAGCTCGGCTCGGCTCACTTACACCTCTAATTCAAATACATGCATATCAATTTATATATGTTGGTTTGTTTGTGCATAACATCAGACTTTATATAGTGAGATTGAGAGAAAAACCAGTCTATTCGCATGCACATTCTTGCAAAGTTCTAACTTTCCTACATCATGTGATGGTACTATTATTTGAACTTTATGTGTACTTGTAGCATGAAAGTTCTCACAGTTAAACAGTTAAAAAAAAAAAAGTTCTCACAGTTGATGTTTTTCACTTTACAATGAACCTCCGCTTATTTTCCACAATGGAACCAAATTCTTTCTTCCTAGACTTGTGTACCTGAATATCATTGAAAGAGAAAAAGGCAAGGCTATGGTTGCATTTTTACAATTTTCAAATCCACAAAGGTTTAGAATGTTTTGCTCTCGAAAAGTGGGACGTTGGTTGGTCATAAGTCACTTTGGTGTTGGGAATCAATGCTTTTAATGAAATCTAATAGTGGTTTAGAATTTGGAAACCATTGATGGTTTGATCAACCTAACTAACTTTATCTGAATGTGATGTGTACCCTAGCATGAGGCATGTATCATATGTCATGTTGCTTGTTACGATTCATGATGCCTTTACTAGCATAAGAACTCAACTAAAAAATATTGGACATTAGCACTCATCTGTTGTGTTTAACTACAAGAAGATGTACATTAAAACTGTGGCCCTTATATTATCTATTTCATTGAGTAATCGGTGTTTTCTATCCATTTGAAAGAGAACAAAGGTATTCAAATACTGATGAGATATAACTATATGCAATAATCAAGGGGCTTCGTTTAAAAAGAAGCGGAGTGAGAGCATTGTCACTGATTGAACGAAGGGAGCTTGATTAGATTGAGGGGATCTTCACAATAATGAACGGTTAGTTTTCAATTTCTTTTCCATATCTATATCATGAAAAAGACATCATTCTTTTTTTGAAAAGAATAAAGCATATGAAAGTATACAATCAAAACATATTTTTCTTACCCATATTGGATAGGGTAGAATGTGAATGTGATGGACCGGCTGATTTGGTTGGAAAGGAATTAGAAGGTTTTCTAATCAAGAGGGGGTTGTTTAGGAAGTTTCTTGATCAAAGAAGAATTATTTATGAATGTTTTAATTACAATTGGGAGGGAATTATTTAGGGCAAGGGATCTAATTTGAATTCAAAAATCTAATAGGAAATTATTTCGGCAAAAGGAGGATGAATAAGGGGGAATTGTTTAGAAAAAATTTAATTATAATTGGGAGGGAATTATTTAGGATAGGATATTTGATTTGAATTCAATTATGAGAGGGAATTATTTAGTGAAAGAAGGCTAATTTAGAAGGGAATTATGAGAGCTTATTTAAGGCTAACAATAGGGTGATTTCATGATTATGTTTTGAGTTTGTTGAAATTAGAGTTTCTTAGGTTGCAAGGGATCTAGCCGCCGGCTAGGGATTTGAGAGAGTCGGATCTTTCTCTCCAATTAAAGATCCAACTGTATCTTGTTGTTTTCATTCATATATCTTGCAATAAAAAAAGTTTTGGTGTGGTCTTCTTCCTAATTTCTTATTTTTGTTCACTGATTTCGAGAAAATTATATCCAGTTCTTATCAAATTGGTATTAGAGTGGTGTCTTGGGCTGAAATTTAAATCCTCATCGCTTATTTCTGCTGCATTTTTTTCCCATATTGTTGATTTTCGTTGTTTGATGACTAGATTCACTGATTTTTTGGGTATTTTGCGCGGTGTGGAACCTAGATTTGTTAATGATATCAAAGAAGATGAATGCATTGGAAAGTGAGATGGAACAACTCAGGGCCGGCATGGAAGAATAAATATTTGATCGTGGAATGAAGGTTCTCATCTATTGAGAACCGCTTTGAGAAATTGGTCGATATGATGAAAAAGATAATTGAGATGCAGTCGAAGGCTTCATCAGTTATTCCTCGGGTTGAACCAAAGAGAAAGGAAATTGAGCATGATATAATGAGAAAGCTCATGGAGATGCGATCCAAAACCCCACCGATGGTTCCAATTGCTAACCCTAATCATGATTTTATTGGGATTCCCTTGGCCGAATCTTCAATGCCAGACTTTTGATGGCATTATCATCTCCTCTCTCAATGATTGATATTTGACATCAATGTTAAGAGGATGTTTATCATCGTTGTTGAGAGGGTGTTGGACGCCAATGTTGAGAAGGTGTTGAACAAAGATGAGATGTCAAATTGTGGGTGTAGAACTTGCTAGCATCAATCATCAATGTAATGAGAACGTCAGACTTTGATATGGAGATTATTTTGGAATGTTAATGTTGTAATGACATCAGATGTCGATGTTGAGATGAAATTGAGCATTGTTATGAAATCAAAGTTGTAACCCGCCAAAGAGAAATGAAAATGAGAATATTCGATGTAGGGGTGTCAATATTTGACACGACCCGAAAACCCGACTCGAACCCAACCCGAAAATTTCGGGTTAGGGTCAACCCGAACCCGAAACGGGTCGGGTTCGGGTTCAACATTTCAACCTGTTTCAAAAATCGGGTCGGGTTCGGGTTAACCCTTTGACCCGAAATTGATCCGAAAGTGACCCGAAAACCCGATTTTGACCCGATTTTGGCCCGAAAAGAGTAGATTGACCCGTTTTTTACTCGAAAATTAGCAATTTTTTTGTTGAAAACGGGTCATTCGGGTCGAGCGGATTGACTCGGACCTGAAGCGGGTCAGGTTCGGGTCCAAAAAATAATAGTGCCGGGTCAGTTTCGGGTTCGACCCGAACCCGACCCGTGACCCGAAATTGACACACCTAATTCGATGAATGGGGCATTAAGTGCGGGTGATTGATTTGGTGTTGTGGATATGAAATAAAAATTTTAGTTTTTATATTTTAAATAAGTAAAAAGTTTAAATACAAGAAATTATATTTTAAAAAAATTTCATAAAATATTTAAGATATGCGTGTCGGACACGCATGCCCAAATTGTATTTAATTTTTTTAATTGGACATATTTTCGGCGTATCTAACACGTGTCAAAGGAGTGACGGACGTGTGTCATGTCAGATACGTATTGGACACTGCACCGCTCTTTGAGAAGAACTACCGGTGCATCATAGCTGACAATGTTGTTTGGGATTCTTATAATTGTGTATCGGTGTCTTTTTCTTTGTTTTTTTCTAGCTTTTTCGTAAATGGTATGTATGAAGTTATGTTTTGTAAAAACGTTTCCTGTGAAATTCATCCAGGACATTTGTATTTTGTATTTTTTTTTTCCTTTTTTATGTTCCTTTCTAATTTATTTGGGGGCGACGTTGACGTCTTACATTTACTGGAACTATGTGCATTTTGTCCACTTATTTTATTCTTGAAACTAACGGAGCTCTTTGTAATTCTAACTGCATGGGTTGAATATTGCAGCATGGGAGGCCTTGTTGTGAAGCAGATGCTCTATCAAGCCAAACTGAATAAACTCAATAAGTTTCTTGATAACACTGTTGGAATAGTATGCCTCTGAAACGACTCTTTCTAGACCGGCCCAATCAAATTCTTATAATTTTTGCATCTTTATTTCAGATCTTCTATAGCTGCCCACATTTTGGTAGCAAACTTGCAGACATGCCTTGGCGTATGGGCCTAATACTGCGTCCAGCACCCACGGTAAGATATTTTTTAGGACCTAATTTATAGGCTAGGATATCCAGTGAATCCGCTTGTTTTATTATCTGCTGTAAATATTTTTCCTGTCCTCTAGATTGGAGAACTTAGAAGTGGATCTCCAAGGCTGGTAGAGCTGAATGACTTTATTCGCCATCTTCACAACAAAGGATATCTTGAGGTTCTTAGTTTCAGTGAGGTAAAGACATTTACCTGGTATGATATTGTGTTTATTTTTTATTTTTTTTTGGAGCTGATTAATCTTGAAGCACTTTCGCAGACCCAAGTTACTCCAATTGTTGAAGGTTATGGTGGATGGGCCTTTCGGTTGGAAATTGTACCAATGGAATCTGCCTACCCTGGGTTTGGTGAACTAGTTGTAAGTGCTATATTTAATGATTTCACAACAAATTAGAAACATACTTGGCCACTATTAAATTTAGAGAATTGGAGAGGGAAAAAGTTTTCTTTCATTATACAAAATGATCCCTATTTATAGATCTATACAATATATTATGGTAAAGAAACAATAAATATGAAATCATGTATAATTGTCCTAATATAAGCCTTCCTAGATCAGCTATTCGAATATGGAAGGAGATCGGTGTGATTTAGGTGAGCCTCCCACATATTCCCATCCCTGCCATTGGATCAAGTGTCAAGGGACGGCTGAGATTTAACGCTCCCTCTCAAGCTAGAGAATACAAATCTGTCATTCCCAGCTTTGTAATAAGTCCCAAAAAAGTAGAGTTATCAAATCCCTTGGTGCATCATAGAGTCCTTGTGGGCTCCGAAAATTCGGCCCCGGCCTCCGCATCGCTTTTTTCTTATTTGGCGAGGGAGTTTTAACGAATTAAGTTCCGAGGTAAATTTTGGAAGGCAGATGGGTTTGTAGATAAGACACTACCCAGAGATTTCGCCCTCATTTTGTGAGGACTTTATGATCTGAGTTCTGGTTTCCTATAGGCGCAAGCCCCTATAGTTAATTACCTCTCCCGATCACGAGAGAGAACTTTCGATTAAGGCTAGTCGTCAATCAGATACGTAGAGTATACGTGTTATCTAGCATATAGTAGCAGCAATGGATTTGAAATTTGGAGAATTGGATTTGGATTTGGGAATTTGGAGAATTTGGAAAGTTTGAATATTTGAATATAGTTGATATTTAAAACAGAAATTTCACCATCTTGTACTTAAAGCAGATGGTGGGGGAATGGATGATGGACCCGATCAAGATCCCATGGTTCCGTCGTCCCGGGCCATCGTGTTCCCTGGTCTACTTAGTCAGAGGAGGTAGTCGACCCAACCTGACAGAAGGATCCTTGTCGGCAGCCATGGGTTGCTTCGTCCAAGGGGACCTTGTAGACCGGGGTTGAATGTTTGTCTAAGGGGACAAATTTGAATCCACCTTAGCTTACAGAGGGCTTTGTGCCCCATCGATCATATCCTATTGATTCATATCTCAAGGATTTGATGCCAATAAGGAGCGTATTGGCTCTGGCCATAACCGGTATATCGTGGTGCCATTTGGCGGCGAAACCACGCGGTTCAGAGGACCCCGGGTCGTCGTAACCGTTTATCCTGCGGTGGCCATTTAGCGGCAAACCGCCGGTTAGAGGACACGTACCACGTCCTTACTGGCAGGAGATTATTTGAGAATGGATCCTAGTGATATTTTCGACTAGGCATTTTAGCTCTTTTGTGAGCTGAAGTAAATTTGAATTTCTCCACCTCGGCAAACTGTTGCGGAAGGTGTATGGATTTTGCTTTGAGAGATTGATGGATTGATTTCAGATTTAAATATCTTTGGATTTTGAGATTTTGAGATTTTTGTGGAGTTTTTTGGGTTTTTTTTGGATCTTTTTGGATTTTGGGTGGAGCTTTGGATTTTGATAGGCATTTGGATATTTGGGAGACATTTAAAAATGTTTGTGAACCCCTCCGGTTGAGATCTTCAATCAACGCGGCCATCATCGGGGTGTTTAGGGGTCATTTCCATTTGATTGAACCTTGTCGACCCTATCAACTTATCGATAGGGGATCAGGTTTCTCGTAGGCTTTGTGCCTTTTGTTTAGTGAATTCTCTTGATTTTAGGCTTTGAAGGCCTAAAAAGAATGTATTTAAACAAATATACCGTTCGATACAACCGTGTATTTTGTTAGGTAGTTCGAATCTTGTCGACTTCTATTGATCCGTATAGAAGGATCGGATTCGAACTTGAATTCACTTGTCAACCCGCGCAGCATCCCTAAGCGTCACGTGTGTACCAATAACACGCTCGTCGGGGCCCATGCGGGTTGAGATTGTATTTACCCCTTGTGTACCTATGTGTATACAAACTAAGGTGCACGTGCATGGGTACTTTGAAATAATTATAGACGCCTTCTGTCTGCTTGTACAAATGTTGCAGATCCGGTGGCGTTGAGTTGTAGGTTGTAGACGCCTTCTGTCTGCTTGTATCAGTGTTGCAGATCCGGTGGCGTTGCGTTGTAGGTTGTAGACGCCTTTTGTCTGCTTTTATGAGCGTTGCAGATCCGGTGGCGTTGAGTTGTAGGTTGTAGACGCCTTTTGTCTGCTTTTATGAGCGTTGCAGATCCGGTGGCGTTGAGTTGTAGATCGTAGATGCCTTCTGTCTGCTTGTATATGTGTTGCAGATCCGGTGGCGTTGCGTTGTAGGTTGTAGACGCCTTCTGTCTGCTTTTATGAGCGTTGCAGATCCGGTGGCGTTGAGTTGTAGATCGTAGATGCCTTCTGTCTGCTTGTATATGTGTTGCAGATCCGGTGGCGTGGCATTTTGATGTTGACTCCCCCTTTCTCAATCACCGGGGAAGGATTTTCTGGATTCGGGAGTCAAAGGCTGCTGATTTGGGGAGGACTCCCTTTTTAGGATCTTCAATGTGGCAGACTTGTTATTTCCGGTATTTGTGGGTACCATAGCTGTTTTCTTCTTGAGTATAGAACTAAGAAGAGAATTTGGAACACCAGGAAGTTTGATTCTAATTTGTTCAAACATGTCATCTCTTCTGCCAGGGGGTGTCCTTTTTTCGTAGATCGGGTTGCCTTTGTACCCGGCATACTTGAAGATCTTGATCACCATTGTCGTAGGTGATATCTGTACTCGTGTCCACAGTGATTCGTTGTTCTTTCAATACACTGTTGTTATCCACAAGAATCCCTTTGCAGGGGACTGTCGTTGTAGGTAATATCCGTACTTGTGTCCACAGTGATTCGTTGTGCCTACGAGGTACTCACTGTTGTTATCCACAAGTGGGTTGTATCCATTTACGAGGACTCGTTGCGTCCGCCACGAGCTCCTGGAACTGTTCGTAGGAGACCCACTGTTTCCTACATCATGTCCACCTATCACCAATCTCAGGTGGTTTGATTGTATTTGTTTGACCTCGTAAGGATCATCGTAGGAGATGTACTTGTGTCCACAGTGGTTCGTTGTATTTGCGATATACACACTGTTGTTATCCACAAGTGGCTCGTGTTTGTTTGTAGGGATCCGTTGTATTTGCTACGACCTCCTGAAGATATTTGTAGGAGACCCATTGTTGCCAACATCATACCCACCTATCACCAATCTCAGGTGGGTGTTTTGATGTATTTGCTTGTAGGGAGGCGGATCCTCCATCATTGGTCTCCTGTGTCGCCATCTCAATCAACAGGCATGGCGCATTTGACTTCGTAGGATTTCATGCATTGAGGTCTTGTAGTTTAAGTTTCCCATATGTGGTCCAAATTTTGATCTTTGCATGTGTTTGGATCCAAATTCAGTTTCATTTAGACTTGAATTCATCAAGTTTACAAATCCCCACTTGATGTCGTATAGCCTGAGTTCAAGTGCGAGTTTGAATGGTCTTTTATTCATCCCATTTTCAAATTGAGTTTAAGTCTGAGTTCACTCGAGTTTGAGTTCTATATTCGGATCCCCTGATGTTGCACAGTTCGAGTTCCAAGAACAAGTTCAAGTGCTTTCAAAGTCTTTTGGGATCTTTTGAAGTCCTTGCAAGTTAAGTTTCATGTTCAAGTTGATTTGATTTTGATTTCAGTTTGATTTTATTTCATTTGAATTTGGTCTTTAGAAATCATTTGAATTTTGGTTCTGATTTAGGTCCACAAGTCCTCTGTTCTTCGTACAGGTCCTCTGCTCATTTTAGTTCGAGTTCTGTACATTTTTGTTCAAGTACAGGTCTTTTATATTTTTGCTCAGCTGAAGTCTTCAAATTGTTTAAGTCTCGTGTACTTCAGTGAAAATTTCGGCAGCACCCCGGCATATCCCCCATTTGGGGGAAAATTGGGGAGCTGGGCCTTCCCACCACGCTACTAGAGCGTGTATGGTAGGTGTCCTTGGACACCGCGGCCGTACAAAATTTCATCCCACCACGCTACAAGAGCGTGTATGGGGCCTTCAGCAGTACTCGTACAGTAGAACAGCAGTAGCGTACCAGAACAGCAGTGACTCCCAGAACAGCAGTGACTCTCCCCACCACGCTACAAGAGCGTGTATGGGGCTCTCCCACCTCGTCGTATGCTTCGCACCGGGCTCCCTCCTACCGTGCTACAAGAGCGCGTATAGGTGGTTCCCCGGTCCGCTGCAAACGTCGAGAATGGGATTTGGAACATCATACCTTTGCGTAGCAGTCGTCGGCGGTGTCGGTGTCGAGGTCGAGGTCGAGGTCCGTCCCCACCACGCTACAAGAGCGTGTATAGGGCTTACCCGCCTCGTCGTATACTTCGCACCAGGCTCCCTCTCACCGTGCTACAAGAGCGCGTATAGGTGGTTCCCCGGTCCGCTGCAAACGTCGAGGACGGGATTTAAGTTAGAATGTATACCTTGAAGTCCCGGCGGGCTGGCAGTGTCGGCTCGAGGATCGAGGCGGGAGGAGGCATGCTTTTTTTTTTTTTTTTTTTTTCTTTCTTTCTTTTCTTTTTTTTTTATAATTAATATTAATTAATTATAAATTAATTAATAAATTATTTTTAATTAATTATTTTAATTAATCATAATTAATTAAACTAATTAATTAAAATTTATAAAATTTAATTAAAATTATTAGTTATAATTAATTCATAATTAATTATAACTAATTAATTTTAGTTAATTTTAATAAATTGTAATTAATTAAAATTAATTAATAATAATTAATCTTATTATAATTAATTAAAATTAACTCTAATAAAAATTAATTATAATTAATTAAATTAATTATAATAATTTAATTAGAATTAATTAGAATTAATTATAATAATTATAATTAATTAAAAATAATAAATTTAATTAATTATATTTAATTAACTTAATTATAAAATAACAATAATAATAATAAATAAAAACTTCTCTCCCTCCCCAATCTCTCTGTTCGGCGGATTTATGGGATTTGGCCGTGGAAGCAAACCAAAGGGAGAAAGTTACCTTCTCAGGCGGCGAGCTCTGTTCTTGCACCCGATCAAAATGTTGTAACTTCCGATCCCGTTAGGAAAGGAAAGTCGTCAAGGAGCGAAGTCGGCCGGCACCGAAGGAGACGCGAAAGGGAGAAGGTTGTCTTCACAGTCGCAAGCTCCAGTTGTTGCTTCCGATCTTAGTGTTGTAACTTCCAATCCAGCTCGAATGGAAAGTCGGAGAAGGTGCGTAGTCGAACCAGCCACGGATGGAGCCGAAGAAGCGACGTCGACCAGCCACTGAGGCGCCTGGAGGAGCAAAGTCGAACGGTCTAGAGGGAGCTAGAGAAACAACGAGCTCCGGCTGTTGATCCCGATCAAATTGTCGTAACTTTCGGTCCGACAGCAGGGGAACGTCGTCGAAGCAGCGAAGTTGGACCAGCCACGAAGGAGACGAAGAGGAGGCGGGCTTCGTTTCTTTCTTCCGATCAAAGTTCGTCACTTCCGATCCAATTGGAAGCGTCGTCGGAGGAGAGGAGTCGCACAGCTACGAGGGTGTCGAAGGAGAGAGTGAAAGTGAGAGACAAGAGCGGGAGAAAAAAAATGGAGTGAAGGAATTTCGGTCTCGTTTTAGCGTCGAGACGATCGTGTATGACGAGACGTCGTCGTGCGAAATGCGGCGACGACGTGCTGAATTCGGCGCTCAAACATGTAATAAATTTTTTTTGTTTTTCTCTCTTTTGTTTTATACGGCAGGTCAACAGTCCTCTATTTTCAAATCTTTGGGAGAAATTAGCTTCAGACATTGCAGTGACAAAGGATAGCAATGAAGTCTATATTAAGTTGGGCATCAATGAAAGCTACATTGGTTATAAATATGATAGAACCACAAGGGAAGGCCAGTAATAAAGGCACGATAATTGGAAAAAATCTATTTTTAGGGTTGCGGCAAGCTTCAAGGACAGCAACAGAAAAACACATCTTAGGTGGCTCAGCATTTGGCACGCAAATCTCTTCCCGTCAGATCAAGCCATCCTTCAACCCAATGCAAACTTGTCATTCGACTTCACCTGAACACTCCTGTTTGATCGACCCTGCACAGGCGCATGTAAGGCTTCTGATCCCTCTGTTATGATCGCATGAACGAGTGCAGGTCTTGCACTCTTGCTTGTTCCGAACTAGACCTGCACGAGAGGGAACTCTCAGCTCTTTCCAGATGCACACAGGAGGCTTTCACTCGGCTCTGCTCGGTTCCGCCCTGGATGCACGCAAGAGGAGCCCTCCTGTTCGATCTCTCCTCGGTCTTGGACATATAAAGGAAGCAAAAGGACCAGTATCCTTAGAATTCTGGTAATGAGGCCAGTGGTGGGAACCTATATTCCTCAAAATTCCGGTAATTAAGGCCGGTGGTGAGAACTTGTATTCTTCGTAATTCTAGCAATGAAGGCTGGTAGTGAGAACTTAGAGAACTAGCAAGCACCAGCTCCTTCAAGGTAGGATAAAGTGCTTCTATTATCTCTGTAGCCTTCACTCGAGCAAATGGGACATAAAAATAGCCCTCATCAACAAATCAGGCGCAAGAGGGACAATGTGCTCTCATTTTCTAATCGCACCTTGCCAAAATACTCTCAATCAATTGCAAGGCCAAACCCCTCATCTGCGGATTACCACTGAATCCACCACCAAAGCTTTTCGATGAGGTTAGAAGTGTTCCCGTAGATTAATTCCTCAAACAATCAAGAAGCGACGTTCCTATTCTTTGGTGTCATGTTGGATTGTTGGATGGAGCAGCTGTTTCGACAAGTCCTTACGAAAGAAGACGATGGCGTTGTTGCATAAAAGCAGGAGATCATTGAAGAACTCCACACAAGAGTATTTAGCTCCCCTTCGCTCCAGCATAGCACACACGATCTCTAAATCCACATGTGTCACAACCCAACCCGATCAGGATAAGTCCTATCATGTTGAGTTGTGGCAAACAAATATCAAGATCTAGTTTTTGAATGTTTAAGATTCTCTTACAATCATTTTAAATAAACTACAAGCTACAAAGTTACTAAACATCTACTTACTGAAAATAAACTCATCAATAAGATTTCTTTCATTTCATCAAAATATATCTATATTGCAGCGACTATATACATAAGCTACATAACTAAACTAAATAATAAACAAGCCATATTATTGTACAAAAATTAAAATAGAAAAATACCTATAAACTTATATCTGATCATGAACTGCTAATTGACAATCTCATTCCCCTTCCAAGATCTTAAAAATCATAAATAAAATCACAGTGAACTATAACATCTTAGCAGGCCACACAAACCAACCTAAAATTTTTAAATTCTTTTTATTAAATATTTTGTTGAATATTTAGAAGCATTTGAATGCAATCTAATAAATTATTCTATATAGTGAGAAGGAAAATAAAAGCATAGCAATTATCCAATTTATTTAAATAACAATACTGAATAGATAACCATATTGAGCAGATAAATTATAGAACAGTTTATATCACAAGGCAGTTCTTATCACATATTATGATCCCAGATAAAATCTCAAAGGATTTTGACCCTTATGTCTCTATTTTGTGCTTATAAACACCAGAACATATCTTATAGACACCAGAATATTCTCTGACATATACAGAATCTCAAATGATTCTAACCCTTATAGCTCCTAACATATGTTTTTTAATTATATTAGCATATATTTCATCACATTGTAACAGTTAAAGCAAAATTTGGCACATATCAGAATTGCTCATTGTTCTATAACGGTAGGCAACTAAACTTCCTCTGTGCAAATTTTCACAATGTAAGAATGTAACCAAATTACAAAGTATCTTGTAAAATACTGTTTTAAGACATTCATTGTACTACTGCCTTATTTTTTGATGTCCATATTATTTTTTTATTTAATTAAAACCGCACAGATTCTAAGATACCAGGCATAAAATTTATGGCTTTCCAATGCCTTTTGTTTTCTAGTAGTGAGTAAATTTGTTTTGGGGAAAACTGTCAGTAACTTTGCATAATCTACTAATGTTTATCAAAATTCTGACAGTTAATTAATAATGACGGAATTTCAGCAACACTAATTGACGGAATGTTCATTGGAAATCCATCAGTAATTTGTCTTTTATGTGACGCTCCCACAGGTGTTGGATGCAACGGATCATATCAACTCATGCAAACCTGTCAATCGAACCGATCCATCATACGCTGAGACACTCAAATTCTTGAAGAAATTAAAGGATCGTCTTACTTAGCTTTACCAGTTTTGGCATTGCCTCCTGCAGCCTAGATTTGACATAATGGATCTCAGGAATTGCATTTCACCATTTGCAGACATAGCTCTCGCTGGAACATCTTTAGAAATCTTGTATAATGGTCTGCAGCTGCATGAGAAGTTTTTGATATGAGCTAAGGCTCCGTTTGGGACGGCTTTCTAACTGCTTTTAAAGTAATTTTTTATTAATTTTTATACTATAAAGCTGCTTTAAAAAGCAATAAGAAAGTCATCCCAAATGAACCCTGGACTGTGGGCCAAGTGGTAGAGTTCAGAAATTCAAATCACCCAAAAAGGAATCTGCCCCACGCATCACACAAATGGTCAGTCTCATCAACTCAGAATTGTTTTATGTAATTATTTGCATGGAGACTTAGCAGAGAAATCTAGATACCTGGAGATCAGCCTCGTGAGAGAAGTAGGTCACAGGAAAGAGCCAAATACTACAAGCAGCTATGTTCTACTAGCTGAAAAGAAATATCGCACCCAAAAAAGGGAAATATGGATTTTTTTTGGTTTATTTTTTAATTATTTATTAAATACAATTTTTTTTTTCTGATGTTCATAGTAATGACTTATATATATATATATATATATATATATATTATCGAACACAGCTGTTGTTTCTTTCCTGCTAGACTTTAGGCCCAAGTTGAACAGGTTCATCTGTTAATGGGCTGAGGTAGCCAAAGCTTCCTTCAGTTATTCATGGAATTTCCATACTGCATATGAATGTACAATGAGTTAAGTAGAATGTCAGCTTCGTCGGATTGTTCTCCTCATCAAAATTAGCCTTGTTTTCATGGGTATTGTACCTCGTGCTAAGGAAAATTAGGCTTCATTTGCTTTAAAAAGCAGCAAGCAAGCCCTCTCAAAATTGAACTTTTATTAGGTCCGGTGTAAGGACGTAGAAGAACGTCCGGTCGGAGACAAAATCCCGCCAAAAAACTCGGTATTTGCTCGGTATTGCTAGGTATTATTTGATAATAACGAGGAATACCACTCTGTGAAGACCAATACTGAGTTATACCGAGCTATACCAAGCAATACCGAGTTGTACCAAGTTTTTTCTAGGAAAAACCCGGTATAACTTTTGTATAACTCGGTATTGCTCGGTATAGCTCGGTATAACTCGGTATTGGGTCTTCACATGATGGTATTCCTCATTATTGTTTGGTATAGCTCGGTATTTCTCGTTTTTCGGACATTTTTCTACGTCCGGTCGGAGGACGTAATAATTGCTCCTCAAAATTAGCCTTAGTAATTGCAGTTTATTCTTTTTGTTTGATGAAATAAAAAATGTTATATATGTATGGTAGTCATTAGTCAATACAGTTTAGAGCTTAGTTTTTTGGGTGCCATTTGTTAATTTTGCATTTTAATGTCAGATTCTATTTTCTATTGAAGTGATTCAAGAAACCGAGGAAGGTAAATAGAACAGAGATGATAGAGACAAGAATTGAATTAATGTGTTGTCCAGCAGATATATAGGTGAAGTATATATAGAGAATACATCATCGTTAATATACGTGTCAAGCCCTTATAGGACAGCAAGAAATACAAGTTAATTTAGTTGATTTATTTCTATTCTAATAGTGCAGGCAAGTCTCTAGAAAAATTTTTAGGAAGAATTTTTAGGAAGTAATGAGAAATCAATAGTCAAATGTAAATGAAATTATAATTATGGTTAGAAAAAAAAAGTAATGAACACTCTGTCATCACAACTAATCTTTTTTTAGAGCTTTCATCTTCTTGGGCTATTCATCTTTAAGATTTGCCCTTAAGAATGGGCTTCTCACTTTTTTGTTTTTTGGGCCATTTTTCAAAACAGAGACTGTTTTACAGTTAGGTGCAAAGCTTGTGCAAATGCTTGTTATGAATATTAGCATCATAATATTTTGTTATTTGCTTTTCTTACTTTTCTTTTCTTGTAGTGATACTTGGATTTGTAGCTTTTCAAGGAGTTCAAACAAGTTCCTAGACCTTAGTTAGAATTTTTCCACTCTTTTAGTTCTTTCTCTTTTAAATCGAAGTAGTGACTATCTGTTGGTTATGCCAATAATAATTGACAGATGAAAATTTCTCGAATATAAGAGAAAAGATAAAAGGAGTATAACAGTCTTAACTTCTCTGAGTATGAATGAAGCTACATCTGTGATGCGTATCGTATGTGCTAGAATAGGCTCATTATGCTTTTCTTCCGCATATGACTTATTTGATTGTTGTCCTAAGTTAGCAAGGACAAACTCTTTTTAATTTATATAATCAATTTTTCAATCAAGTATTAGAGTTGGTGACATTCTTTCATATCATGCTTGTGATTCTAATGAAAAATACAGTATGTTAAGGTATATGGGTGTTGAAAGAATATTTCATAATTAAGGGAATTGATATGGATCATAAGATAGAGTGTTTTAGATTCTTGCTCAAATTGCTAAAATGACAATCCAAAAAAACATGTAAATAGAGCCATTCTATATATGAAGGGGGTGAAAAAGAGAGAGAATTAGAAAGAACTCTCTTGTATTTTTCAACTATCACAACCACCGACTACCACCAATTATTGTCGTCAACAAACACCATTGTCATCAATGATCATCATCAGAAATGACCACAATCTTTAGAATACTGACAAGATTTAGCTCTAATGTTTGGTAGAGTAGTCCGTCTGTGGACACATATTTTCTATAATCCCTATTATAATAATAACATGAAATAAAATAAAAAAATACTAATAAATGACTTAGAATTAAAATATATATATATATATCTAAATATTTGTAATAACTTTCTACTAAATTTATTGAGTTTTATTGTATTTTAAGTATATTTTATAATATTATTTTCTTAAGCTGCCAGAGAAGTTAATGAGTCGACATAGAATTAGCTCAAATTTTGCTTGTTAGCTCATCCAGTTCGACTCATGAGTCATTTATCCAATCGAGCCCGAATTATTTCACGAGCCGGTCTGACTCAATTACACCCCGACTGAGTCACACATTACTTTTAGTCACTTTCAAGAATCTAACTCGGGTTGCTATACTTAATCCTAATTAACAAAAAAATTAATGTCTTAACAATCTTCCATCCTCAAATAAAATTCACCAAATTAAAAAAAAAAAAAAAAAAAACAATTTAATCATATTTCACCTTCAATTCAAATTGGAAACATATACACATCACGCAAGAAGCCAAATGCGACGTGGTTTGTTAAGAAGAAAGGAGGGCCACCAGGGTTGGTAGGGTTTGAATTCAGTCACATGGGAAGAATTGATCCTATGGGCAGATTTTTTTTTTTTTTTTTTGAAATTAATTTCTAAAAAAAAAATTGTGGCCAGAATCAGATTTTATTTCAAAATCATAAAATTTATTTTGATAAATATAATTTACAAACAATAAATAAAAATATTTTGTATACTCATTATAAAATAAATTCAATATTTGTGGTCCGTTTGGGATGGCTACAACTTTTTGTAAAGGAGGTTGAAAACTGCTGTCGAGAAAATAATTTTTTTAAGAAACTGTTGTAGAAAATAACTTCCACGAAAAAAAAATTCTTTAAAACAATGAAAAAGCTGCTTCTAAGCAAAGAAATTTCTCGGAAGCAGAGAAAATACAATAGCCAAATAGAAAATATGATTGCGGTCTAAAAAGTAAAGCAATAAAAAAGCTGCCCCAAACATACCCTTAACCTCCATATTAACGATTCTCTATTTATTTATTAGAAATTATTTAATATTTTAAATAATATTTCATATATTTATGATTATTTATACACACCTATGTATTGAATATATTGTATTTTTAAATTTATTTATTAACTGTAAATAAGCAATATTTAGCTCATCTTTTTTTAATTTAAAACCGTGTAGTGCTCCTCACTCAAATTTGGTATGTTTCCATTAGTTTGCTGCACACGCAACTTCTTCTGTGACCTGTTCCTGCTCAAAGGCTGAGCCTTTAATCCTGCCCATATGATGTTAACAAGAAATCATTAAATTATATTTAGGATAAGCTTAAAAAATTTAGATTTATTTTAAAATAAAATTAAGATAAAAACCGATTGAATATTTATATGTTGTATTGATTTTATAATAAAAGTGAAAATTTTAAAATATATCCTGATTCAAGTTGTTTTAAGTCAGGTCAAATATCAAATGTGCGACTCTCCATTAAATTATCATATTGGTCTTTTGGTTGAGAGCTTTGATCACTAATTAAGGAAAATTTATTTTGTACGGACGACAAAAGCCGTCAGGAGAACAACCAGAATGCGTCACGTCACCCTGTGCTCGGTATCGTTGACGTACTATGGGAATACGAGATCGTATCAGACTACATTAACGCAATGAACAAGAACTCTGAAGCGATGAATCATTCGATTTGCTTGGGCTTTCTAATATGGTACGCTCTATTGCCAAAGATTATGCTGTGCTTTTGGTATAGTAATTCTAATCAAATCATATGCCCTAAGCGGTTAGAGTACATCAAGAACAGCTTAGAAACATGGGATCCCTATTCTATATTCTAGTGACTTCATCAGCAATCTATTTGAGAGTTTCTATATGCATTCTGATTGGTTTCCGGACATCATTTTGTCTGGACTTCGCACAAAATAATTTCTCCCAATTAAGATATCTTGAGTAAGAGTCTTAAATATGTGATTTGTGTGTGAGTTTGTCTTAATTGACCTAAATGACTCCAAAAAAAAATTTATTCAACACAAAATGAAGTCAATAATGAATTTTTTTAAATATTATTTCTTTACAATAATTTCATAATTAAGGCTTTAATTGATACAATTTTCTTATTGTGTTGCTTTGTAGGCTACGATCACAATTTATATTTGAACGCTATTTTTTCATTAATTTTAAAAAAACATTATATTAGAAACTATTCTCTATAACATTTTTATAATGTTGTAAGAAAGTTGTCCCAACAAAACCTAAATTCGAAGACAACAATTTCAATAAAAATATACTTATTCTCTTGTGGAATGTAATGTTATATCAAAAAATAAGTATATTACTAATATAATTTCACACGTTTAACTACGATTTGAAGATTATTTGATCTATACTATTTTGATTTCGTTTGGAATAACTTTTATAGTGCTTTCTAAAAAAACTTTTTAGTAAAAAATTTTTTAACTGAAATATTATTTTAAAAAATACTATGAAATTTGTCCCAAACGAAGTCTTTGTCTACCTTATCTAATGTTAATCGCCCGTCTCCCAACATTATTATCTTCTTAAGACCATATGCAACAAAACCTGAAACACCTGCATATCGTCCGCCAAAAGCTTCAACCGAACGCCAGGAATTCCGCTTGATTTCGGGAGTGAAGAGTGCTACTTCAATATTGTCATCTCACTGTTCACCAACTCTAATCTTTTTTATCCTAAAATTAAATTATTAATTTCAGTGTTTTAAGTGTGAATTTTTAATATTAATAATTTATTTATATAAATATATGTTCAAAATTAAATATAAAATAAAATATGAGAATGAATATACACAAAATATTCTATTTTTTACATTAATTCTATTGTAAATGAGTTACTGCATTTTGAAATATTATTGTATTTTGAAGTGAAAAACGAGTTTTTCAAAGACAATGAGGAGATAAATTATAGCCTCATATGCAGTGACTCTCTATCAATTGCAAATTGAAAAAGAGATAATATTATTAGTGCGCAACATGTAATCTTCCACTTCTTAACTTTGTGAAAAAAATTTCTACCTTTCCTTACATTGGACATATGTTTTTTGGCCAAATCTATTGTCTAACCTCTCCACCTTTTTCTAACTTCTTAGATTTCTTCTCTTCGGCTCTCAACTACCCACTCCAGACAAAATCATGAAGTCACCCCACTACATATCTTAATCTCCTTTGTCCATTCTCATGAACTTGTAAAACTTATTGTTCTCTATTCATTAATCTTTCCTAATAAGTCAAGAATATGTCGATATAATGCAAGAAGATGTTTTACTTTAAGTTAAAATCAATAATTGTGGTTGCAGTCATGTAGATTAGGGATGATAGAGTGAGAGTGTTTTTCGTCTTAGCGATACATGAATATGTAGCACACAAACAAATAATTGAGAGAGTTAGAAAATAAAAAAAAAATTATGAAAAGGTAAAAACCACCGGGCCTTGCTCGGGTGATGATATTCCACTATGTTTGAGTAAGCTATATATAAGAGCTAACCTGTCCCTTAGAGATTGTGAAATTATAATAGTTAGAATAGTCAATCGAAAGTTGTATGTGTGCTCGGGAGTTGGAATGACTATGATCGGGCAATGGGGGTTAGAAGGACCGCAATCGGGCGACAGTAGTCTGAGGATTAAGTTCTGTAGGCGACAAAGTTCGAAAGTCTTGTGGCAGTGGCTGGGAGAAGGTCCGACAGATGTCAAATGACAGAGGCGGCCAAGCCGAGGTCTAGCTCGCGATCACAGGCTATGGGAGGTCGAGCAGCCAAGAAGTGGGGAGGAGTTCAGGTGGCACAAGGAGGTCTAGCAGTAGTTGGTGATCGGGAGGCAAGGCGGAGGTCCGAAGACATTTTACGACAGGTAGAGGTCCGTCGGCAGTCAGAGACCAGACGGAGGCCAGTTCGTTAGCGATGACCATGTAGAGATACGACAATGGTTGGATGATGAAGGTTTGGCGACGATGGCAGGAAAAGGTGTAGTAATCAGCAGCCGGGCAGATGTCTAACGGTAGTCGGTTGAGCAGAAGTCCGATGGCAATGATTAAGCGATGAAAGTTTGCTTGTGGTACTGCCCCTAGGAGGACTCTAGGATACTTGAAGCATCAAAGCTCTCTTAAATATCTAGTTAAATGTTCCTTCTATGTAGGGAGTGAGAGCATATTATAGATTTCCGGAGTGACATGTCCCATAAAATATTAGAAAAATCTAGAGCAAATCTGGAGCATTCCATTGAATGGCCCGCATTTATTCGTCGATCATAAATCTTTTTTTAGAACTTAGGTGCTAAATGATATCAGAATTAAGTGATCTTGAACTTTTTGGATTCATCTCGTTAGGCCGCTTGATTTGACTATAAGCATGTCATGTTTGGAGATCATTTCGTCACCCAATTTATACTTTGAAATTTCATATTATGCTTAGGATCATTGATTTGGGCTTAGTTGCACTTTGATTGGATCAATCTTGATGTCGTTAGATTTGTTTCTTCAAGACATTCAATTGACTATAAATTTGCTGAATTTGAAATTTATATGGTCTAGAATTTAGTTTTGGATATTTCTAATAGAATTTTGTCTAGAGATTCGCACTTGATCTAGATGATTTTTGGTGTCCTATAAGTGGTGTAGAATAAAAGTTTGTATTATTGATGCATGAAGCAAGACTATTTTTTAAAATATTGATTATATTTTAAACTATTTATGCATATACTAAAATCATCAATTTCAAAATATTTTTTCATAAGTTAAAAAGAACACTACTAATTAAATTCAAGTAAATGAAAGCATACAATATCTATATTTATAATTTTATAAAATATTATTTTTTATTTTAATAAAATAAATCATAAATAAAACCATCATCCTAAAATTATTCATAAATTTATTTAACGATAATCAATATTGTTGCGTCATGGAGTATTCGCGGCTGTAGAGATATATAAAGTTTAACGTCTTAGCGTTGTACAAAAATCCGGCACGCAATTAGATAAGAGAGTGTGTAGCATTCATAGGAGACACCAATATTTTTACGTGGAAAACCCCTGAAAAGGGGGAAAAACCACGGGGCCTAACCCAGTTTGAATAAATCCACTAGTATTGCAGTTGATTACAAATGAGGCCCTTCCTTGGGAGTAGCCCTTAGCATAATGTACATTTTATAGAGTACATTATATGATGTAAATACAAAGAATCACTATTGACGTGTTCTTTTGGTCGGGATGACCAAAGTCTGGTGACGGAGGTCAGAAAGACTGTAGTCTGCGGACGACGTAAGTCAGGAGGATCGTAGTCGGCTTGAGGCGGAGGTCGGAAGGACTGTAGTCGATGAACGACGTAATTCAGAAGGATCGTAGTTGGAGAGCAACGGAGGTCGGAAAGACTTTAGTCGGCGGGCGACGTAAGTTAGAAGGATCGTAGTCGGCGGGCGACAGAGGTCGGAAAGACTTTAGTCGGTGGGTGACGTAAGTCAGGAGGACCATAGTCGGCGGGCAACGGAGGTCGGAAAGACTGTAGTCGGCTGGCGACGTAAGTTAGAAGGACCGTAGTCGGCTGGCGATGGAGGTCGGAAGGACTATTGTCTAACGACGAAGCTCAGCGACAGGTAGAAGTCCAACAATGGAAAGAAATCCATATTCGGATAGATGTCCAGTGAAAGTTCGATAACCGGTAGAAGTCTGGCATCGGGTAGAAACTTGGGGATGAGTGAAGTTCTGGCATCGGGTAGAAGTCTGACGTCCGTTGGTGGCCAAGGAGAATTCCGGTATCACTTGGGTGGAGTTTTGGCGTCAGAGAGGAACTCTGTTGTTACTTGGGCAGAATGTTAGCATCCCGTGAAAAATCAGGCAGAATTCTGATGTCCCGTGGAAGTCGGGTAGAATTCCGGCGTCATTTAGAGTTTGGGCAGAACTTCGGCGGTGGTCGAGGAGGAGTCTCTTCCCTCCTATTCTTCTCTTCTTCTTCTCCTCCTCCTCCTCTTTCGAAATATAACTTGGAGATTGCGAAATTATAATAGTTAGAAGAGTCATTCGAAAGTTGTATGTGTGCTCGGGAGTTGGAATGACTATGATCGGGCAATGGGGGTTAGAAGGACCGCAATCGGGCGACAGTAGTCTGAGGATTAAGTTCTGTAGGCGACAAAGTTCGAAAGTCTTGTGGCAGTGGTTGGGAGAAGGTCCAGCATATGTCAAACGACAGAGGCGGCCAAGCCGAGGTTTAGCTCGCAATCACAGGCTATTGGAGGTCAAGCGGCTAAGAAGTGGGGAGGAGGTCAGGTGGCACAAGGAGGTCTAGCAGTAGTTGGTGATCAGGAGGCAAGGCGGAGGTCCGAAGACATTTTACGACAGGTAGATGTATTTTGGCAGTCAGAGAGGCTTGACGGAGGCCAGTTCGTTAGCGATGAACATGCATGTAGAGATACGACAATGGCTGGATGACGAAGGTTTGGCGACGATGGCAGGCAAAGGTCTAGTAATCAGCAGTCGGGCAGAGGTATGAAGGTAGTTGGTTGAGTAGAAGTCTGCTGGAAATGATCGACCGATGAAAGTTTGCTTGTGGTAGTGCCCATAGGATGACTCTAGGATACTTGAAGCCTCAAAGCTCTCTTAAATCTTTAGTTAAATGTCTCTTCTATGTAGGGAGTGAGGGCTTATTATAGATTTTAGGGAGTGACATGTCTCATAAAATATTAGAAAAATCTAGGACAAATCTGGAGCATTCCATCGAATGGACCGCATTGATTCGTCGATCATAGATCTTTTTTTAGAACTTAGGTGCCTAAATGATATCAAAATTAAGTGATCTTGAACTTGTTGGATTCATCTCGTCAGGCCGCTTGATTCGACTATAAGCATGCCATGTTTGAAGATCATTTGGTCACCCAATTTATACTTTGAAATTTCATATTATGCTTAGGGTCATTGATTTGGGATTAGTTGCACTCTGATTGGATCAATCTTGTTATGGTTAGATTTGTTTCTTCAAGACATTCAATTGACTATAAATTTGTTGAATTTGGAATGTATATGGTCCAGAACTTAATTTCGGATATTTCTAATATAATTTTGCTTCGAGATTCGCACTTGATCAAGATGATTTTTGGTGTCCTATAAGTGGTGTCAAATATAAAAGTTTGTATTATTGATTCAAGCAAGACTATTTTTTAAAATATTGATTATATTTTAAACTATTTATGCATATACTAAAATCATCAATTTCAAAATATTTTTTCATAAGTTAAAAAGAACACTACTAATTAAATTCAAGTAAATGAAAGCATACAATATCTATATTTATAATTTTATAAAATATTATTTTTTATTTTAATAAAATAAATCATAAATAAAACCATCATCCTAAAATTATTCATAAATTTATTTAACGATCATCAATATAAATAAAATAAAATAAAAACCGTAATCAATTTTAATTACTATTAATTCATGCTCGAGTTGGTAATAACCAAACTAAGGCGTCGTTTGGGACGGTTTTTTTACTATTTTTTAAAACAATTTTTTTTACAAAATACAAATTTTTGTACTAAAAAATTATTTTAAGAAGAATAAAAAAATCATCCCAAACGAAGCCTAAATTTAATTACGTAAATTGAAATTCAGACCTCGATTTTTATTCCGTACAAAGTGAGACGAAAAATAAAAAACCTAATTCAATAAAAAACGGTTAAAATTTACGCGCTTAAGAATAATGACAGTTAAATTTAAAATTCTAATAATCAATTCATTAATTCCCCTAATCATTTAAAATAATGACAGTTAATTTTAAAATTATAATAATCAAGTCATTAACTCCCCTAATCTCCCTCGGTCTTACTGCGGCCAGGGGTAGAAGACCGTTGTCAGCAACCTTATCTTAACAACTCGGGCGGCGTGTGACTCAGCGTCTTTGAATTGACTCGCCATCCGGACTCCAACAACCCACTTCCTTAACACGCTTTGACAAGTTATTAATATTATCATTATTTTAGGTATTTTTATTTTTTAAAGATAGTTTAATAATAGTCCAATATATGTAATATAAGATAGGGCGGTAAAAATCGGGTCACGATTCGGATTCAGATTCAACTCAAAATTGATCCGAGACAAATTGATCAGATCCTAACCAAATTTCATTATGATGGCCTTAAAAATTCAAAGATTAATTTATTCATATTTCATAAAATATTTATTTTGAAAATAACATAATATTTTATTAATTTATCATATATTTTATAGAATCTACTCTTATTATTGATACATCACGCAAAAATTATCTTGATCGGGCACGAATCTTGAGGCAAAAGCTAGTTTGAAACTTCAAAAATTAAATTTGAAAGCTCCCAAACTCCGATTTCAACGAACTTATAGTCAAACTGAGCGTCTCGAAAATACGAACCCAACGACACCAAGATCAACCCAATCCAAGCCCAAATGAGTTCGAATCAAAGGCTCAAAGCGCTGTTGGAAGGTTCAAACCGTAATTTGAGTTACCAAACGGTCTCCGATTTTGACGAGCTTATACTCGAATCGAACGACTCGACGAGACGAATCCAACGAGCCCAAGATTACCAAATTCCGATATCATTAAGGCCTTCAAATGCCCAACAAACGGTGCATGATCAAAGGATTCGATATCGTCCGTCCATTCAAAACACTCTCAATTCGCCCCTGATCTCACGCCTATTTACGGGCTATGCCACTCTAGAAAAACTATAAATAGCATAAATGATAGACCCTCTCTCCTTATCTGATTGCGTGCCGGATTTTTGTATAACACTAAGACGATAAACTTTATATTTCTCTACCGCCGCGAATACTCCTGGACGCAACAATTATATTTAATTTTAAAATTTTCAAATTATACAATTTTGTTAAATATGTAAATATTATATTCCAAGATTTGAAGTTCTTCATTATGAAAATTCAATAAGATATCTTTAAATAAATTTTTATATTTATTTAAATAATTTTATATTTAAAATTATATAAAAATTTTATTATTGATTTAATGAAAGCTGTGCATGTCAGAATTTTGAATATTATTCAAATTTATATGATAATTTTTAATTATTTATATATTTATTGCTAATAATTTAAATATCTGTATTGAATGTATAGATTTTAATTAAAATCAGCGTAATTTCTTAGATATTATTTTAGTTATTTTGTGAAATTTCAGTCCTATAAAAAATATTTAAATTCATGCATCTTCTTATTTATTTAACATTTTTATTATTTTTATATCACTAATAATATGCATATTTTTAAAAATAGATATCATATTAAAAAATTAATATGATTGATACGTCATCACAAAATTATCTTGGTCGGGCACAAATCTCGAGACAAAAAACTAGTTGGAAACTTCAAAGATTAAATTCAGGAGCATCTGAACTCTGATTTCAGTGAGCTTATAGTCAAACTGAGCGTCTCGGAAACACGAACCCAAGGACACTAAATTCAACCCAATCCGAGAACAAATGGGTCCGAATCAAGGACCCGAAGCGCTGTTGGAAGGTTTGAATCACAATTTGAGTTACGAAACGGTATCCGATTTTAACGAGCTAATATTCGAATCGAACGGCTCAACGAGACGAATCCAACGAGCCCAAGATCGCAGAAATTCCAATATCAATAAGGCCTTCAAATGTCCAACGAGCGGTGCACGATCGAAGGGTTCAACATGAACCGTCCATTTGACCACTCCCTATTCGCCCCTGATCTCACACCTATTTACAAGCCATGTCATTCCAGAAAAACTATAAATAGAGCCATCATTTTTCACAAGAGGACTCAAGTAAGAAGGAGGAGAGGAAGAATAGAAGAGGAAGAGAAATGGGAAAAGGAGAATCATCTCCGCCTCGACCACTGCCGGAGTTCTTCTCGCAAGCCTGAATACGCCAGAACTCTGACAGATATTTGGGAAACGTCGGGATTTCGCACAACTTCGTAACTTTGTTTCAATTCAGAAGAACTTTATTGTAAATCTGATTGTCCTAACTTGTGAAACGAATCAGCTTCTTGTAATTTACGTAATACTAGTCGAACTTTTCAACTGGGCGAGGCCCTGTGGTTTTTTTTTCTCTTTTGGGTTTTCTACGTAAAAATCCTGGTATTCATTTTCTTTTCTGTTTGTGTGCTGAATATTCGTACAACGCTCAGACGCGAATTTACAAACTCTACTACCCCGTATATTCTAGCCCGCAACAATGCTAATATAAAATAAATCATCAACTATATTATAAATACATCATTTTTTAATAATTTTATTAAATTTTTAATCAACTATTAGTTAAATAACAAACTAGCATATATATATATATATATATATATATATATATATATATATATATATATATATATATATATAACTGAGTCGATATTCATGTCTTTTCATTAACACAATAAGCAGCAAAAATTTTATACAAAATTATTCAAATGTATAGAACAATTATTAAATAATTAATTAAATCGACTAATCATCATTTCTGTTGAATTAAAATAATAATATTAGAGATCTGGACTGCGGCTGGACGGTCAAAAAAAAAATATTTAAATCATTCTTCGGAGCCTTCGCACAACAACTCCCTTACGCTACAGACCTATATATATCCCCCTTCCTTCTCCAACGCCCCCATCAATTTCTGCTCTTCCTCTTCTTCCCGGCCATGGCGATTCAGGTCATCAACGCCACCACCCTCAAAGCCATTTCTTTCCCCCTCTCCCAACCCAACCTCATCCCTCTCACAATCTTCGACCGCGCCGCCTTCGACCTCCACGTTCCCACCCTCTACGCCTTCCTGCCGCCTACCCCCTCCAATGAGTCCCTCAAATCCGGCCTTTCCCGCGTCCTCTCCTACTTCCCCCACCTCGTCGGCCGCATCTCCGTCGATCAGAACCACCAACCATGCATAGTTCTAAATAATGCCGGCGTTCGCGTCGTCGAAACCAAGATCTCCGCCACTTTGTCGGAGATGCTTCCTCTCGATGCAACCAGTAATCTTTCTAAGCTTCACCCCGATATCGGGGAAGGCGTGGAGGAGCTTCTTCAAATTCAGCTTAACCGCTACGCCTGCGGCGGGCTAGTGATCGGTTCGACGTCGCACCATCGAGTCGCCGACGGGCAGTCGATGAGTATGTTTTTCGTAGCGTGGGCGCAGATGGTTCGGTTTGGTAAAGCGCCGAACCCGCTGCCGTTTCTCGACCGCACCGCCGTCGTTGTGCCGAGGAACCCACCGAGATGCGAGTTCAATCACCGGGCGATTGAGTTCAAGTCTTCAGGTATATTTAAATTCGATCAATAGGTGGCTAAAATTTAATTACAATAATATGACTGAAATTTTTTTCTTTGAAAATTTTAAAATCAAAATAATCCAACTCAATATCTGCTAAGATAACTTATAATTTAGTAAAAAAGATTGTGAGAATATCATAATTAGAAGAATTTGATTAGGATGAATTTTAAAATATGACTTTATTTTAAACATAATTCAATTTTTTCGCTTAATCGTGCTATTTGAAAGGATATATAACAATAGTTTCAAATTCTTGCAGCCACTGATTCCTCCATCGAAGCCGCATGCACCGTTGAAAATCTGAAAGTCCGCTTCTCGGCGGACTTCATCTCCGGCCTAAAGTCCGCCGTGCCAGGCCGCTGCAGCACCTTCGAGGCCCTCCTTGCCCATCTCTGGCGCAAGATATCGTTGGCGAGAGGCCTCAAAGCCGACGAGTCAACCAAGGTCAGGGTGGCGGTGAACGGCCGGGCGAGGCTCAAGTCCCCCGCGGTCCCCATGGAGTTATTCGGAAACTTCGTTCTGTGGGCCCACCCAAAGTCGACTGTCGGAGAGCTGACGTCAACGACAGGCGGCGGGCTGACTAATGCCGTGAAGATAATACACGAGGCGGTGCAGAGGATCGACGAGGGTTATTTCCGGTCGTTTATTGACTTTGGTGAGCTGGAAAAGAAGAATGACGATGAGATGGCGGCGTCGGCTCCGGCGATGGGGAATGCGCTGTGCCCGAATCTCGAGGTGGATAGTTGGCTGAGGTTTAATTTCCACGATCTGGATTTCGGGAGCGGTGCGCCGTGCGCCTTCCTTCCGCCGAATTTGCCGGTGGAAGGGCTGATGATATTTGTGCCGTCGTTGAAGGAGAAGGGAGGCGTCGAGGTATTCATGGCGCTGGCGGAGGAGCACGTGGAGGAGTTTAAGAAGATATGTTATTCTTTGGATTGAGCTAGAGGTTGACAACGATGGATAAGGATCCGTTATAGAAATCTTGGTGGATCGATCATTGGAAGATGTGAAGTTGACTTTTTTTTTTTATTATTGATAAGTTTGTGTGAATTTTATGTAAGAGGAGGGGGAGGACAAATTTTAGTTAATGAATTGTAAAATGATTGGAATATAATATATAAATAATTAGTTAAATTTGTAATAAAATTTTTGTTTATATTAAAAAAAAATTTACATGATAATTAACATATAATAATTTATATAATGTTATAAATTTACCTATATATTGTAGTAGTTTAACAATTTATTTTAGGAAGATTTACATATATATCACTTAATACTATGCTATTTACATATTTAACACCTAAAATTTTAATATTACATACATACCACCCATAGTTCATTTTCATATCAAATTTGAGTGGTAGAAATGAAATATATGAGTGGTAGGAAAGAAATGTAAGTGGTATATTTGATATTAAAATAATATAGGGTGGTATTTATAAGTAGTACATTCATTAACTAATATACTTCTCTGTATTTACCAAATATATTGGCATTTACTCATTGGCTGTAGTCTTAGACAAAAGGCTTATATAAGGACAATAGCTGCTGTAACAAAGACAGATGAAAATAATATTTTAGGAACTTTACTTTCTTCTTTGCTCTGGTCATATCTCTCTCTCTCTCTCTCTGTTCATACATTTCTTCATGGTATCAGAGCGGGTTATAGATGGCAAGATCGACGACAGCTGAGAGCATCGAGAACAACGAAAGATCTCACATGGAAAATCAAGAAGAGGTGCAGATATCTTCCTCGCTCAAGTTCGTAGTTACGAACATCAAGAACATCGTTCCTATTCATCTCGACTCAGATAACTACGCGATCTGGAAGCCTCAAATCCTCAAAATCCTTAGCGCACATGGATTTCACAGGTTTCTTGACTCATCTTCAACTCCCCCCTCACAATCTATTACTCAAACCAACGGATCCAACTCCTCTAATCCTCTGTACCCCCAATGGCATCTTACGGATCAAATGCTCGCTGCCGCCCTCTGTTCCACAATATCTGCTTCCATCTTACCGTATGTCGTTAACCTTCAATCCACCGCCGAGATCTGGAACGTTCTTGAAACAAGATTTCAGTCGTCAAATAGATCGAAAGTCATACAACTCAAAAATACTCTCCACAACATATCTCTCAAAAATCTAACGATGACCCAATACCTAGCTGAAATCAAAACTCTCGTCGATCACATTGCTGCAGCAGGATCTAGTGTAGATACCGAAGATATAATCCTATATATCTTGAACGGTCTGCCAATCTCATATCAGTCGTTCAAAACGGCTATACGAACCATGCTCACTCCCATACATCTTGATCAATTATATCCTCTGTTACTGAGTGAAGAAATAAATCTTGCTTCGGATGCCAGTCGCAACAACACTTCTTCCGATCCCGGTTTGGCTCTGTACGCAAACAAAGGAAATTATCGTAAGAACAAGAACCGGACCTATACGAATCCTCATACCACAAACAGATCCTCCTCAGTTCCATCTACTGCCGGAAAACAATACTCGGCTGGCTCCAGTTCCAGTCGTCCGCCGTCCAGCACACCTGTCTTCTGTCAAATATGTCTCAAGAAGGGACATTCGGCGACTTCCTGCTGGCACAGATTAAACACCCAATATGTGCCATCCTCTCGAACGGCACTGGTTACCACATCAGACAATATTCACGGTAATTGGCTACTAGATTCGGGAGCCACGTCGCACCTTACCAACTCCATGGACAACTTGTCCCTCTCAAATCCATACAATGGCGCTGACGATATAACTGTAGGTGATGGAAGGACTGTCAACATAGCTCATACAGGGGCTGGCATCTTGCCAACCCCAAATCGTAAGCTATTACTATCTAACATTTTTCATACGCCTGCGCTTAAATTTAATTTGTTATCCATATCAAAGCTAACTGCCGACAACGGCATTTCTATTACGTTTAATCCACATGGCTTTGTTCTTAAGGACCTCAAGACGACGAAAATTCTTCTGCAAGGACCATGTACCAACGGTCTTTACCAGGTTCCGATTACTCCTATCAAGGGTAATCAGAAGGCTCTCTCGGCTGCCAGGATCTCCTCTGAAATTTGGCATTCAAGAACCGGCCACCCTCATGACCACACGCTTTCTACAATAGCCAAAGCAAACCCGCAATTACATATTTCCTCCTCGTTTTCTTCAAAATGCATTTCTTGTACTCAGGCCAAAGGCCATAAACTTTCGTTTAATAAGTCTGCTAGTCGCAAGCAATCGTTATTGTCTCTAATTCATTCTGATGTTTGGGGTCCAGCCCCCGTTCCTTCTATTCAAGGTTTTCGATACTATGTGATTTTCGTGGATGATTTCTCGCGTTTTACGTGGCTTTTTCCGCTTAAACACAAATCTGAAGTTTCAACTGTTTTTATTAATTTTAAAAAGAAAATTGAAAATTTAACTTCCTTAACTATTAAGAATTTTCGCAGTGACGGAGGAACAGAATTTGTGAACAATGCACTCAAACAAGTTTTTGATGAATGCGGTATTACTCATCAGATATCTTGTCCATATACTCCTGAACAGAACGGTGTCGCGGAGCGCAAACACAGGCATATCATTGAGACAACAAGAACCTTACTTCACTCGGCCTCTCTTCCTTACTCTTTTTGGCCAGATGCGGTGCTCACCTCCGTATATCTAATAAATCGCATGCCATCCCCACTTACGTTCAATTCTTCTCCGTTTGAACTGCTATACAAGACAAAACCCACCTACAATCATCTCCGGGTATTTGGCTGTGCTTGTTTTCCTTTATCTCCACCGCATAGTCATCACAAACTCCAACCAAAAGCTTCTATGTGCATATTTTTGGGCTATTCCGATATGCATAAGGGTTATCGATGCCTCAATCCTCATACCAACAAGATTTCAATTTCCCGTCACACTACTTTTAACGAACATCTTTTCCCATTTTCATCTTCTAACCACATCTCGGATTCATCTAAAGTTCAACCATCTCCTCTTTTTCTCACTCCAACGTCCATTGCATCTCATATGTCAACCACTCCGCAAGACGTCTCGATTTCAACTCATGACACGCCAGAACAATTACCTCCACCTAGTCCAACGCAAAATACAAATATGCAAGAACCTGCTTCAAGCAACTCTACCTCTCACGATGCTCAGACAACTTCTCATCACCCGATGATCACAAGACAACATACAGGGTCTCTTAAACCACGGGTTCGTATGAATTTATGTCATATTTCTGCTCCTAAAGATCTTCTTGCAGCTCCAACTACGTTCAATGACGCGGTCAAGCATCCCGCCTGGAGGCAAGCTATGGCTGCCGAGTTCTTGGCTCTTCAACAACAAGGTACATGGAGTCTTGTATCTCCTCCCAAAGATGCATCCGTGCTGGGAAGCAAATGGACTTACCGACTTAAACTACATTCGGACGGAACGGTGGCCACGCACAAAGCTCGTTTAGTTGCACTTGGCAATCATCAACAATACGGCCTTGATTATACAGAGACGTTTAGCCCCGTGGCTAAACTTCCTACAATTCGCATATTGCTAACCGTTGCTCTTCACCATAATTGGACCGTTCAACAACTAGACGTGGCAAACGCTTTTCTTCACGGTTCATTATCTGAAAAAGTTTACATGGTTCAACCAAAAGGATTTGAAGATACTACATATCCCAACCATGTATGTTGCCTTAACAAAGCCATCTACGGGTTAAAACAAGCTCCACGTCAATGGTATACCACGTTCACTTCTTACCTTGTTTCCCTCGGTTTTTCACATAGTAGTGCTGATCCATCCTTACTTTTATACAAACACAATGATGTACAAATTTATTTGCTCATATATGTTGATGATATACTTCTTACGGGTAATAATACCAACTTCATCCAAACTATCATCTCTCAGCTTAGCACCCGATTTGTAATGAAGCATCTTGGTCTGGCAAACGAGTTTCTTGGTATTAAAATTTCCAAATTAACTAATTCTTATTTTCTATCACAGCGGCTTTATGTGCAGAAAATCCTACAGCAAGCTTCGCTCACGGAATGCAAGCCGCTGGCAAATCCAAACTGTACGAAAATTCCTGAAAATCTACCATTGGATCCGGTGCTTTCAGACCCAATGTTGTACAGGAAGATTACTGGCTCGCTGCAATATCTTACGATCACTAGACCGGACATTGCCTACAGCGTCAATCAGCTCTCTCAAAATATGCACAATCCGCTTCCTGTTCATAATTACCTTCTTAAACGACTCCTTAGATATCTTAAAGGTACGATTCACTATGGCTTGCCTATTTCCAAATCTAATTTATCTCTTACTGCTTATTCAGATGCGGATTGGGCTGGAGATCCAACCTCTCGGCGTTCAATCTCCGGCTACTGTTCATACCTCGGCAACACTCTCATTACCTGGACAGTTAAAAAGCAACATACAGTTGCTCGCTCTTCTACGGAATCCGAGTATCGTGCGCTCGCAGCACTTACTGCAGATGTATTATGGCTTCGACGATTACTTCATGAGTTTGGAGTGAACCAGTCCACTTCAATTCCCATGTACTGTGACAACACTTCCGCTATAGCTTTGGCCAACAATCCAGTTTTTCACGCTCGCACCAAACACATAGAAATCGATCAAAAATTTATACGTGATCACATTCAAGATCACACTATCAGTCTTCGACCCATCTCAACCATAGACCAACCAGCGGATATTTTCACAAAGCCTCTTTCTACAAATAGATTTATTCATCTCAGAGACAAACTTACGGTCACACAGGATCCTACAGTTTGAGGGGGTGTATAAGTAGTACATTCATTAACTAATATACTTCTCTGTATTTACCAAATATATTGGCATTTACTCATTGGCTGTAGTCTTAGACAAAAGGCTTATATAAGGACAATAGCTGCTGTAACAAAGACAGATGAAAATAATATTTTAGGAACTTTACTTTCTTCTTTGCTCTGGTCATATCTCTCTCTCTCTCTCTCTGTTCATACATTTCTTCAGTATTCATGTAATATTAAAGTTTTAGGTGTTAGATATGTAAATAGAATTTTATAAAGTGGTATGTATGTAATATTAAAGTTTTACTACTGCATTCTTCACCGACAAATCCTGTGAGATTAATTAAATATTTCAACTAATTAATATAATTACTTATCACCACAGTTCAGAGAATAAAATTAATTACAGGTTTAAGAAAATTGCAATAGTTTGTCATGCTTGACTGTGCAAAGCACATCAAAATACAATAAAAATAGAACAACAGTACATAATACTATTAAATAAATATCTTATATTTAATAATAAATAGCTTAAAATAATATAAGATTATAATTTCGATTTTATTTTTTTAATTTAAAATGAATTTAATATAAACGATTCTCCAAAAAATTAGAAATTCTTAAGCAAATAATAATTTTTTTTCATACTTTTAAATAAATTAAACACAAATGCACACACAATACATACACAAACCTTAAATATAAAATCTCTTAAGTGATAAAGTAAGCTTTTAACCATAAGGTCAAAATAAACGGCATAAATAAACTTATGATCTGATTTGTATGTGACATGACAATTATTTATTTATTTATTTATTACTTTTTAGAATAAATAGGGGATTCAAATATGAGACGCGTGGCAGCCGCACAAACTATAATTATTTATTTATTTATTAAAATTATGTACAAATTCAAAACAAAAACAGAATAAACATATGACAAAAACCAAAAGTCAAACGAAGATGGAATGAACAAGTAAGACACGCAAGCAACAATAGATCATCGGTCGGGTAGGTGAAGGAATTCTCCATGTGGCATTTCTTTGTCCGGAATGAGCGAGGTGGCTTTCCATTTCTAGCTTTTTGGTATAAAACGCATGGTGATAAGTACAGCCAGGTATTTAATGGTTTGCTCACCAACCCCAACAAACAGCAGCGGCTGAGCACTCGTAATTGAATGATAACGAAATTTTTAGCAGCAAAGTTTTTTTTTTTTTTTGGAAAATTTTGTGGGCAGAGCCATTAATAAAAAGAAAATTATATATATGTGAAAATTGTAAGTAAAAATTAAAAGTCTATGATCTCAACAACAAAAAGAGAATACTAGGAACCAAAAGAAAGTCTATAGTAAGGCAAAAAGGAAATACAAATGCTCAAGAAATGAGAAGAAGTGAAGGACTCAGGTAGCTCTTGTAAATTTGCGGGCCAAACCAAAAAAGCAACAAAGAGACAGCGCAAGAGCGAAGCCCCTGGTTGCCAGTAAGACCATCTTAGAAGCAGCCGGAGGAACCAACATTCATCATTTTCCTTCCAAAAATAAAATCACCCAGGTAACAAGATGAGAAAGAAGCAACATAGTCAAGATAACAATCATGAATTAACCCAGTGAGAGACTGAATAGAGTAGTTTCTAAATTGTGTGATGGTCTTTCCAAGCAGGGGCGGAACCAAGGGGGGCCAAAGTCGTGATCAACCCTATTCAAATCCCAATCCATTAACATGTCTAATATTGATATGCTGCAAAAACTGGGTGAATATATAGCAGATCTTTGCTAGTCCTCCCTAGTGAAAATATATATGGAATGGTAAACTTGAATGTATTTAATAATGTTGCACTACTAAGTTATGATGCATAAAATTAGGCCACAATTTTGCTCTACATTGGCATTTTTTATGATCCTGAAGTCATAAATGAGGTACATATGTAATAAAAACACTTTTCTTCACATATTTCATAAACAATGAAAGTTTTGATCTGTCATTAATTTTTTTTACTAAAGATAAAAGATAAATATATTTCCAAACCAAGTCAAGCTAAAACATCAATCATATACAAGGAACAAAACTAAGATGGAGCTAAAAACAATTTTACTAAAAAGTTTACATGGATTTTAGCTCTGATGGTTTGATGAGACCTTCCAAGTCAACAAGTTTGTCCAGAAGCCCAAGCTTATCATTTTCTAGAGCCTTGAGATCAGCTTCAACCATTCTTAGCGCTCAATCTAATGAGAGGCTTTCTTCCTCTAATATAAGATATTTGTGCCTTAGACGTCGGTAGTCACCTGCAAAATCAGCTTTTCCTTTATTAACACTGCCTTCTTTGTAAGAGATGGAGCAGACTGGCTTGAAACTTTCTTCTTTGTAGACTTTGGACGAGAGACTTCTTCTTGAGGCATTATTCGAGGCTCTTGCATTTCTTCAACAGATGATAGTCTCTCTTAACAGCGAGCGAGCTCTCGTTGTTGCTTCCGATCAAAATGTTGTAACATTTGATCTGACATGAAGGGAATGTCGTCGAAGGAGCAAAGTCGAACATCAAAGAAGGAGCCGAAGAAGCGACTTGCGCAATCTTTACATCTCTTGCTCCTGCGAAGCAACGAAGCCTAACAACATTGAAGAAAAAGAGGACTATGTAGTGCAGCTCTTTTAGGCGTATGTGGGTGATTAGGGCAAAAGGGAGGCAAAAGATGAGATTTAGGGGGGCAAATTACTTAATTAACCTATTATAAAACTTTTTTTTAGGGGGGTCAATTGCCCCCCTGGGCTGAATGTGGTTCCACCTTTGTTTCCAATTAGAGGTCTTGCGCATGATAGCTTTTTTAATTTTAATAATCACAGTTGCTTGAAAATAAAAAATTCTATCATTTCTAACTCTCCAAATATGATGAATAACTGCACATGAAGCAATCATGTAAAAGTAGCTACAAATACCCGAAAATCCCTACATTAGGATGCTTTCAAAAATCTGATGAATATTCGTTCTCATAAGGAGATTATCATATATCTAATTATTTAATTATATAATGCTTTAGCGTCACAATCACATCAAAATATATGCATGAAAAAATATTTAATATTAAATAGTTGATATGAGTAATATTTTTAACGTGATTTAAAAATTTGAAGATTATATATATATATATATATATATATATATATATATATATATATATATATATATATATATATTCATCATGTACCACACTATTACTTTACTAGTTAATTTTAGCACTCAATTTGAGCTCAAAAATTTAAAAGACTGGACTCAAAAGACTATTCCAACTTCCATATTATCAATAATTTTGCATTTTCCTGAAATATTTTAAGAAACAATATATGTATAAAGTTGAGTAGGTCAACCCCTTTTTCTCCATATCAGAGTTCAATTCACAATTCATTTTTTAAATAAATGAAATAAAAGAGTTATTGTTGCTCTACAATCGCCATACCATATTGCATATAAATATGAATGTAAAATGTCCATATATGAATGCCCACTTATATCTCCCATTCACCACATGCCAATTATGACAAGTGCATAGCAGAGTCATAATAGAGCAAGTATATTCCAACACATAATCATCTCAGAATCAGAGCATAACATAGTAGTCCATAATAGATATGCATTGGTATTAGGCCCAAACACATAATTCAAAGTGTAATTTTATTTATATAATAGAGCTCCAGAATATCTTGACATGCATGATGATGCAATGCAATATACAACTAAAAAGTTAAAGCATGTATGTATATATATATATATAAGAAGTTTCAATTTTAGATACATATTTAAATTTCTCCAAATTTTACCAATTTTACAGGGGATACATAAAATGCTATTCTGGCTCACTTTGATGGTTTAGAAGTGACTATTTTATTTAAAAAATTCAGAATAAATCAAACAATAATTTTTTTTATTTTTATAGTCATTATCCATAACAAAGTGTGTAATGATATACTAAAAGTTATACGGTAAAATAATTTTCAAACTTTTAAAAAATACATTTATAAGCATATCTTATTATAAATCCCTCGGAATTGAAAAAAAAAAAACAGAGTATGTGTAACCTACCTGAAGCTCGATAATTTCTCCAATTAATTTAATGGATGATTATTGAGTTCTGGCCTCCCAAACCTCTCTTCCTACATCTCTCTCCTCAATTTCTTTATCCTTTCTTCTCCGGCAAGGTTTGCTGGGAATGAGATTAGTGCAAGTGATTTGAGATATTTTAATATTTAAAATCACTATTTTTATCTAGCGTTGCGACGCCAAGCTATCTAGCATCGTTGTGCTCCTAGAGAATCTTTTATATTCTCCTTAAATATTCTTACCTGAGATGGCGACTATTTCCCGATGACGCAAAGCACTACCAAAACCTATTTTTTTGTCCAAAAAACTAAGAGCTCAAAACCAGGGGGCCAACACCCCTAGCACCGTGGCGCTCATAGATCAAATTTTATATCTTAGATTTTTATTTCTCAGAATCCAAAGCTTGGTTACCAACTAATCCAATAAACATTCTAAGACTCATACTTACTAATTAACTTAAACTTGATGATCTTCACTAGAATATTACCTGAATTTTAGATGATGGGTATTACATCATGGTTGGTGAGTAATCGAGGTTGGATGAATCATAATCAGGTGATTGTAGTTTAAGGGTTGTAGTCAGACCATGGAAATTTGATGATCGTAGTCGGCAGTCGATTGAGATCAGAAGGATCACAATCGGGTGAGGTGATGGTGGTCTGAGGATTGTTTTTGTTTGTAAAGACTGTGGTCAAATGATGGTAGTCCGAGGACTATATGTGATAATCCAAAATTTTGAAATAAAATTTTTAAATGAAAAATCTAAATTTCAGCGCCATGTCTTGTCAAAAAAGGAAGATGATGAATGAAAGGAAAGAGGAGAGAGAGAGAGAAAAAAAAAAGAGAAAAGTTGATTTTAGCAGTCGGATCACTTCACTATTTTTGTTGAACTTGCTTATATTGTGGAATGTAACTCTGATTCTACTTCTGTTTTCAAATATTTTAATTTCAATCGTTTAATTCTCTCTGGAACTGATATTATTGCATTTTATCCAGATTTATTAAACTTCTACTTCGTGACTTTATATATGATATCATAATGATTATTCTGAAAATTTTGACTGTAATATTTTTAAATTTTACAAGTAAAATAGAAGTTATTGAAGTTTGTATGATTTTCCTGAATAGAAATAAGTATTTCTATTTAAGCATATTGTTGTTAGTTTACTGCATTGACATTGCTACTCTCAATTTACCGTATTGATATATTTACAATAGTCTTTATCGATGCTTTAATTTTATCGATCTATATGATTCATTTACTGATTGTCACAGATTGATAGAACTTTCCGACATCTGTTTATAGTTTTGACACATTTACTGGTTTAATAATTTTATATTGTACTGCTTTACTGGTTTCCGTATCATAATACTTTACTATTTATCAACTCTATTACTACTATATGTGAGATTTATCATTTTGCACTGATTCATGATCATATGATTGTTATTAGTATTGAACTGATTAGGCATGCATAATGCTTCTTTATTATGCTTTGGTTTAGTTGTAGGATTTGGTGACATATTGGGCTATTTAGCTCACTATATATTGTTTCAATAATTTAATGTCAGTGCAGAGGATTAGGAGTGTAAGCTAGGCTGATCAAGTTTCTTCAGATTTACTATTAGTTATTTTTTTGTATATAGTTATTCTTTTGTAATCAGGATTGAAATGATAAATTGTATTTATATGATTCATGAGTATTGTATATAATTTTGGAGAAATGAAAAGAGATGCATATGAATATTTTAATCAGTAGAATTTGTTTCCATTGCTACTTGATTTTATTAATGATAAATAAAATTAAATAGCTCTAATTATTGCTAATAAAAGATAAAAAAGGAATTCTTTTAAATTAGATTTAGGGGCATCACACTATACTCAAGCGACAGTGGTATGGGGACCATAGTCGGCCAATGACAGAGGTCAAAATGACCATGGTTGGGTGATGGAGGTTGAAGGGACCATAATTGAGCAACTGATGTATGAAGAACCATTGCTATGCGATGGTAGTTGAAGGGATTGTAGTCGGTAGGTGACTGAGGTTAGGAGGACTGTAGTTTTGGTGATGGTGGTATGATGACAATATTTGGGGGACGGTGGCCAAGGACAGTAGTCAGCGAGCGATAGATGTCGGAAGGACCATGTTTGGACAATGTTGGTTTGATGACCGTAGTTGACTACGGTTAACAATAATCCAAAGGTTATAGTCAATGGAAGGTTTGAAAACAGTGGTCAGGAGACGAAAGTTATGACGATCGTGGCCAGGTGAAAGTCAAATGACGATGGTTGAGTAGAGGCCTGGCGGAGGAGGCCGAACGGAGGTTAGTTGACATGGAGGTTTGGTGGCAGCGACTAGCCTGAGGCTTGGTGGTGGCGGCTGGGTTGAGGTCCGATGACAATCAACTAGTGAAAGTCTGGAGGCGGTGGTGCTCGTATGGAGCTCCAAGATTCTTCAAGCTTCAAAGCTCTCTTGGATCTATATCCCAAGGCCCCAATCTCCTCCTCATGCAAAGACAAAGTGTTGGGCCTATTTATAAATTTATTGGGATGGCATACCCTATAAATATGAAGAATATTTGGAGCAAATTCGGAGTGCTCCATCAAACAACCCATATTGATTCTTGAATCATGGAGTGTTTCTTTAACATTTATGTGTCTAAATGATATCAAAATCAAACAATCGTGGGCTCGTTGGCTTGTCTCTTCAAGTCGCTCGATTCGACTATAAATATGTTATATTTGAATATCATTTGATCACCTAATTAATATTCTAAAACTTCCAAAGATGCTTCAAGCATTTGATTTGGGTCATTTGGGATTAGACTTGATCAATTTTGATGTTGTTGGATTTATCTCGTTGAGACATTTGGTTCGAAGATATGTTTGCTGAAATTGAAGTTCATATGGTTCCGAATTCATTTTTAAAAGTTTTCAATCTGAATATGCCCTGAGTTTTGTGCCCGATCAAATCGATTTTTGGTGACGTATCAAATTTGATGTATTAAATTCAGCCCATGTTAAAAAAAAAAAGTAAAAGTAGACTTAAAAAAACTTTGATTATAAAGTATTAAATTTTTTTTATTAGATATAGACTTCGTTTGGGACATCTTTGGCTACTGCTGTTTCATTACTTAAAAAAATTTATTTTAAAAAGCTGTATTATAAAATATTAAGAAAGCTACCCCAAATTAAACCTTAAATGAGAATTTGACTCTTAATATGATATATTGAGAGAAAAGATTCATGTAGCTGATCCCATATAGTAGAATACTATCGTTATTTTTGTTATGATATATTGAAGATGGAAATCCGATTGTGGCCGCTATGCGGGGTATTGTGCTGGGATAGCTCATTTGTTGAGCTCCAGGCAATGTACTATACCAGTCGTGTAATCCAGGGGTATCATTGAAAGTGACAATGCATACATTGTTCAGATTTTTAGGAATTTCCAAAAACCGCAATGCTGGAGTTCTCGGCCTCAATTTGGGGAGCATTTCAGTTGGCTCAAGCTCTTCCACAATGTCATTTTTGACATGTGAATAGGAGATTCAATTGTGCAGCTTATTTTTGTGACCAAAGAGCAATTGATTGTAATTTTGTTTGGTTTTTTACTGATTTAGTTTCTCAAAACATTCCTCTGAATTTTTTAGATATCCTTTGGAATGATTTGAGTATACATAGTCATTCTTAGGACCTTTTTATTTTCCCTTTACTTGTAATTACTTTTTCTGATATAATGCATAATGCAAATGTTTCAGCAATAAATCGATCTTCTAATAAAAAATTTTACCCAAAAAAATGCCCTAACTTTCTTTTTTTTTATTGCTCACTATGGATATTTTTTCCTATTATAATAAGAAAAGTAATGAAAACAAAACTTGCGGGCTCCATATCGTTCTTTCCCATCTAAAATATATTTTTATTTTTTATTTTTTATTTTTTATTTTCTCGTAAGCAGTTTGATATATTTTTTTTAATTTCAAATTTTAATTGGACGTGTAACATGAGGGGGCAGGGGCTAACCGCCTGAGGTCGTGCTGTAACCGGCACAAACGCGGATTTCGTCTACCGCGTCGCGAAACACGGTTGACACAATCCAACGGCTGTTGTCGCCTAATCCTTTCATCTCCAACAGCTGTGATCAAACTAGTTTCGAAGCCGCCCTGGTATTTGATGATCCCAAATCCACGGGCTTCTCTCTCTCTCTCTGGCTTTGCTATTTTCCGCATTGCGACCCGGCCTCATCGCTCAGCTCTCTCTCTCCATCTCTCTCGGAATCTCTCGTCTTATATTGGAACTTGCCAGATATGATGCAGCCGCCGGCTGCCGGTGGAGAGCATCAGAAGAGCAAACCCTTGCCGCAGCCGTGGATGCCGATGCAGTACCCAGCGGCAGCTGCTGCGGCGGCGGCGATGGCTATGCAGCAGCAGATGATGGGAGTTGTGCCTCCGTCGCCGGCACAGTACGCACCGCACTATCTTACATACCCGCCGCCGCCACCGCAGTACCACCATCCGGCGCCGTCGCAGACGGCCATGGGTGGGTTGGGTCCTTCGTCGAGCGAGGAGAACAAGTCGATCTGGGTCGGTGATCTCCATTATTGGATGGATGAGAATTACCTCCATAGCTGCTTTGGCCACACCGGCGAGGTAAAAAATTTGTCATTTGGGCATCATCATTCTTTGTCTTATGCTTACCTTGCGCTTATATCTGTTCTTGAGTTTATATTTGACTTCTTGGGTATATACATGACTTCATAATTGAGATAAATGATGAATATTGTTTGCCAGGTTTTGTAAACTTGTAGATGTATAAAAAGGAAGAAGACTCGTTCAAGAAGTTCAAATGATGAACATTTAATAAAGTTAAAACCATTAAAAAGGGTTTTGATTGAAAACTATTGAACGGGGGCAGGTTCAATTATATAGTATGTTAATTTTAGTAAGGATTCAATTTGATTACTGGAGAATGCATGGCATCATTAGTATATAAGCAGTTCTCCCACATCCAAATTAAAGGAAAGTTGAAGAAAAACAAAGAGGAATACAATGTCGACAGGTTTGCTTGAATAAAGGGCAACATGATATTTTCATTCTGAAGTGTTTATGTCGACAGGTTGTAATTGATTTTTAATTGACATTAATTTTTCGCCTTTAGTGTGTCAGATAAGTTATAAAATCTAGTTTTAGAAAGTTAATATTGGATAATAAATCTCAATTGGGATTGCTGATTGACAAACATTGTCTTTTAACTTTGGATTTATGAATTCTTGGTGATTTATTTTAGTTGAAGTTGGACATGTGGATTGTGTGAGTTCAATTAATAATAGTTGATTAGAGAAATTAACTTGTGTGATCTTCATAGTTCTGGGTGCTGATGCAATTTGTGAACTAATTTGAGATCAATTTATTGGAACAGTGGCATGAACTGCTGCAAACATTCTCATCACATTGAATTTACGTGTCCACTGTCTTAATGACTTACCCAACATGGCCACATTTTTTATGTTTTACTTCAGCGGCCACATTTTTTATGAAGAAAACTTTTTTTTTTTTCATTTAGTTAACCAGTTCCATTTATGTAATGTGGTTGCTGCTTTATTCATTGTCAACATAGCCAATGCATAAATCTTTCTTGTATAGTCCTAAATGAAACTTCAGGCCATGGCAGGGTGTAGCTTTGAATTGCAAAAAACTCTTCAGGAATAGTTATTTTGGTGCATATCACACTTATGTTTATTTCTTTGGATGTATAACATTGAAATATTGATATTTCCGGCTTAAAATTATGCATTACAACCAAGAAATCATTAGATGTCTATTCTTGTGAAGAATTCAACATCATTATCATAAAAATTGGTAGTGACCTTATCACAACTATTTTGGGTTAGCTGATAAATCTTCAAGTTTCATTTATGCCTATCGGGCATTTCTTGCGGTGCTAAATCCATTCTTCTCAAATCATTTTGAACATGCTCTATCCATGTTATCTTATGTCTACTTATCTCCTTCACAATCCTCCAACATGAATATTATCCACTCATCTTGCATTTTTTATCCTTCATCATACATCTCCATGTCACCTGTCTATTTTTACTTATCTTATTTTCAATAAATGATGCTTCAACTCTTGCTTTAAGATCATGATTTAGTTTATCCTTACTAGTTTTGTCATATAGCTATCTTAACATTCTTATTTTTATAATACTCAATTTAGGCTTCATTTGGATTCTTTGTTTTACATGCTTTTTCTTTTATAAAAGTATTTTCTAACATTCCATGTTTAGATGCTATATGCAAAACATTATGTTCAGCATCTCTAAAATATGAGCACAGTGTCCTTCTACCATTTGATATTGGGCAATTCGTGGTTTGCCTCTGGTAGCAAGAATACAACCAACATGTCCTCACTTCTCCTGATAATTACAAACACAAAAAAAATCCAAATGAAAAGGGATCAAAACTTTAGTCATGACATGTGATTGTGTGCAAAACAGTGCATCAGATAAGAAGTATCAAAATTGGGGTAGAATAGAACTTGTTCAGCGCTAGTCCTTTCAGCCATGAATAAATTTTATGGCAGATTTCAAATCAATTAAAAACTTTTATATTCGATCCCTTTGATTGTTTCATTTATTTTATGCCTCAATTTCAACTTTTTAGCCTTTGACAACAACAACAACATCAAGCCTTTGTCCCAGTACGTGGGGTCAGCTACATGAATCCTTTTTCGTCATTGTCTTGTTAAAAGTTAAATTATCATTTAAATCTAATAATCAAATATTATTTCTAATATTTTCTAACCAAGTCTTTTTAGGTATACCTCTACCTTTCTTAACATAAGTCAAATCTAATACGTCAACTTTCCTAACAGGGTCATCGGAAAGCCTCCGTTTAATGTGGCCAAATCATCTAAGGTGACTCTCTCTAATCTTATCTTCCACTGGAGCTACTCCAACCTTTTCACATATATGCTCATTTCGCATCCTATCTCTAAGGGTAAAGCCACTCATCCACCTAAGCATCCTCATCTCTGCAACACTTAACTTAGTATTATGCTTCTCTTTTAATGGCCAACATTCAACACCATAAAACATTGCATGTCTCACCACCATCTTATAGAATTTTTCCTTAAGTTAGAGGGGGACTTTTCTATCGCACAACAAGCCCGAAGCATTCCTCCACTTCAACCATCCAACTTGAATTCTGCTGATAATATCCCCATCTATTTCACCATTACTCTGAACAATAGATCCAAGATATCTAAAATGTGTACGCTTATTAATGACTTGATCGCCCAAAGTCACAATCCCCTCACTAGGTCTATTACTACTAAAATTACACTTCATATATTCAGTTTTGGATCTACTCAAGCGAAAACCTTTAGACTCTAAGGTCGACCTCCATAATTCAAGTTTACCTTCAACTCCCTCTCTAGTCTTATCGAGAAGAAGAATATCATCAGCAAAAAGCATACACCAAGGTACATCCTCTTGCAAATGTCTAGTGAGAACATCCATGACCAGCAAATATATATGGACTTAAGGCTGATCCTTGATGTAATCCAACCGAAAATACTTAGTCAAACCACCTTGTGTTTGAACACAAGTAATAGCTCATGCATACATATCTTTAATGATTTGAATATAAGCATTATTAACTCCTTTCTTTTCAAGAACTCTCCATAGCACTTCTCTAGGAACTTTATCATATGCTTTCTCTAAATCAATAAATATCATATGTAGATCCTCCTTATTTTATCTATATTTCTCCATCAAACCTCTCAATAAATGTATGGCTTCCATAGTAGACCTACCCGGCATGAATCCAAAATATTTTTTAGCCTTTGACAGCGTTTATAAAATATTTTTCAACCAAACATAAAGTCATCCTCTGAGTTAGAAACAATAGCTCAATTGTAGATCTACCACACACAATTAATAGCTTCGACAATAATAACTTTTGATGACAACTTTTACCTACAGCAGTTTCTCACCTATTGGATGACATATATGTACCTAATGAAGCCTTGGATATCAACAAATTATTTACCATCTAACATTTATGCTGTAACTTTAATATATATCTATTGATGACTTAGTAATAATTAATGCTTCATCATACATTTATCTGATAATAACTTTAACATTAAACTTTCTTTCTTGATACCTACTAAATCAATTCTCATGTTTATCATAAGCCTTCCCAAAATCAATAAAAATATGTTGTCCCTGCTCTCTATACTTTTCTATTGATTGCCTTAATATAAAAATTTCTCTCGCAATAGATCTTACTAGCATGAAGCCAAATTGATTCTACGAAATATATATAATTATTAAGTCTTTGTTCATTATTCTCTCCCATATATTCATTTCATGACATATTTTGAGTCTTCAATAATTGACATAATGTTTAACACTCTTTATTTTTAAGTATTGGTATGAAAATACTTAGATGTTAGAATTCTATCGAAAATATTTATCAATCAAACCACTATAGTGCCACCCATAATTCTCTAATTCTCAATATGTATCTCATTTTGAACTAAAATTTCATCTTTATAAATCTTATTTAAAGATAATTCCACTTCAATTTTTTTTTAATATATGATATATTTCATTATTATACTCATTATACTCTCTTCGAAGATGTTTTCTTTCTTAAAACTCTTATATAATAAAATTTTAAGTCATATTTATAACTTTACTTATATCTTCATTTTTAACAAAGATTATACTTCATTCACTTCTAATACATCTTACCATATCAACATATATCAAGCCATAATTTATTTTAGCTATTCTATGTATATTTTTTCCTTTTTTAGTACCAAGTTTATTACATAAAAAAGTTATGGATTTGCTTTGCTCACTACAAATTTTAAAAAACTTCTAACTTTGCTATAATCATTACAAAGCTCATTATTATTCAAGTTTTGTCACTTTTAAACGGATATTCTTTTCCTTGATTACTTTTTGCACCTCCTCACCCTACTACCAATTCTCATTATTAGTGTAAGATCTATTTCTAGGACATCCTAAAATTTTATGGCAAAATTCTTTATAGAGCTAGCCATCTTATGTCTCTTCAAGTTTGTCTCAACTAAGAATTTCACTTAACCCCTCTTAGCATCATATCTTAAAAAATTAATATTTTCTCACTATTTAAATTTCCCCATCGCATTCTAGTGCAATTATTTATTTTGATTGTATTCTTTATACTCTTAAGCTATATATCCATAACTATTATTAGTTTATTACATATCATGTGATCAAAATTTCCCCTAGATTCACCTTTCAATCTTTCTAGAAAGATTTTTTTTTTATTTCCTTCAAGTTAAAAGAAGCTAAATTGTGATTTAGTGGCACCATTTTTTAATTAACTAATTGCTTTTCCTGTTTCTTATCTTCGTTACTCAATGGTCACATGCTAATGCAAAATTAAGTGTAGCTTCTCCATTACATTTATTTATCCTATTTCATACTCATCAAGTATCCTCTCATAGCACATCCTATTAGATATCTTTTCTTCGTCATATATGCCATTAAAGTTGTTCATTCATCTCTTTCCAAAATTACTTTTTAAAACTATCTTCTAATTCAACTAGAGGAGTATAAGCACCAACGACATTTAGATTGTCTTCATTGATAATTTTCTTAATAGAAATCGCCCCATCATTAATCCTTCCCATCTAAAAAAGTTTCTCTTAGCTACCTATTCACTATTATCCTTACGACATTGTCAACATTTCACCCAATGTCCTTGAACTATCTCCTTTTATGAGAATTGTCTTTTCTAAATATACTGTGTTTTCTAAGATTGGTTTTATTTTTTTTTATTTTAATTAAGGTCAATAATTGAGAAAAAAATGTTTTAAGATGTTATATTTTGGAGAGGTTGCTTTGATAAATTATGCAAGCCACTTCAATGTAGTGTTTTTCTTTATTTAGTATTTGTGTAGCCTGAAAATTATATCTTCCTTTGCTTCTTACCTGTATTGAAAAGTAAATAATCAAGAACCTTACGTAAGGTTACTAGGTATGCTGCTTCTTTTAGGGAGAATTTTAGCCGTTGGATCACATTGTTCCCTTATTTTGGCCGATCTTTGATGCTCACTAATCACTTTGCTTTATGAACTTTGTACAGGTTGTTGCTATTAAAGTTATCCGAAATAAGCAGACAGGACAGTCAGAGGGATATGGTTTTGTAGAATTTTTTACCCATGCTGCAGCTGAAAAGGTGTTGCAGACATTCAATGGTCATCTAATGCCAAATGCAGATCACCCGTTTCGATTAAATTGGGCATCATTTAGCATGGGTGATAGGCGTTCAGATACTACTTCTGATCATTCAATATTTGTTGGTGATTTAGCTTCTGATGTTACCGATAACATATTGCAAGAACTGTTTGCTAGCAGATACACATCAGTAAAAGGCGCCAAAGTTGTTATTGATGTAAACACTGGCCGCTCTAAAGGTTATGGATTCGTTAGATTTGGAGACGATAATGAGAAAGCACACGCCATGACTGATATGAATGGTGTATATTGCTCCAGTAGACCAATGCGCATTGGTGCTGCAACGCCTAGAAAGTCAAGTAAGCCATGTATATTTTTGCTTATGCTAAGCTTTTCTAAATGGCACTCTTGATGGTTCCCATTCATTTATCATGATCTACTCATTCTTGCTTAATTTTTATGTATCTGCTTTCTGATATGTAATTCATTGTTATGGCCACGATAAGTATGTAGGTGTTCTTATGAATTATGGCTTTTTGCTTGCACTTTTCATTACATGTCACTTCAATCAAGAGCAAAGGATAAGAGCATTGTAGCTTTCACTGCAAAGGCACACCCATAGATATGAGGAATTTTCTCTTTTTAGAGAGAGAATGACTATTTTAATTCTAAATTTAATATATCTTCTACCTTAAATAATCTGCAAACTCAAAATCATAATATTGAATACTATTTATAACCAATACAGCCTTCATTATTGCACTGCACCTTGTTGGCTTGATTGATATAGTTTGCATCGCTACTCTTTGACACCGTAATGTCTGAAGCTTATTCTTTCAAAAGCTTTAACCAAATGGAGGACTCTATGGTGCAACAAGGATAAGGAGACCTCCAAAATAGCAACATCTCTATCGCTTAAATGGGAAGAATTATTTGAAGTTGTCTCAATTTGTGAACCTAGTTCAAAGGAAAAAGGAAAGATGAACACCTCCATGGGCTAGGACAAAAAGAAGGAGATCCTAATTTTTGGGCATAGGATGAAGTGGACTCCTTGATTATGTTATGGTTGTGAAATTCTATGACTCAAAAAATTAGGGATACTTTCATTTTCTTATCCACAATAAATGACATATGGTTTGCCGCCTGGCAAACCTTCTCAAAAGCTTAGGATGCTGCTCAAGTCTTTAGAATTAAGGTCAAGGTGGGAAGCACAAAACAATGAAGCAAGATCGTGATTGAATATGCCACTCCCCTTTAACGCTTGTGGCAAGAACTTGATCACTACATATTTATAGTGACCAAGTATCCAGAAGATGCTGCAATCTGATAGGTACCACTTGAGTATTTCAAGTGATTCCTATCGGATCTAAGCCAAATCGCAACTAATCCGCTGTTTTCTATGAGAAAACAGCCACCAAACACAAAAACAGTGGAAAAATCTGAGAGAACTCGTAGGGAAAATAGGAAAAACAATAGCAAACAATTGAATTTCACTAGTCGATGCAAAAGACAAGAAAGATACAAGTTTCCTTCGATTCGAGAGGAAGGAATAACTCTCCAAATCTCTAGCCGTAGCCTAGAGCCCAAAAGAAAAACCTAGATCTCCCAAATCACATTCAAAATCAACATAACCCTAATTTCCCCCTCATCTCTCTAATTAAACATGAAAGGAGGATTACAAAAGATCTAATTACCCCCTTCTAATTCAAATTTTTCCTCCCAAACGACTCCACGTAGGCTCCCTGGGTTTTCCGCCCCCTCCCTGTTCGCGCGGCTTCCGTCGGGTGAAGACCTGGACCGGTCCAGCCGGCTCAGGTGCCAGCCTAACATTACCCCCCTCCCAAAGTACCACCTTGTCCTCAAGGTGGAAAGCAGGAAACTGCTCTGTAATCCTCTCCTGTGGCTCCCAGGTGGCCTCATAGTCCGGGAGGCCGCTCCACCTAATCTTCACCTCCTTTTCCCCCTTCTCATTGATGCGCACTCCTTCTACCGCTAGAGGCTCCAATGTCACTTCCATGTCCTCCTTCAGTGTGCTGGGCAGCTCTGGGCTCACTGCATGCTCCCCCACCACTTTCCTCAACTGTGAGACATGAAAAACGGGGTGTATTCTGGCTGTTGGAGGAAGCCTCAATCTATAGGCCACCTCTCCAATTTTCTCCTCCACTTCAAAAGGGCCAAAATATCTTGCTGCAAGCTTCTCATTTCTCCTTTGGGCCATAGTCCTCTGTCGGTATGGTCGGAGCTTCAAGTAGACCTTGTCCCCAACTGCGAATTGTATATCTCTCCTTTTGCTGTCCGCCTGCTTCTTCATCAGTTGCTGGGCTCTAAGTAAATGCCTCTTGAGCTCTTCCAACACCTGATCTCTTTCCTTCAAATGCTGATCCACTGCAGATACTGGAGTACTACTATGGCTGTAGTGTACCAAATGTGGGGGGTCCCTCCCATATAACACCTTAAAAGGCGTCATCTTGGTCGCCGAGTGAAAGGAGGTATTGTACCAGTATTCTGCCCAAGCTAACCATTTGGCCCACTGCTTTGGTGTTTCAGATACAAAACACCTCAAGTATGTCTCCAAGCTCCTATTCACCACCTCTGTTTGCCCATCAGTCTGTGGATGGTAGGCTGTGCTCCTCTTCAATACTATTCCCTGCATCCTGAATAGCTCCCTCCAAAAATGGCTCAGGAACACCTTGTCCCTATCAGAAACAATAGAATCTGGTACCCCATGCAGGCGGACTATCTCCCTCACAAGTGCTGCTGCTACAGACACCGCTGTGTACGGGTGTCTTAAGGGAATGAAATGAGCATATTTGCTCAGCCTGTCGACCACTACAAGTATAACTGTGTAGCCTTCTGATTTTGGGAGCCCATCAATGAAATCCATAGTAATCTCCTCCCAAACCTTCTCTGGTAGGGCCAGAGGCTGTAGTAATCCCCCTGGTGCCATCGTCAGGTACTTGCTCCGCTGGCAGATATCACACTTCGCCACCATCTCCTCTACATCTTTCCTCATCCCCTTCCAGTACAATTCAGCAGCTATCCGGCTATAAGTTTTTTGCACTCCTGAGTGCCCTCCTATGGCACTCCCATGAAACTTCTGTAGCAGGTGGGGAATGTGGATGGAAGACCTTGGAATTACACTCCTTCCCTGATAGTACAGTCTTTCTCCCACAACTGAGTAGCCTGGGTGGCTGTTCCCATCTGATAACACATCTTCTTTGATTTTCCTTAGCTCCTCATTCTGAATGCTCTCCTCTTTGATGGCTCCTCAATCTATCAATACTGGTACTGATACAGCCATCCCCTGGAGCTCCCCCATACAGCGTGATAAGGCATCCGCTGCCTTATTCTCTAGTCCCGGTCGGTAGTGGATCTCAAAATCATATCCCAGCAGCTTGGACAACCACCTCTGGTGCTCCTCTGTGACCATCCTTTGCTCTAACAAGTACTTCAGACTCCTCTGATCAGTCATGACAATAAAGTGTCTGCCCAATAGGTAAGGTCTCCACTTCTGGATGGCCAGTACAATAGCCATCAGCTCTCTCTCGTAGACAGACTTCAGCCTAGCCCGGGACGACAGTACCTGACTGAAGTAAGCTATGGGTCTGTGGTTCTGCATCAACACTGCTCCCAATCCATAGTCTGAAGCATCTGTCTCCACCACAAACACCTGGTTGAAGTCCGGCAGAGCAAGCACTGGCACTGTCGTCATGGCCTTCTTCAGCTTCTCAAAAGCCTCTGAAGCTGCTTCTCCCCATAAAAAGTTGTCCTTCTTCAACTGCTCTGTCAGCGGCCACGCTATGGTGCTGTATCCCCTCACGAATCTCCTGTAGTAGCCTATCAATCCCAAGAATCCTCTGAGCCCCTTCAAGGTCTTGGGTTGAGGCCATGCCAGCATTGCCTCTATCTTGGACTGATCTGCAGCAACTCCCTCCTGGGATATCACATGCCCCAGGTACTCCACCCATGCCTGAGCGAAGTCACACTTCTTGAAATTGGCCTTCAGCTGATGCTCCCTCAGCACACCCAACACCACTCTCAGGTGCTCTAGGTGTTCCTCCTCAGTCATGCTATAGATTAGAATGTCATCAAAAAATACCAACACAAACCTGCGGAGGTGTGGCTTGAAGATCCGGTTCATCAAGGCCTGGAATGTGGCAGGTGCGTTGGTGAGGCCAAAGGGCATCACCAGAAACTCGTAGTGGCCCTCATGAGTCCTGAAGGCCGTCTTCTGCACATCTTCCTTCCTCATCCTGATCTGGTGATAGCCTGACTTCAGATCGACCTTGGTGAACAAGGCTGCTCCGTATAGCTCATCCATCAACTCGTCAATCACAGGGATAGGAAACTTATCAGGTACTGTCTCCTTGTTTAGAGCTCTGTAGTCTACACAGAACCTCCAACTCCCATCCTTCTTTTTCACAAGCAGAACTGGACTAGAGAAAGGGCTCACACTGGGCTGAATGATCCATCCTTCTAGCATTTCTCCCACCAGCTTTTCAATCTCATCTTTCTGCACCTGAGGGTATCTGTAAGGCCTCACACTGATAGGAGATACTCCTTCTTTAAGGATAATCTAGTGTTCCTGCTCTCTGTCAGGTGGTAATCCCACCGGGGGTTGGAACACATCCTCAAATTCCTGCAGCAGAGGCTGAACCAACGTGGGAATAAGCTTTTCCTCCCCCTCCTCCTGCTCCTCCAGGCTCTGTAGCTCCACAAGGAATCCTCCTCCTTCCTCATGGATGATTTTTGCCATTGATCTGAGTGACACTCCGGCTCTGGACAATCCTGATTCCCCCTTTAGCTTTACCCTCTTCCCCTCTACAATCAGCTCCATCACCATGGTTCCCCAGTTCACCTTGGTTTCACCCAAGGTCTGTAGCCACTTCATGCCCAGAATGACATCTGTGCTACCCAGCCTCAGGGGTAGGAAGTCCTCTACCACCCTGATCTCCTGTAGTCTCATCTCCACCCCTTTGCAGATCCCGGTGCTGGACTCTATCTTTCCTGTCCCCATCATCACCCCATAACTGCCTGTCTCAGTAGGCTCCATCCCTAGCTCCTCCGCCACCTGGGTGGATATGAAATTGTGGGTTGCCCCACTGTCAATCAGGACCACTACCTCCCTCCCAAGGGTCTTCCCCTTCACCTTCATCGTATGGCTAGGAGTAAATCCCAACACAGAATTGAGGGATACCCCAGCTACCTCCAACTGGGGATCAATCTGCTCCTCATCAGAATCATCACACTTTTCAGGCGCCTCGTCTATATAGACGGTAAGAGCCCGAAGGGCGCGATCCTTGCATCTGTGCCCTGGAACAAACTTCTCCTCACATCTGAAACAAAGGCCCTTAGCCCTCTTCTCCTGCATCTCTTCCTCAGTCAATTTCTTGAAGCTTCCAGCAGATCTGGTCACCCCGCTCTTCTCCTTTCCACTCTCCTTAGGGACACTAGGGCTTGGCCCTTTTGGAGCCAAGTAAGTGGTAGTTGTCCTGGTGGGACCTCCTGAGTGGTTGTTTCTCCAAGTTCGGGCGTTGGTTTTTTGATTCTCCACCAACTGAGCCAATTCCATCGCCTCCCTCAAGTCTCTTGGTCTCATGACCTTCACAGCATCTCTAATTTCTGGTTTGAGGCCCTTCATAAAATTTCCCCCCAAAGTACTGTTTGAGAGGCCCTCCATGTCTCCCACTAAGCTCTCAAATTTCTTCCTGTATTCCTCCACTGTTCCCTCCTGAGTGAGGGCGTAGAACTGTTCTGATATCTCCCATGGGCTGCTCCCCCTAAATCTCTCCCTGATAGCCTCCTTGAAGTCCCTCTAGGACCTCATCGGTTCCCACTTATCCATGTACTTGAACCAGGCAAACGCCGCCCCTTCCAAGCACATACTAGCAGCCATCAATCTCTCCTCCTCCATCAGGCCGTTCACTGCAAAATACCTATCCACATTTCCCTCCTCGAATACTGGCATTTTCAGCTTCCTGACCCTCGTGTCCATCCCGTATGCCCTATTCCCCCCATGGCCTCCTCTGTCCCAAGCTATGGGGTCTTCCCAAGTTCCTCTTTCTCCATATCGGGGCTCATCCTCCCTCCTTGGCCGCCGGTAGCCATCTTCCCCTCGTGCCCCGCCATGGTGGTTATAGATCCCCCACGGCCGGTCCACTGGGTCGGGCCTCCGATGTCGCCAATCATCTTCTCTTCCTTCCCGAAAGTCTCTCCGTCTGTCATGTTCTTCTCGCCTGATGGACTCCCGAGGTGGCATCCTCCCGTTGCTGTTAAGCAGTTCCACCTCCTCTTCCTCTTATGGATTCACCTTCTCCTTACCCCTGCTCCCACTACCTTCTCCTCTTTCCTCCACTGGCACAGCCCTTGCTTGCCCTTCCAACAACTTCTTCATCATCTCCTCCAAAGCCATGAATTTCCCTTCCACATTCTCGCTAAATGTGGCCATCTTCTCCTCCAGATCCGCCTTAAGTTGACCCATCTCGGCCTCCAAGACTTCTACTCGCTTAGATGCCATGGGAAACGACGAGATGCCTCCGGATCCTCCAAAAATCAGCAAAAAACTCCAGCGAAACAATGGAGAAAAACAGCCCTCCACCGCCCGGATCTTGCTCTGATACCAATTTGATAGGTACCACTTGAGTATTTCAAGTGATTCCTATCGGATCTAAGCCAAATCACAACTAATCCGCTGTTTTCTATGAGAAAACAGCCACCAAACACAAAAACAGTGGAAAAATCTGAGAGAACTCGTAGGGAAAATAGGAAAAACAATAGCAAACGATTGAATTTCACTAGTCGATGCAAAAGACAAGAAAGATACAAGTTTCCTTCGATTCGAGAGGAAGGAATAACTCTCCAAATCTCTAGCCGTAGCCTAGAGCCCAAAAGAAAAACCTAGATCTCCCAAATCACATTCAAAATCAACATAACCCTAATTTCCCCCTCATCTCCCTAATTAAACATGAAAGGAGGATTACAAAAGACCTAATTACCCCCTTCTAATTCAAATTTTCCCTCCCAAACGACTCCACGTAGGCTCTATGGGTTTTCCGCCCCCTCCCTGTTCGCGCGGCTTCCGTCGGGTGAAGACCTGGACCGGTCCAGGTTGGACGGGTCCAACCGGCTCAGATGCCGGCCTAACACAATCCTGAAAAGCTTTATTGAGAAGGATATAATGTATGACTTTCTTGTAGGATTAATGCAAAGTTTGACAATGTTAGATTTCAGATCCTTGATTAAGAGGAGACACCTTCATTAAATGCCACCATTTCTCTCATCCATGTTAAGGGAAGCCGACAAGGGGTAATGCTTGAACCAAAGGCTGTTGAAGGTTCAACAATGGTGATAACCAAAGAAGCGCCATTGAAGAAAATATGTAAGGTATCCTCAAAACCTAAAGACAATAGAAACTTCCTTTAGTGCAATTATTGTAAGAAATCAAGAAACACAAATGACACATCTTGAAAGTTACATGGAAAGCCCTCAAGTAAGGAGTGAAATAAAATAAGTGGACAAAACAAAGGGACATCATAAGCTAACACCACAACAAGTCAGCCCAGCCCAGAAACCAATCCAGCTTTAGAGAGCTCAACAAAGAAGATATTTATAGGCTAAAATAACTCTTAGTATCCCTAGAAAAACCACTTGCATCTTATTCTATTGCACTTTCAAGTAAGTTTCCTATATCCATCGAATTAAGTGTCTCTAGATAGCATTTGAAAAATTTATGGATCATTAACTTAGGAGCTATATATCACATGACATACTCCATTACCGACTTCATCAATGATACTCCTTACCCGACTAATAAGAAAGTCATCATTATTGATGGTTCTCTTATCATAGTAGCAGGCCAAGGAGACATACCTCTCTCTCACTCTAAAAAATGTGCTTCACGTACCTCAATTATCCACAAACCTAATCTCTATACAAAAACTTACAAGTCCACCTCTAATTATTACACATCGTACTATAAAACACTTCTTCATACTAAATGATCAATTCAGTCGAAGATCGCACAGCCGACTCCTCAAGATGAACGAAAAGATGAATATCATATTGTACTATTCCTGATCGTACTGTACGATTTAACCTGTTCTTTGTATTATTTGAACGGGATGATTTATTTTATTTTGATCGTTCAATACAATCTTGATTGTACTATACGAATGAACATAGCCTACATAAGGGAAGGAAAATATCATTGCTAAAGCACACAGACCTTCTCAATCTTCTTCTTCCATTCTCTCAAATCTTTGTCCCTAGTCATCCCGATGGAAGACAAGAGAGCCCGACTTCTCCCCGGAAGTTCCTCTCATCCCAAGTAGACTATAAGTTCCAATCCTTGGATGATGAAGCTTCCTACCACTGATATAGAGCCGCTAAAATCACACCATCTAAGATTATCAACTAGGAACACATTCACTATCAGGTATTAGATCTCTTCGCAGGTACTACCCTTCATCTTATTCATACACTTTCCTTTCCCTTCAATAATAAACTACTTTTTGAAATTTTTGTAAGTCTTAGAATCAATGTCGAACGCACTTCACTACAATCCGAAGTTTGTCGACGCCCCGTAGAAATTACTTATTAAGATTTTCATGAACTTTTGCATGTATCCATTGCTGTCTCCAAACCCCCACGATATCACCACAGTTAGTTATTACAATTGGGCTCAGGTCACTCTTACACTTAAGAAATTAAGGTCAAGGTTAAGCCACTGCCCTTTAAGGATTGTGGCAAGAACTTAATCACTACAAATGTATAGAGACCAAATGTCTAAAAGATGTTGTAATCCTAAAAATCTTTATTGAGAAAGATAAAGTGTATGATTTTGTTGACATGCTGCCGTATAAAACAAAAGAAAAAAAAAAATTTAATCCACGTACCTGTCCGGCGCCGAATTCAGCACGACGTCGCTTATTTTCCCACGATCTCCGCATAAGGCTCGCACGACGACGTCCTTTCGCTGTCGAATCGGAAGTTACGACATTAGGATTGGAAGCAAGAACGAGAGCTCATTCGCTGTGAAGATAACTTTCTTCCTTTGCGTGCTTCTCCCCCATCCGACTCCATTACCGTCGTTCGACTTCACTCCCTTCGACGACACCTCCTGTAGGATCGAAAGTTAAGACATCTTGATCGGAAGCAAAGGAGCTCGCTCGCTGCGATCATAACTTTCTCCCTCCCGTCGTTTCTCCGACTCCTCAGTGGCTGTTCGACGTAGCTCCTTCGACGAATCGCCCTTCCAGTCGGATCGGACGTTACGACATTTTAATCGGAAGCATCTACTGGAGCTCGCCGGCCGTGAAAGACATCTTGATCGGAAGCAACCAGGGAGCTCGATCGCAGTGAAGGCCATTTCCTCCCTTCGTGCGTTTCTTTGGCCCGCTCTTGTTGCCGGCCGACGTCGTTCCTTCCCGCTGGACCGAAAGTTGCGGCATTTTGATCGGAGCCGCGAGCAGGAACTCGCCGACAGTGAAGGTAACTTTCTCCCCTTCGCTCGTTTGCTCGGCCAAACCCCGTAATGCCGCCGAACCTGAGAGAGAGAGGGAGAGATTTTGTTTTTTTTTTATTATTATTATTATATATTATTATCATTAATTAATTAAAATTAATTTTTTTTAATTATACTTAATTAATTTTAAAAGTAATTAATTATATTTGATAATTAATTAAAATTAAATATTTTAATTATATTTAAATTTTTTTAATAACAATTATTTAAAGTTAATTAAATAAATTTTAATTAATTATTTTAATTATAGTTAATTATTATGATTAATAATTATCTATAATTAATTAAAATTAATTAAAATTACTTTTTTTAATTTTAATTAATTATTATTAATTAAAATTAAACATAATTAAGTATTGTAATTAAAATTAATTATTATAATTATAATTAATTATTTTAAATAAAATTTATTAGTTATAATTAATGAAAATTAGTTTTAAAATATAAATAATAATAATAATAATAATAAAAAAATGCTATTCCTCTTGCCTCGATCCTCGAGTCGACACTGCTACCTCGTCGACGACTTCAAGGTATAATTTCTGACTTAAATCCCGTCCTCGACGTTTGCAGCGGACCGGGGAACCACCTATACGCGCTCTTGTAGCACGGTGGGAGGGAGCCCGGTGCGAAGCATATGACGAGGCGGGTAAGCCCTATACACGCTCTTGTAGCGTGGTGGGGAGTCACTGCTGTTCTGGTACGCTACTGCTGTTCTACTGTACGGGTACTGCTGAAGGCCCCATACACGCTCTTGTAGCGTGGTGGGATGAAATTTTGTACGGCCGCGGTGTCCAAGGACACCTACCATACACGCTCTAGTAGCGTGGTGGGAAGGCCCAGCTCCCCAATTTTCCCCCAAACGGGGGATATGCCGGGGTGCTGCCGAAATTTTCACTGAATGCACAAAGAACTTGAACAACATAAAGACCTTCTTGTGCAACAATGTAGAAGACATGTACTTGAACAGAAATGTACGGAACTTGAACCAAATGAGCAGAGGACCTGTACAAGAACAAAGGACTTGTGGACCTAAATCAGAACCAAAATTCAAATGATTTCTAAAGACCAAATTCAAATGAAATAAATCAAGCTGAAGCCCAATTCAAATCATTTGAACAAGAAATTGTACCTCAAAAGATCCCAGAAAACTTTGAACAAGCACTTGAACTTGTTCTTGGAACTCAAACTGTGCAATATCAGGGGACCCAAACATAGAACTCAAACTCAAATTGAACTCAAGATTGGATCCAAATTTGACATGAGCAATAAAGAATTTGAACTTTCAAGAACAACACACAAGATTCAAGCATGAGTTGAACTTTGAACTCGGGTCCGATGGAATACATAGAATTGAGACTTTGGGTGAATGAACCAATCAGAGTCTAAATGCACAGTTCTCTAAATTAACAATAAGTTACAAGCGGGGGATGAAATCCCGGTGCACACGAAAGATGTGTTAATTCCTACAACAATCCCTACAAGTGCCTGTTGATTGAGAAGGCAATATGGGAGATCAATAATGGAAGGAACGTCCCCTACAAGCAAGTGCAATCATCAAATCACCTGAGATTGGTGAAAGGTGGTTCCAATACAAAAGCAAAGGCTCTCCTACAAATACCTTCAGGAAGTCGTAGTGAGTACAACGGTCCCCTACAAATGAGCACAAATCACTTGTGGATAACAACAGTGGGTATGTCGTAGGTACAACGAACCACTGTGGGCACAAGTATAGATATCACCTATGACAACGGTGATCAAGATCTTCAAGTATCTCGAGTACAATAGCAACCCGATGTATGAAAAAACTCTACTACACTAAAGATCTTGAAAGGAGATCTTCTCAAAGCAAAGCGACAATCAGTAGACTTCAAAATCCAAAAGAAAACCTTCCCCGATGATTGAGAAAGGGGGAGGGAGTCAATATCCAAACCAGAACGCCACCGGATCTGCAACATCTATGAAAGCAGACAGAAGGCGTCTACAATCTACAATGCTACGCCACCGGATCTGCAACATTCGTACAAGCAGACAGAAGGCATCTACGATCTACAACTCCACGCCACCGGATCTGCAACATCTGATACAAGCAGACAGAAGGCGTCTACGATCTACAACTAAACGCCACCGGATCTGCAACATTCGTACAAGCAGACAGAAGGCGTCTATAATTATTTCAAAGTACCCCTGCACGTGCACCTTAGTTTGTATACACATAGGTACACAAGGAATAAATACAATTTCAACCCGCATGGGCCCCGGCGAGCGTGTTATTGGTACACACGTGACGTCTAGGGATGCTGCGCGGGTTGACAAGTGAATTCAAGTTTGAATCCGATCCTTCTATACAGATCAATAGAAGTCGACAAGATTCGAACTACCCAACAAAATACACGGTTGTATCGAACGGTGTATTTGTTTAAATACATTCTTTTTAGGCCTTCAAGGCCTAAAATCAAGAAAATTCACAAACAAAAGGCACAAAGCCTACGAGAAACCCGATCCTCGAGCAAAAGCTTGATCGAGTTGACAAGGTTCAATCAACAAATGGAAATGACCCCAAAACACCCCGATGATGGCCGTGTTGAATGATGATCTCAACCGGAGGGGTTAATTTCAGGCATTTTTATGTCTCCCAAAAGTCCAAATCCAAAGCTCCACAAATCCCAAATTCCCAGATATTTAAATCTGAAATCAATCCATCAATCGCTTAAAGCAAATTCCATCCGCCCTCCGCAACAGTTTGCCGAGGCGGACAAATTCAAACAAACTCTAGCTCACAAAGAGCGAAATGCCTAGTCGAAAATATCACTAGGATCCATTCTCAAACAATCTCCTGCCAGTAAGGACGTGGTACGTGTCCTCTAACCGGCGGTCTGCCGCCAAATGGCACCGCAGGATAAACGGTTACGACGACCCGGGGCCCTCTGAACCGCGTGGTTTCGCCGCCAAATGGCACCACGATATATCGGTTTTGGCCAGAGCCAATACGCTCCTTACTGACATCAAATCCTTGAGATATGAATCAATAGGATATGATCGATAGGGCACAAAGCCCTCCGTAAGCTAAGGTGGATTCAAATTTGTCCCTTTAGACAAACATTCAACCCAGGTCTACAAGGTCCCCTTGGACGAAGCAACACATGGCTGCCGACAAGGATCCTTCTGTCAGGTTGGGTCGACTACCTCCTCTGACTAAGTAGACAAGGGACCACGATGGCCCGGGACGACGGAACCATGTGATCTTGATCGGGCCCATCATCCATTCCCCCACCATCCGCTTTAAGTGCAAGATGGTGCAATTTCTATTTAAATATCAAAACCTTCAAATTCTCAAATCCAAACTCAATTTTCAAATCCAATTTCTCAAACCTATGCTGCTACTATATGCAAGATACACGTATTTCTATACATATCTGATTGACGACTAGCCTTAATCGAAAGTTCTCTCTCGTGATCGGGAGGGGTAATTAACTATAGGGGCTTGCGCCTATAGGAAACCAGAACTCAGATCATAAAGTCCTCGCAAAATGAGGGCGAAATCTCTGGGTAGTGACTTATCTACAAACCCATCTGCCTTCCAAAATTTACCCCGGAACATAGTTCGTTAAAACTCCCTCGCCGAATAAGAAAAGCGATGCGGAGGCCGGGGCCGAATTTTCGGAGCCCACAGATTTCTGGCGACTCCGCTGGGGAATGGTTTCTCTTTCCATCTTTGGCTAGTCGTATAAATGTTATAGTAGCAGCCAAAATGCTATGTTCTATATGGTGAACATCAGGATGTGACATTTGGTTCTTATGTCCAAAGATCCATTACTGAAAGTTCCTGATAATGAATCTTTTAAATAAGATCAATGAAAATTCGTTTAGCAGGATTTTTTAATTCCATGCTAACTTTCCTGCTTCTACTGTTGGTTCTGCGTTATTTCTTTGTTATGAAAGCGTGGAGTGATGTATCAATTCTGATCACTAACTCCTGTCTTTCATTTTTGTAGAATGGAAATGCAGGACACCCCAATGACCGTCCAACTGGGACGAGGAGCCAGAATTAAACTGGCGAATGCTGTCATTGAAACTGGAAATACTGGAGCCACCATCCACTTTGGTGGGCTCGAATTCTCAGCAGCTACTGCAAAGGCTGCAGCCGTTCCTGTGTACGGCGTAAACTCTGAAGAATTTTCTGGAAGGTCTCACTATGCAAGGACTGCTACCAGGAATATTGCTCAAGGAAGAACTTCTGTGTTTGAAAGACTATCCCAACCTGAGACCCTTACTGCAAAGAGGGTTGTCACAGGAAGAAAGATCTCTGTGGTGACTGCAAACACCACCGCCCTGCCCAGAGAGACTGTTGCACCTGGGAGGTATGATAATGAAGCTTCTTCATCTGGAGGAAGGCTTACTAGAAGGCAAAGGAGGAAGAGAAATGCAGAGCTGCGAGCTCAGCAGTTACCTGTACCAGTCCATCCCTCCAATCTGCCAGCACCAGAATCAGAGATCAATATTCCCACTCAAAATAAGTTTTCTAACCTAAAGTGGGTAAAGAGAAATAGCTCATCTGGTGAGCTTAAGCAATCCTTCTGGGAGCGTCGACCTGAAGTTCCAGCCCCTCAGAAGATAAGAGAGCCTGAACGTCTGTCTGCCCGGGTACACCGTGTACTGAAGACAGTCAAGGAGAAGGGCTTAATGAAAAAGAAGTTCCAGAGGCCACTGATTGTTGAGGCCCGAAGAACTCCTCCAAGAGAGAGGCTATCGTCTGTTGTGATAGCCAAACAAAGAAATTACCAACGCCAAGTTCCGCGGGAAGCACATCGGGGCGTGACACTCGGACCATATGTCCAAGAATCCGTCGCCGAAAGGGCCCAGCAGAAAGGCAAACAAGTTTGGAGGCCGAAGCCTCGAAAGGAAAAGATTTTTGAAGAAAAAGATAGACCAGGCGTGACATCCGGAGCTGTCTTTCGGAGATCCGCCCCTGCCAACAAAACTCGTCAGAAATGGGTCCAAAGGAAGGCCCATAATGACGACAATTATAATGACAGTCGACATCCTGGAGAGTCTTCCAGGAGATCCCGTCATTCTTCTACTTCAGCCAAAGAGGAAGTTCATTTCGATCGTAGTCCGCAGATCGAAGAAGTAATCATTCCAAGTCAAGAGCCTGAAATTCAATGGCGACGCCGCTCAGAAGTTCAGGTACAAGAAGAAAAAGAATATGACGATGATGATACTATGGAGATCGAAATGGTTCGTATGGTCAGCCACATTGATGTTGAAGATGATGATGGTGATGAAGAAGACCAACAATCACAGCCGCGCGTACGTGTTTATCGACGTCGCCACAGGGCTAGATCCATTGCTAGCCAAAGTGCTCGCTCCTCAGAAGAAGGAGATGAGGAAGAAGAAGAGGTTGGAGAAAATCCCTTCGCTGGCGAAGACATCACACTCGCTGAAATGAGAAATCAAATGAGGCGACAAATGCGGAAGAAAGATAAAGAAATCTCTCAGTTGAATGATAAAATGACTGAGATGATGACTCAGATGACGGCCATGATGAAGATGATGCAGAAGACCACTTCTGTGGGCCCTGCACCGGCTCAACCCATCAACCAATCTGCTAATCCTCAAAACCCTCAAGCGCCTCAAGCCTCAGGAGTGAAAGGTGTACTTGAAGGTGGCAAAGAAACTAATGATCCAACCCGCCAGCGTACTCCACAAAATGTGGCGAGTGCCTCTGAGCCTGTAACTGCAGCACAGCTTGATGGCTTAATTAGCGAAAAGATTAAGGCCATTATAGCTGCTGAACAGGCAGAGAAGTTGGTAGGAAAAGGTCGCCCGTACCCAGCAGAGTACGATCAGGTGCCATATCCAAAGGGATATTCTGTGCCAAAGTTCAATATCTTCGATGGCAATAAAAATCCCAGACAGCATCTAGCACAATTCAAAGCAACCTGTGGAAATACAGGAGGTAATGATGCTCTGTTATTCAGGCAATTCGTGAGCAGCTTGAGTGGAACTGCTTTTGAATGGTACGCCGAGTTGCCAAATGATTCTCTAAAAACCTTTGCGGAGCTGGAGGCCTTGTTCGTGAAAAGGTTTGCCAGTGCAACAGAGAAGACTACCATTGCTGATCTTGCCCTTGATAAAAGGAGGAAGGAAGAGTCAGTAACAAAATACATAACACGCTGGCGCAATCTCAGCATGAAGTGCGAGCAGCAATTAGAAGAAGAACATGCAGTTCAACTATTGATGGGGAACATTGATGATAAAATGCAACCCTTCTTATGCATGGCTTCAATCACCACCTTTCAAGATCTGTTGGACAGGGTGGCTAAGTTTGAAAAGTTGAATTTGTCAAAGTCAGAAAATCTCGTTGACAGACCCAAAAAGGCTAAAGCTTCTGATGCTAGGAGAAACGAAGTTTACTCTGCATTTCCTCCCAGACCTGATAAAGGTAAACGGGTAGTATATAATGTAGACAAAGGAAAACAGCCTATGCAATACGAAGAAAAGCCAAAGCAGTCTTACAATTCAAATCCTCAGCCAAAACTGGTACTTGGAGGAAACGACAAACCTCGAGCCTTTCCTAGTGGAGGAGAGCGCCAGAGGCAAATCACAGGAACTGGTGATAGAACGTTCCCCTCCCTCAAGGAGAAAATGAATAAAGAATATTCGTTCAAGAGGGAAAGTGTTGCCAAATTGTTCCGACAAGCACTCAAGAATGGTCTGGAGTTGCCAGAATGCAAAAGACCTGAAGAGTCCAAACATAGTGGCGACCCAAACTACTGCCCATATCATCGGGTAGTTAGCCATCCAATTGAAGATTGTTATGTCTTCAAAGATTGGTTAGAAAAGATGTACAAGAGGGGAGAACTGACATTATCAGATAATGTGTTGGTTCGTCCCAGGAAAGAATCCACCCGGGTAGTAACGTCCTCTTCCGTACTCCCGCCTAAAGAAACAACAACAAAAGAATTTATCCAAGAGAAGCAATGGGAGACTGTGGTCTCCAAGAAGACATCAAAAATGCTGAAACAGTTAGAAGGAGTTCCTGGTGTTAAGTGGAAATCCCCTACTGAGCCAGTACTGAATTTAAAATGGTTGCCTATGTCACAAGCATCCACTTCTAGACAGCAACCTGGCCAAGCTAGCTCATCCAAATCTGATAAAGCAAAGCCAAAGTCTTCTAGGAAGAAAGCCAAGTTGAAGAAGCCTGTGGTAAAGAAGACTGCAACTCAAAAGGCTATTAATAGTTTGGGTGAATATTACCAGACTGTCAGGAGGCCTATTAAGCTCGGTGATTTTATGAAAGAGCTTAAAATAGATGAAAAGGAGGAAGAAGCTGATGATGAATCTCTTCCTACGGAGATATGTCGAGTCATCTCAACGACTTTAAAAATATCAGAAAGGGAGAAATACGCTAAAGAAGCGACCCCTGAATTTTGTCTGATGGTGTCATCAATGGAATTCAGTTCAGAAGATCTATGTTTTCCAGATGATGAAGATTCAGACCCAAGTATAGAATCACAAATGAAACAAGTGAAGTTGGGAGACGATTCCGAGTCTACAGATGAATCCCCAGACACAACAATGGCTGACTCTGAAGAGAATGCTTCATCAAACAAATCTGAATCAGATGAGGTGGCCCAGGTGCAGTTGAGGAGTGGCAAAGTACTGCCGCCTCCACCAAAGAAGGGGATTCCTAACAAAGATAAAGGAAAAGAGATAATTGTCAATGAAGATATTATCCTAAATGACTCCAAGAAGAAAGAGACTTCATCTAAGGGGATAGATTATAATATCTTATCCCACTTGAGGAAGATCCCAGCACAACTCAGCATATATGATGCCCTCTTGATGTCTAAAGACCTTAGAGAAACTTTGATCCAAGCTCTTAAGGACCCCGAAAGATATGAGACATATTTTGCTGAGCGCAACTTGACGGAAGTCTTGCAAGCCCGAAATGAGCCCCTCATCACTTTTGCTAATGATGATATGATGCTTGGAACGGCAGATCACAACCGCCCTCTGTATGTTACGGCAGAGAGCGACGGTATGATGATCAGTCGAATTTTGATTGATCCCGGATCTTCCGTAAATCTTATGAGCCTTAAGGCACTGAGATCCCTCTGCCTCGATGTGGAACATCTTGGGCAAGACAAGTTGATGGTACATGGTTTTAACGAGAAAGGGCAGAAAACTCTTGGTTCGTTCATGCTTCCTCTTGTGTTTGGGGAACTCCATACGGAAGCTAAATTTCATGTGATTGATGCGGACACCTCATTTAAGGCGCTATTGGGTCGACCTTGGCTGCATGAATACGGCGTTGTCCCTTCAACATTACACCAGTGCATGAAGTATCTCAGAGAAGGAGAAGAATTCAGAATTTCTGGTGATATTCAGCCCTTTGCAGTACATGAAGTAACAATTTATGAAGATGCAAAGTACTTCATGCCAAAGAAGCAAAAGTCATCAAGTTCTCTTGAGGCTAGAGCATCAAATTCTAAGGCTGCAAAGAAACCCAAGCAAGAAGATGAGAAGAAGCGTGTAGGAAGAAAGAAAGCGACGCCAACTCTTCCTAAAGCATCAATCATTCCTAAAGAAAAGAAACATGTACCTCATCTTGGGAGTGACACGGATGAAGATGATGTTACTCCTGCCAAATCTAGAAAAGTATGCCAGTCCACGGATGAATGGAGTAGGCAGGTTGAATTTTCAAATGATGATTATGACTACGACTCAATCTACATGAACTCAGTGCAGAGTGTGTTCTCCAGAAGAATAGACAGTCTGTTGATTTCAGACAGCGTACTCGTAGTCACACGTGTTCCCTTGCAACATTTCAAGGAAATCATTTCGCGCGAGGTTCATAAAATTGAAGAACTCTCCACTCTTTATCTGCCTCCCCGTAAAAATGGGACTATTCCAAAGAATGTGCTATATTCTACGGGAATTCGTGAAGAGGAGAATCATGACTGGGATTGCATGCTCCTCGACTCCGAGGAATTATTTCCTACGAGACTACCCAAATTCAATACCAAAAATATTCAAAGAATGCTACGAAAGCAAATCAATATTCCTACCACCAAGCGACAACTTCGTACAAGTTTGGGCCTCTGGTATGGGAGGAGTCCGCGTCCGTTACGGCAGAAGGATACAGACGCATATAAAGGTATTGGATTCATCAAAAGAAAATTCCTCCGGAAGGAGATTTGTCGGGCGATCACATGTGGAGAAATCAAATCCGATGATGATAGTGCTGAAGAAACATACGAAACCAATGCTTATGATGATCAACCCGTAGAAGCTGAGCCTGCACCAGAAGAACTGGAAGATGGTGGACAAGCTGCTACGATGGACGAGCTCAAAGAAGTCAACTTGGGAACTGAGGAGGACCCTCGTCCAACCTTCATTAGTTCTCTTCTACCAAATGATCAAGTAGAAGAAATAAAAGAGCTACTATGTGAATTCAGGGACTGCTTTGCCTGGACATATGCTGAGATGCCTGGCTTATCCCCTGATGTGGCAGTTCACAGATTAGCAATCAAGCATGATGCAGTACCTGTCAAGCAAGCTCCAAGGAGAATGAGATTGGAGATTGAAGAACAGGTGATTGCAGAAACGAAGAAGCTCATAGAAGCAGGCTTTATTCGAGAAGAGAAATATGCCGACTGGATTGCCAATATCGTCCCTGTAAAGAAGAAGAATGGCCAGATTCGTATCTGCATCGACTTCAGGGACCTCAATAAGGCATGCCCGAAAGATGACTTTCCGCTCCCAGTATCAGAGCTTCTAGTTGACAACACATCCAATTACGATATGTTCTCCTTTATGGACGGATCGTCAGGCTACAATCAGATTAAAATGGCGCATGAAGATGAAAGACATACATCATTCAGAACGCCTATAGGCATATTCTGCTACACAGTCATGCCCTTCGGCCTGAAGAACGCTGGTGCCACCTACCAGCGGGCGATGACTCGTATATTTGATGATTTGATTCATCAGAAGGTCGAATGCTATGTAGATGACTTGGTCATTAAAAGCATAGGCCGAAAAGACCACCTTCATGACTTGAGGATCGTGTTCGAAAGAATCAGAAAATATGATCTGAAGATGAACCCTCTCAAGTGTGCATTTGGGGTATCCTCAGGGAAATTTCTGGGATATGTTGTTCGACATCGAGGAATCGAAGTCGACCCCAACAAGATCAAGGCGATCGTGGAGATGCCACCTCCAAAGAACCTTCGGCAACTTCGCTCCTTACAAGGACAACTGGCTTTCATTCGGAGATTTATATCAAATCTGTCGGGTAGGTGCCAACCATTTTCAAAACTAATGAAGAAAGATGTCCGTTTCAAATGGGACGAAGAATGCCAAGAAGCATTTGACAGCATCAAAAGATATCTGTTGAATCCTCCTATTCTCGCGGCGCCAATCCCGGGGAAGCCTCTTATACTGTATACGGCAGCACTAGAAGAGTCCCTCGGAGCACTATTGGCCCAGCATAATGAAGAAGGCAAGGAGAATGCACTCTACTACATCAGTCGGAGATTGATAGGAGCAGAAATCCGCTACTCTGCAATCGAGAAGCATTGCTTGGCCCTGATCTTCGCAGTTCAGAAGCTCCGTCATTATATGTTGTCTCACAAAATCACCTTGATATCAAAGATCGATCCGTTGAAGTTCTTGATGACAAGACCAGCGTTGACAGGTCGTTTGGCAAGGTGGGCAGTGATACTGCTGCAGTTTGATATCACATATGTCCCTCAAAAGGCAGTGAAAGGGCAAGTGTTGGCAGATTTTCTGGCTGCACATCCTATCCCTGCAGATTCTCCGCTCAACGACGATCTACCTGACGAGCAGATCATGAATGTTGAAAAAGAGGAGATGCTACGAGTATGGAAAATGTATTTTGATGGAGCATCATCAATAAAGCGTGCTCGGCCTCCAAATCTCGAAAAGGCTCAAGCCGGAATTGGAATCATTTTTGTAGCACCCGAGGGAGGCATAATGAGATTTTCGTTCAGTTTGACTGAACCTCGGACCAATAATGAGGCTGAATATGAAGCCTTAATAGCTGGATTGGAGATTGCAATCGATGTCCGAATTCAAAATCTTCAAATCTTCGGTGATTCTCAACTTGTTGTAAATCAAGTGCTGGGAGTTTACAAAATCACCAAGTTCGAGTTGGCCTGTTATCATCGGCGAGTTCTTGAGCTTATGAAGCAAATTCCAGTTGTTAAATTAACTCAAGTTCCCCGAGGTCAAAATGGAAAAGCTGATTCTCTTGCCAAATTGGCTAAAGAAATGGCGAATATGGACGACGAATGGCCTATAATAATTATGGTGCACAATCGACGGATCCTAGAGCCAGCATTACTACAATTCCCGCAGGCAGAGGGAATACCAAATTCAAGCCAGCAGGATGCAACTCCGGTTGATCCTCAACCTCCCCAACCAGTTGATCTCGAAGATCAACTTGAAGAACATCAAGTTCCTAAGAAAAGACGAAAGGCCAGTCAAACTTCAGAATCATGGTGGCATTGTCTAGATGTCGAGGAAGAAGATGACTGGAGACTGCCTTTCATTGATTACTTTAAAGAAAGTAAATTGCCAACAGACAAATCACTAGCTGCTCAAATCAAGAAGAGAGCGCTACGATATGCATTTGTCAACAACACATTGTATCGACGTGCTTTCGATCAAATGTGGCTAAGGTGCCTAGGGACCAAAGAAGCTGATAAAGTTGTGGCAGAAGTTCATGAAGGACTTTGTGGAGCGCACCAATCAGGTCCCAAGATGGCAATCAAAATTAAAAGAATGGGCTACTATTGGCCGACTATGGTCAGAGATTGTATCAATCATGCTAAGAGGTGCCATGAGTGCCAGATCCACGGTGATGTTATACATCAACCGCCAAATCCGCTGCACCCTACAATAGCATCCTGGCCATTTGAATGTTGGGGTACTGATATTATTGGGCCGATAGATCCGCCGTCATCAGCAGGACACCGCTTCATCTTGGCAGCAACCGACTACTTCTCAAAGTGGGCAGAAGCAGTCCCATTTAAAGAAGTTACGTCCGAGCATGTGATCAATTTCTTCACCCATAATGTCGTCTACAGATTTGGTGTGCCACGCCGCATAATCTCAGACAACGGAACTGCTTTCAAGAGTACAAAAATCTATAAGTTCGTTGATCGGCATAAAATTGATTGGCGGTACTCTTCCATTTACTATCCAAGAGCAAATGGCTTAGCTGAAGCCTTCAACAAAACACTGGTGAAATTGCTAAAGAAGATTCTCTCAAAGAACAAAAGAGAGTGGCATACGAAGATGGCAGAAGCGCTATGGGCGTATCGTACAACTTACAAAACGCCAACCAAAGCCACTCCTTACTCTCTAGTATTTGGAGTTGAGGCCGTACTGCCACTAGAAGTTGAACTTCCATCTCTTCGAGTTGCTGTCCAGAATGAGCTGACTCAAGAACAAAATGCTCGTCTAAGAATGGAGGAGCTTGATGCACTCGATGAAATCAGGTTACAAGCTCAGCAGAACCTGGAGATCTATCGAGCAAGAATGACAAAATCCTTTGATCGAATGGTGCGTCCTCGATCATTTCAAGAAGGAGAATTGGTCCTGGTGCAGAGAAGGCCAATAATCCCGCATAGAAAAATCGGTGGCAAATTCGTATCCAACTGGGAAGGACCTTTCGTCATCGAGAAGGTATTTCAAGGAGGAGCTTATCAACTTATCGATCTGAATGGTCAAAGGCCCATGCCGCCGATCAATGGTCGTTACCTGAAGAAATACTACGCATAAAATGCTATGTTTAGTGTATTATGCTTTCATGTCTGTTTATTAGCATATATATTCCATGTTTTAAAACTCTCTTATGTTATGAGAATACATTTCAAAATCCTCCTGTTAGGCTGGGGGCATTTTAAATATTTATTCGGGTCGACATCGCGCTGCGTGCCGAGATCCCCGAATAAATATTTAAAATTTCAAGATTCCAATTCTATTCTGCCCTAAAATGTCCCTGTGAGACAGGGAGCATTTTAAATATTTATTCGGGTCGACATTGCGCTGCATGCCGAGATCCCCGAATAAATATTTAAAATTATCAATTCAAATATTTCTTTTGTGCTGAAAAATACAAATACTTGTTTTCCAAAGTATATACAGGTGATCTCTCAAAAGATCGAGACACCTTCTCCAACAAACCAAGATTCAAAAGTCAAGAAAGAGACTTTTGAAACTACACACTCCTACAAAATTGAGCCAAAAAAGCTTGAAGTCTTTCAACAGCCTGAAGCTTAAGGTTCGAAGGGGTGTAAAAGGTCGAATCCAACAAGCCCAAATATGGCCGGATCGCTGGCAGCTCCGTCTACTCAACAAGCCATAAGAAAGGCCGTAGTAGCGGAACCCCCACTTCGTCAACCCGTCAGTAAGGACTGAAGGAAGAACGAAGGCAATTTTGACTTGACAAGTTCAAGTGATCGTAGTCTACAAAATTCTCTCAAATAACTGGAGAATCAAAGTTTCAGTGGGAAGAATGAGTCTCGAGCAACTACTGAATGTTCGTAGTCTCCAAAATCTAAAAAACCATGAAGGATGACTCCAAATCTGTCAACTTCAGCAAAATCAGCATTGGGAAGCGCAATTCCCATAGCTCAAGTCTGAAGACTGAATGGGTGTAAAAAGTCGGATCCAACAAGCCCAAATATGGCCGGATCGCTGGCAGCTCCATCTACTCAACAAGCCATAAGAAAGGCCGCAGTAGAGGACCCCCCATCTCAGCAACCAGAGGACGAAGAGCTGTCAAATTCCAGCTCTCCCGATCTGATAAACTCAAGTGAATCAGATTAAAGTCTTCTCAAGTGGTTAATGATCAAGATACTACCTACGTTCGGTACTATCAACTGAATCTAAAACCTGCAAATCCTTCAACAAATCCGTCAAGCACAAAGCGAGGATCGAAGGAACTTTCCTTCAACAAGTCCGTCAAAGCACAAAGCAAAGGACAGAAGAAAACTATCCTAAAGTTCACACAAAGCCTTAGGCTGAACTAAGTGGATTCGTCATCAATAAGTCCGCCATGCGCAAAGCTCTGGACTGATGACTTTTCGCCATCGACCTAGTATAAGCCTAAATGGTTTAGGTCACCGGCATCTACTCCTTCATCAAGCCCGCCAAAGCTAGAAGCAAAGGGCAGAAGGAAAATAAAAATTCTGACAAATCAGCAAAGACAAATCAGACAATCCTTCATCAAGTCCGCAGCACAAAGCATAGGACAGAAGAATCAAAATCTCAGGACTCAAGCAAAAGTTGCAGATTGAGCACCTGGATGACATCTACAAATGTCCCTAAAAGACTGGGGGCATTTAAATATTTATTTGGGTCGACATCGCGCTGTATGCCGAGATCCCCAAATAAATATTTAAAATTTCATCAAAATACAAGCATATGATAGAAAAATCTTGAGCATATGCTATCCACTAACGTCAATCTACAAAGATAAGATATCAACCATCTATGGATACATTCAAGATAGCAGTGGAGAAAGAGAGTAGTGTGACATCCAAGCAAGATTTTGGAGATCCACTAAAAGAGAGTAGTGTGACATCCAAACAACTTTTGGAGATCCACTAAAAGAAAATCTCAGTGTGTCATCCAAATAAATTTTGGAGATCCACTAAAAAAAAAAAAATTTAGTGTGACATCCAAACAAATTTTGGAGATCCACAAAAAGATAGTAGTGTGACATCCAAGCAAATTCTTGGAGATCCACTAAATGAAAATCCTTGTGTGACATCTAGAATAGATATCTAGAGATCCACAGGGTCAATCAGCATGCAACAAACGTGGCCCGCTCCAGACGCCTACCACATTTGTTGGGGGGCATTTGTTGACATGCTGCCGTATAAAACAAAAGAAAAAAAAAATTTAATCCACGTACCTGTCCGGCGCCGAATTCAGCACGACGTCGCTTATTTTCCCACGATCTCCGCATAAGGCTCGCACGACGACGTCCTTTCGCTGTCGAATCGGAAGTTACGACATTAGGATTGGAAGCAAGAACGAGAGCTCATTCGCTGTGAAGATAACTTTCTTCCTTTGCGTGCTTCTCCCCCATCCGACTCCATTACCGTCGTTCGACTTCACTCCCTTCGACGACACCTCCTGTAGGATCGAAAGTTAAGACATCTTGATCGGAAGCAAAGGAGCTCGCTCGCTGCGATCATAACTTTCTCCCTCCCGTCGTTTCTCCGACTCCTCAGTGGCTGTTCGACGTAGCTCCTTCGACGAATCGCCCTTCCAGTCGGATCGGACGTTACGACATTTTAATCGGAAGCATCTACTGGAGCTCGCCGGCCGTGAAAGACATCTTGATCGGAAGCAACCAGGGAGCTCGATCGCAGTGAAGGCCATTTCCTCCCTTCGTGCGTTTCTTTGGCCCGCTCTTGTTGCCGGCCGACGTCGTTCCTTCCCGCTGGACCGAAAGTTGCGGCATTTTGATCGGAGCCGCGAGCAGGAACTCGCCGACAGTGAAGGTAACTTTCTCCCCTTCGCTCGTTTGCTCGGCCAAACCCCGTAATGCCGCCGAACCTGAGAGAGAGAGGGAGAGATTTTGTTTTTTTTTTATTATTATTATTATATATTATTATCATTAATTAATTAAAATTAATTTTTTTTAATTATACTTAATTAATTTTAAAAGTAATTAATTATATTTGATAATTAATTAAAATTAAATATTTTAATTATATTTAAATTTTTTTAATAACAATTATTTAAAGTTAATTAAATAAATTTTAATTAATTATTTTAATTATAGTTAATTATTATGATTAATAATTATCTATAATTAATTAAAATTAATTAAAATTACTTTTTTTAATTTTAATTAATTATTATTAATTAAAATTAAACATAATTAAGTATTGTAATTAAAATTAATTATTATAATTATAATTAATTATTTTAAATAAAATTTATTAGTTATAATTAATGAAAATTAGTTTTAAAATATAAATAATAATAATAATAATAAAAAAAAAATGCTATTCCTCTTGCCTCGATCCTCGAGTCGACACTGCTACCTCGTCGACGACTTCAAGGTATAATTTCTGACTTAAATCCCGTCCTCGACGTTTGCAGCGGACCGGGGAACCACCTATACGCGCTCTTGTAGCACGGTGGGAGGGAGCCCGGTGCGAAGCATATGACGAGGCGGGTAAGCCCTATACACGCTCTTGTAGCGTGGTGGGGACGGTCCTCGACCTCGACCTCGACCTCTACACCGACACCGCCGACGACTGCTACGCAAAGGTATGATGTTCCAAAATCCCATTCTCGATGTTTGCAGCGGACCGGAGAACCACCTATACGCGCTCTTGTAGCACGGTAGGAGGGAGCCCGGTGCGAAGCATATGACGAGGTGGGAGAGCCCTATACACGCTCTTGTAGCGTGGTGGGGAGTCACTGCTGTTCTGGTACGCTACTGCTGTTCTACTGTACGGGTACTGCTGAAGGCCCCATACACGCTCTTGTAGCGTGGTGGGATGAAATTTTGTACGGCCGCGGTGTCCAAGGACACCTACCATACACGCTCTAGTAGCGTGGTGGGAAGGCCCAGCTCCCCAATTTTCCCCCAAACGGGGGATATGCCGGGGTGCTGCCGAAATTTTCACTGAATGCACAAAGAACTTGAACAACATAAAGACCTTCTTGTGCAACAATGTAGAAGACATGTACTTGAACAGAAATGTACGGAACTTGAACCAAATGAGCAGAGGACCTGTACAAGAACAAAGGACTTGTGGACCTAAATCAGAACCAAAATTCAAATGATTTCTAAAGACCAAATTCAAATGAAATAAATCAAGCTGAAGCCCAATTCAAATCATTTGAACAAGAAATTGTACCTCAAAAGATCCCAGAAAACTTTGAACAAGCACTTGAACTTGTTCTTGGAACTCAAACTGTGCAATATCAGGGGACCCAAACATAGAACTCAAACTCAAATTGAACTCAAGATTGGATCCAAATTTGACATGAGCAATAAAGAATTTGAACTTTCAAGAACAACACACAAGATTCAAGCATGAGTTGAACTTTGAACTCGGGTCCGATGGAATACATAGAATTGAGACTTTGGGTGAATGAACCAATCAGAGTCTAAATGCACAGTTCTCTAAATTAACAATAAGTTACAAGCGGGGGATGAAATCCCGGTGCACACGAAAGATGTGTTAATTCCTACAACAATCCCTACAAGTGCCTGTTGATTGAGAAGGCAATATGGGAGATCAATAATGGAAGGAACGTCCCCTACAAGCAAGTGCAATCATCAAATCACCTGAGATTGGTGAAAGGTGGTTCCAATACAAAAGCAAAGGCTCTCCTACAAATACCTTCAGGAAGTCGTAGTGAGTACAACGGTCCCCTACAAATGAGCACAAATCACTTGTGGATAACAACAGTGGGTATGTCGTAGGTACAACGAACCACTGTGGGCACAAGTATAGATATCACCTATGACAACGGTGATCAAGATCTTCAAGTATCTCGAGTACAATAGCAACCCGATGTATGAAAAAACTCTACTACACTAAAGATCTTGAAAGGAGATCTTCTCAAAGCAAAGCGACAATCAGTAGACTTCAAAATCCAAAAGAAAACCTTCCCCGATGATTGAGAAAGGGGGAGGGAGTCAATATCCAAACCAGAACGCCACCGGATCTGCAACATCTATGAAAGCAGACAGAAGGCGTCTACAATCTACAATGCTACGCCACCGGATCTGCAACATTCGTACAAGCAGACAGAAGGCATCTACGATCTACAACTCCACGCCACCGGATCTGCAACATCTGATACAAGCAGACAGAAGGCGTCTACGATCTACAACTAAACGCCACCGGATCTGCAACATTCGTACAAGCAGACAGAAGGCGTCTATAATTATTTCAAAGTACCCCTGCACGTGCACCTTAGTTTGTATACACATAGGTACACAAGGAATAAATACAATTTCAACCCGCATGGGCCCCGGCGAGCGTGTTATTGGTACACACGTGACGTCTAGGGATGCTGCGCGGGTTGACAAGTGAATTCAAGTTTGAATCCGATCCTTCTATACAGATCAATAGAAGTCGACAAGATTCGAACTACCCAACAAAATACACGGTTGTATCGAACGGTGTATTTGTTTAAATACATTCTTTTTAGGCCTTCAAGGCCTAAAATCAAGAAAATTCACAAACAAAAGGCACAAAGCCTACGAGAAACCCGATCCTCGAGCAAAAGCTTGATCGAGTTGACAAGGTTCAATCAACAAATGGAAATGACCCCAAAACACCCCGATGATGGCCGTGTTGAATGATGATCTCAACCGGAGGGGTTAATTTCAGGCATTTTTATGTCTCCCAAAAGTCCAAATCCAAAGCTCCACAAATCCCAAATTCCCAGATATTTAAATCTGAAATCAATCCATCAATCGCTTAAAGCAAATTCCATCCGCCCTCCGCAACAGTTTGCCGAGGCGGACAAATTCAAACAAACTCTAGCTCACAAAGAGCGAAATGCCTAGTCGAAAATATCACTAGGATCCATTCTCAAACAATCTCCTGCCAGTAAGGACGTGGTACGTGTCCTCTAACCGGCGGTCTGCCGCCAAATGGCACCGCAGGATAAACGGTTACGACGACCCGGGGCCCTCTGAACCGCGTGGTTTCGCCGCCAAATGGCACCACGATATATCGGTTATGGCCAGAGCCAATACGCTCCTTACTGACATCAAATCCTTGAGATATGAATCAATAGGATATGATCGATAGGGCACAAAGCCCTCCGTAAGCTAAGGTGGATTCAAATTTGTCCCTTTAGACAAACATTCAACCCAGGTCTACAAGGTCCCCTTGGACGAAGCAACACATGGCTGCCGACAAGGATCCTTCTGTCAGGTTGGGTCGACTACCTCCTCTGACTAAGTAGACAAGGGACCACGATGGCCCGGGACGACGGAACCATGTGATCTTGATCGGGCCCATCATCCATTCCCCCACCATCCGCTTTAAGTGCAAGATGGTGCAATTTCTATTTAAATATCAAAACCTTCAAATTCTCAAATCCAAACTCAATTTTCAAATCCAATTTCTCAAACCTATGCTGCTACTATATGCAAGATACACGTATTTCTATACATATCTGATTGACGACTAGCCTTAATCGAAAGTTCTCTCTCGTGATCGGGAGGGGTAATTAACTATAGGGGCTTGCGCCTATAGGAAACCAGAACTCAGATCATAAAGTCCTCGCAAAATGAGGGCGAAATCTCTGGGTAGTGACTTATCTACAAACCCATCTGCCTTCCAAAATTTACCCCGGAACATAGTTCGTTAAAACTCCCTCGCCGAATAAGAAAAGCGATGCGGAGGCCGGGGCCGAATTTTCGGAGCCCACAGATTTTCTTGCATGATTAAATACGGAGTTTGACAAGGTTAGAGTTCAGATCCTTGGCAAAGAGGAGACACCTTCATTAAATGATACAATTTCTCTCATTCGTGCTGAGGAAAGCCAACGAATGGTAATGCTGGAACCAAAGGCTATTGAAGCTTCAACAATGGTGACAACCAAAGAGGCACTATGAAAGGAAAGAGTTAAGGATTCCTCAAAATCTAAAGACAATAAAGACTCCCTTTGGTGAACTATTGCAAGAAATTAAGACACATAAATGAGAACTATTAGAAGTTATATGGAAAGCCGCCAAGTAAGAAGTGGAATAAAAAAAAGTGAACAAAATAAAGGGACATCACAAGCTAACACTACAACTTAGCTCAGCTCAAAAACACAGTCCAACTCCAGAGAACTCAATAAAGAAGATATTAATAGGCTAAAACAACTCCTGATATCTCTTTAAAAAACACCTAAATCTTATTATCGTTCTCTTTCAAGTAAGTTTCATATATCCATCAGTTTAAGTGTCTCTAGAAAGCATTTGAACGGTTTATGAACAGTTTATTAAACTATCTGAACTTTTCCAATTGATGTCATCATTTTCTTAAAGAATTATGGTTTTGTGATTCATTATTCTATGAAACATCAATCAATGTCATGTGCCACCTACAAATTAATATTTTAGCTTTATTTAAATAATTTCCTTTTCAATTTTGCATGATAACAACGCTTTTCTTTTTAATAGCCACATATTTTCGTGCTTAAAGCTTACACGAGTCAAGTATAATATTTTTTTTTTAACGTAGCTTTTTTGTGATCATGATCAAGCTTTTATTGGAATATTTGTTGGATAATTACTTGACGAATGTAGTCAAAATTCCTAGTTGCTATCAAAACAATTAGCAAGGTCTGTTCGTTTTTTGTGTGCGCTAAATCTAATGTTGTTTTTTTTTGTTGGCTTACTTGTTTGTCTTAAGAAGTAATTGCAGGTTTGTGCTTGTCGTTTGCTGTATCTTGGTCCATTCGCTGGACTACTTGGCAAATAAGAGTTTATCTGATTGCAAAGCCTACAATTTAAATCATCTTTGTAATTCTCACATTTGCATTAATGGCTATTGATTCCCAAGCTTTTTTTTTTTGAGATAACAGCAACCCCAGTCGCAAAAGTCCGTAAACCTGCCCCTTTCCTCATCACTCATACAAGGGAGAAATTATTACGTATCTGGACTCCAATTAAAATGTAATACGTGTCCTTGTACACAGTGTGTACAACTGTACACACAATACACAAATTATAAAATTATATACATAGTGTGTACAAATTTATATACATAATATACACATTATGTACAAGGACACGTGTTATATTTTTATTGGAGTCCGGACGTACCTCTACATCCGAGTTACATCCGGACGATAGCAGCAACAAATAAATCTGTAAAAGGAATTTTCTTTGGGGTTGGGTGAAACCATCGAGTGAAAATAAAAATTTATCAACTACTTGCAAACTGCATACGAGGAAAAAAAAGTATTCTGAAGCTGAAATAAAATAAAAAGGAAAAACATGCCAGTAATATGGCCTTCATGAGAGCAGAGGCTTATTTAAACAGTTAATTGTACGATTCATGGCTCTAATAATTGTTATTTATGTTGTTTTATATGTATTATACAATTCTCATTCTAGGTGCTTTTGGTTCCAACGGTTCATCCGTGCAAGTTTTTCAGCCCGATGGAGATTCAACAAATACAACCGTAATCTCTTCCTTTTGAGAGCTTAATGTTGTATAGAAGTATATAATTTGAATGCAGTATTGGTGATCTTTTAATGCCTTAGGTATTTGTTGGGGGGCTTGATCCTGCTGTTAGTGAAGATGAATTGAGGCAGTCTTTTTCTCTGTATGGAGATATTGCCTCTGTGAAAATTCCATCTGGTAAACAATGTGGTTTTGTGCAATTTGTTCACAGGTAAATTTCTTTAAACTTTTTTATTCAATTATGATTTAGTAAAAGCTGAACAAGCGCATTTATTTTATTCTTTTGTTCTGTTTAAATTGATTGATTCTGGATCTTTTGCCAGGAATAATGCGGAGGAAGCATTGCAGTCATTGAATGGAACAATTATTGGAAAGCAGCCAGTACGCCTGTCCTGGGGTCGCAACCCTGCAAATAAACAGGTTTGTATTCTTTGAATCGTGCTCTACTTTTACCTGAGTCTTTGGTACAACATCAATCGAATCCTTTTTTTTGTTTTCTTTGATATGTTGTTCTAAGGTTACAAGTGTCAATTAGCACTAACTCTAAAACCTGATTAAATATCCAAATATGATGATAAACCTTACCTTTTTTCCCCTACATCAATCCTTTTTTTATTCATTTATTCATATGAAACAGTACTAAATCATTTTTCAGCTTTCAATTATATTGGTTAATGACATGCTTAGTGTAGCAACATATGTTGTTTTATATTCATACAATGATAAATATAGCCCTTATAAGGTATGTTAAATCTAGCAAAAAGTATACCATTTGCCCCGCTATTTTTAATGTAAAAGTAAATCATCCGCCTGTGACGTAGTGGTTTTATTTTTTTTTTTTTGGACATTTAGATCAATTAAGGCAACCTCAAACACAACGCATACACCGGACTCGAACCCGAGACCTCTTACTTTGTGGCCTAAGCTCCCAACCAATAGACCAATATGACCTGTGTACATGGTGTAAATTTTATTCCAATAGGGTAGGATTAGTACTCCCTACTCCATTCCTAGGGTTTGTTTAGGTGATGTATTGCCCTCTGGTCTGATAACAGGAAAATCAACCCACTCAAAGCAAGTGCTTGAGTATACTGCCAATGATAAAGACTTGAAACTTTAAGTCCTATGCCTTGGGATCGAATCACGCCAACATCAAATTTGTGCTTTAATGCTCAACCTTGAAAAAGAAAAGTATAGGCATGTTAGGTCATTTTGCCTACTCTCTTCATTTTCTATCCTGTGCTGATATTACCAAGTTTGCCAAAAACCGAAATGCATCTGCAGCACATTTGCAGTCGGATTTATGAAGTCATTTTTAATTAATTATTATGTGCGGACGTCGAACGTCATCCAGAGATCAATTAAAATATGTCATGTTACCTCTTCGCTCGGTACCGCGGTTCAGTACTGCTCGGTACCGCTAGCGCGGCGCATTCTGGTTGGTCTCCGGACGACGTTCTACGTCCGGTCTCCACACAAAATAATTTCTCCATTTACATTCACTTCCATCGAACCACTAATCCAAAAAGGCTTTAATCATTTAAGCGTGGGATTGGATTTTTACAAAATGTTAATTTGTAGTGAGAATCACCTGGGAGTCTGTTGTCCATTAATGAAGGGCATTTCTTACCTATATTCATTGGTAGGTTAATGATTCCATTAAAGCTATGTTGCTAATTCACTCGTTTACTTCAACGTTTTGCCAGTTGCGAGCCGATCTGAGCAGCTCATGGAACAATTTATATTATGGGCCTCAAATGTACGGCGGCGGCAGTGGCGGCGGCTACGGGTTTTCCCTTCCACCTCATGATCCCATGATGTATGCTGCAGCTTATGGAGCTTATCCTATCTATGGGAACCAACAGCAAGTGAACTGAAGGAATTGATCCAAATTCCAAACCAGAGTTCTACTCTTGAATTTTTACTGAGGATTCCACAAGAAGCTAACACAAGATGGTAGAACTCCATTGTAATCGGCTTTAGACTTAGTGATTGATAAGCAGTCAGCTTCTTAGCTATAGATAAATTAAGATCTATCATCTAAAATTTTGAACTGCAATGCTACCCTAAAACTGGCGAAATCTTTAGTAGTGCACTACTTAGTTAAATTTTTTGACCTACTAATGATAATAAGATTACGACCTGTTTTTCAGTTCTTTTTACAGATAATTGGATTTGACAGTAAATAGATATATGACAAAATTGTGTATTGTGCTTCAACGAAATTGTTTTATTTCTTTGAGAATTTTTCCTGTTAATAGGGTTTTTGCAAGCATATATATATGAATGGACCCTCACTAAACATCAATAAAAATATTTGAACTAGCCAAATAATATGAATATTTATTTATTTATTTATTTGGAAATATTAAATGTTATATCTTAATAATATAGAAATCAAGAAATATTAGTGAAAAGAAGGCATAAATTTTCAACATCAACTGGTCAAATATATTGTACCATTAAAGATTAGAGCAGTATGAGATCTAAAATAGAAAAAAAAAAAAAAAAAAAAAACATAAAATCTCTATGTTTAACCTCTCCTGTTTGCGTATCACACCATGACCAAGAAATTTTTTTTTCCTACTAAACTTGGGCAAAAAAAGGCGTAATATAAGTAGCTCAAAAAATTTTAGATTCACTTTGAAATGACCTGCAATGTTTAATGGTGCCAAATGTTGGCCATTCCATTAAAAAAGAAGCATAATACTAAGTTAAATGTTGCAAAAATGAGGACGCTCAAGTGAATGAATGATTTTACCTTTAGAGATATGATACAAAATGAGCATATTCGTGAAAAGATTGGAATAGCTCCAATTGAAGATAAGATTAGAGAGAGTAATCTTAAATGATTTGATCATATAAAACGACAGCTTTCCCATGACTTAGTTAAGAAAGTAGAGTAGATTGACTTATATTAAGAAATATAGAGAGAAAAAAAAACTTAGTTATAAAATATTAAAAATGATTTTTTCCTTATTATATTTAATCAAGAATTTGACTTTTAATAAGACAAAAAAAATTTATATAGCCAGCCCCACATAGTAGAACAAAAGCTTGATATTATTATTGTTTTTGCTTGAAATGAATTATATATATATATATATATATATATTAACCACAACAAATTCTAAATTTTTTAGAACAATCCTAGCCATTTTTTTTCACATCCATATAAGTGCCACATGAAGTTTGAGAAAGACAAATATACCAAAGGAGCTACTGAAAAAAAAAATGAGTTTGAGAAAGATGAAGCAAGCAGTGCGCACTTCAATCACTTTGGTAATTTACCATAGCCAAATTTAACAAAGTAGCATCACATACAGTAATGTTAAACAGTCAGGTTGAGATAAAGTAAGCATCAACAGCACATAAATTTTGATTTGCTTGCAACAGTAACGTTTAACATGGGAGTACAAGTTTACTCCTGAAAAGACAAAGCAGGAAGAAAATCATAAAAAATGAAGATAAATCCTGATCCAAACAAAAGAATATATACTCATCTACAGAATTTTACATTCTTATAACACAATCTGCACGAATTATCTTCCTGATGCTCAAACTATGGAGAAAGAAAATTTGGAATGGGGCACTAAGATTCCACAAATATATAAGCCATTATACCTGGAGAAGGATGCAGCTTGGTGTGAACAATCTTTCTAACTCGCTATAAGCACTTTTAATTCTATGGCTCTTTTTCTTGACTTTTAGGCTTCGTTTGGGACGTCTTTCTTACTGCTTCGTAAAGCAGTTTTTTAGTACAAAAATTAAAATTTTTGTACTAAAAAGCTGCTTTAAGAAGCAGTAAGAAAGCTGTCCCAAACGAAGCCTTAATGCGCCTTAACGAAGGCGTGGCTCGAAGGACCGTGCAATAGCTTAAGAAATCCAAGGAAGCTCAGTTTGCCATCAGTGTGCCTGATCCAGTCATGGAGAACAGCATGTACAGGGACTGAAGGGCTCAGATGAAGTTCCTGACAAGAAATTGCCAAAATTGGTAACCTCTAGTAATATCCCAGCACCAAAAAAAAACATAAAGACTATTTGTTCCTTGAAAAAATGCTAACAATTGTTCTAGATGGCATTTGTATCAAACACACCAGAAGACAAGTAAATGCATGTTGAATCGGATGCTTAAAATTCAAGAGGGTTGATCATCTCATTCAGAGTTTTTCAGAGGCAAAAATATTTACCAAAATTATAGTTATGGCTTGATTAATATGATAGGAAACACTTGTAGATCTGAAGTATTTCCTATCAATCTTCGGAAAACAGTGAGAATTCTCAACAAAAATTCACACAAAACCACAAAAACAGTAAATAATTTGTATAATTTGATGAAATAGAAATGGAAAATAGCAAGATACAGTTGATCCTCAATTCGAGATGAGGATCAATCTCTAACAAATCTCTAGAAGCCGCTAGAGCCCAAAAACCTAAACCTAAGATATCTCAAATTTGAGCCAAATTCAAGATGCCCTAACCCTAGGAAAACAAACTATTTAATGCATACAATTCAAAAGGAAATCTCTAAACAGTCCCTACATTCAATTTCCCTCCAAAGCTTCATAAAAAATCCTTCCAAAACCGGTCTTTTTGAATTGGTGATTTGATCGGCATGCAGTTGGCGGAGATTGGCTGAGAGTTCCGCTTCTATTGTTCATAAGCCGGTCCAATATGGACCAGCTGGACCGGTCTAACATAATAACAATTGACATAGAAGCTACAAGGACAGACAGTGAGGATCCCAAAATCACAGTATACTCCTACAGGCCAAAATATGGTTGCTTTAAGTTGAAAAATGTTTGGAAAAACAATGGTTTAAAATTCCATCATTTCATTGGATGCAATTCAAAATCAACATGAATGTTCAAGTATGTAAGAACCTTCAAAATCTTCAAAAGTGAAGACTTTATTTTTACAATTCAGAATGAGTGGAAGCAAAATCAACAGTTTTAAAACATGTTTTGTTATCTACCAGCAACAAAATAAGCCCAAAATAAATTTTAGTCTCAGAACTGCAAGTTGCATAAATAAGAGGTACCTACCGAAGCTAGTTCCTCGATAACTATAGCTCGATTTCCATCCTTCTCGAAAAGATCATAAGCATGACGAGCATGCTGTTCCCATCTATCAAGACCTTCAAGCTGATGTACGCTCAATGCAGCTGCACAAAATTCATCAAAATCCATTCTTCTATATTGAAGAGCGTTCAACTGGCAGATAAGAAAATAATCTCCAAGCTTGAGTAAGAAGAAAATAAACAGTACAACGTTAAAAAGAAATTTCATCCACTATAAGAGAAACACGTACAGAGGTTAGTATGTCTTGAATACGTGATTCCTTCATTGCATCAGTTGCATGTTTCAATAGTGCCTGTCAGGGAGAAAATGGAGCCACCATGCCCAACAGCCACTAATTAATCAAACAGTAGGAATTATACCAGTGCTCACGGATAAAACATGAAATTTTTTACTTAAGAAGCTAACCATCCTGATGTTTTCAAGAGTTATGCACCCATTTTTATTTGGTTCCAAGAGACTGAACTGTCCTTTAAGATAAACAAGGTCGTCCATGGTTAATGTCTTCGAAAGGGCCTGAAGCATTTATAGATTTCAGCACCACCGCATTCAAACTTCAAAATAGATAACATACAGAGCATACAAAGTAACAAATTTTGCTAGGAATTCAGACAATAGAGAAACTGCTCAAGCCATATGCACAAATGACTTCATTTAGGTATTATCATTCATCTCAGAACCTGCTCAAGCAATATGCACAAATGACATATTAAAGGTATAATCATTCATCTCCTTTGAGTTGATCATGATATGATCAAGATATAAGAGGAATTGAAGTCAATGCCCAAAGCAATTGAAAATCACTCCTTACAGTAAAACATGTGTTCAGTCACACATTCATGTTCGTCGTCATTAGTTTTATGCCAACTATTACGGGTTTAATCGAGTCAAGTTGCATTCTAGTCAATCCCTTCAGGTTAAGCTCAAGCTTGAGTCCATCTCTCCTGCATCTCTCCTGCAAAGCCCAAACTCAATCCGTCACCTTGCTCAAGCTCATGGAGCAGCTTGTGAGTTGTGGGAGAAGATGAGGTTGTGACAGGGAGGCAAAGGAGGGGTTTTGAGAGCTGGGCATCAGCCCAAGGTGCAGCATCATGTTGTTGAGGTAATGCATTGGCGACATAGGAAGAGAAAAATAACAAAGAGGAAGAAATTGCAGCAGATGTAGTGGCTGCTGCACTAGTGGGAGATGAAAAAAGGAAGGATAAAGAAGAGCAGTGGACCTCTGGCCTGCTAACCTTCTTGAGGAAGAAACAATGGTAACAGAGATGGTAATTGAGAGTTGGAGTCACGGGTCAGCGTGTGAGTAAATAGGATTTAGAGCTTTTAGTTTTAGGCTATTTCATTTTGAAAAATTTTAAACCTTTCATGTTAACCCTATATATGTTTATTTGTAAATATGCCTAAAATTTCTTTTCATGTCCCATAAAAAAGCCAGCTTTTCAAACCACTTAGTTATGTTCAGTATATTCATAGGTTGAGCTTAACTCGCAAGCTCAATAAACTCGACTCGCATAATCATTAATGAGTTGAGCTCAAGTTGGCTTGTGAGTTGGCTTGACTTGCTTACACCCCTGTTTGGAATAGGCTAACTTTTAACATGCTCTGCATGTTAAAAATCACATATCATAAACTTCCTTCTCTTGGAAGTTACAAAAGATTAATAGTTTAGATCATAGGGATATTTAGCAAGTTATTCAAAATAACAAAATTTATTCACTAAGAAATAAGAAAATACTATACATGGAATAACTATATATTAAATTATGCAATGCTGATTTCTTAGCTTTGAGGCATGCACCTCAAACCTCAGGCGTACGCCAAAGTAGTGTGAGGTGCACCACAAACTAGACCTCACCTTGGTATGCATGAGGCATAAGCCTCAAAAAATTAGAGTTAATGACTTTTTTAACTTGAATTACTTACCAACATAAGGCCCCTAACCCCCCTCCAACACACACAAAGTAAAATTACTAATTTGTTGTTGATTACTATTGATTAGGAAAGAAGAATGTTGATATTGATGAAAATGACTAAATGAGGAAGAAGATTTGGAGAACATGGACACTATTGATGAGTAGGCAAAAGAGAAAAATGATAACTCTAACGAAGACCCCTTGAGTAATGGGAGTATTGCGAACTTCTAATTAATTTCTTGTAATATTCTTAATTTAATGATGAACAATAGGAATAGGCAAGAGAAACTTATTTGATCTTTTACTTTAATTTGATATCTCCGTTACTTTGATGTTTGCAACTTTGCATAATTGTATTACACTTCTACATCGCCCAATTTGTTAGTGAATATATGCACAATTTATTAGTTATAGCAATGTTAAAATATTAATAAGTTATTTTTTAATATATTAATAGATGAAGATGTTTATATATTACTTCTTCACTTTGACTTTACATAAATTTTTTATTGTGAGGATTAAGTCTCAAAATACCCTAAGACTTGCATCTCCCTCATGAACGAAAGACACCTCAATACCCAATTACGTTATTTTAAACCAGAATCCTTGTTTATCATTGATAAGCTAAGAAAAATTGAATATATTAATGAAACACAAGCTTATCAATCGTTTCCATCCAGTAACAGTGTTCAATTCGTTATAGCTAAAAGGTCAAAGTGGTTATTTGATTAGAACATTGGAGGAAGTAGCAGTAGAAAATAAAGAAATTAAGTGCAAGCTACAAAGCAACATACAAAATGTGTAAGGCAACATCCTCATGTCTGCCAAATTTAACAGACAAATGAGAAGAAAAAAAAAAAGAGATAAGCCACAGAACAAACGTAACAGAAGGGAAATGTACCCACCCTTAAAGCAGCCTTGCGCAAGGAAGATGAGCGCATGTAGACTTTCATAAGTCGAAAAATGAGGTTATCAAGGGGCACTCTAACATTATTGTAACTCCTAATCCAAGGGTGGCCTGAACAAAAATAAAAATAAAAATTAGGAAGGCATGATGCAAGCGAGGCCTTAAATAGTAATTCTGAAACATTAAGATGACCTAAAACACTGTTTGTAGTAAAAGAAAATATTGGTGATTTAAATTTTTTTAAACATTTATAAACCCAGTTATGCAAAATTAATTTGATTTCAAGAAAACAAAAAATAGAAACAAATCTGACATGGAGAACATAAAAGATACAAGTGTTAAATGATTGTAATAGTGATATTAGTATGCAAGAAACAATTATGGGTGCTGAGTTAACAGAGACGAGATGAATATGATTTAAGGATTTACATAATGGATCTAAAGAAACGTAGCAGCACTTGTAATTTGACCAAATTTCTGATTTTTTTCATGGATATTGGAGCTATTTTGTCAATTAGATTGACTTATTTTATTCCAATTGGTCAATTCAATGAACTAAATTTATTAGCAATTTATTATCAAATTGTTAAAAAAATTTAACATTTTTTATTTATATTTATAATTATGAGAATTCCAAGTCACGCAAGTCAGTTTATGGGATAAATAAAATTGTTTTTGTGGATTTGAACTTCTTCTTCATCCATTATGAAATTTTTATCCTTGATCAAGTGAGACATGAATTTCAAGAGAGTTTATCTCCTCAGACAAGCCAAGGCTTGCTTATTCTCATCTTCTCCATCTTCTTTATTTCATTTTCTGATTCATTTTATAGTCTGTAAGCAACAATTTAGACCAATTTACAGGAAAATTTGCTTCGAAATTAAAATCTGTTGTCTTTTTTCTATGACTTTCAAAATTCTTTAGCACTCCCAACCTCTTGCAATGATTCTTGTTCGGATAATGAAATAATAAAATTAAAACACGCAAGTTAGTTTCACCAATCGTGAGGGCTTTATTTTTCCTCATCATCCACTTCTCACACCAACACCACCCCCCCCCCTTGAAACCCGGTTTCCTTTCCAGGATCGTCCGGATGAAGTCGGATCATCCAAGACGATCAGTTCAAAATCTGTGGACAGAGAGGTTCGTTCCAGGACGAAGTCAAGTTCGTCTGTACGAAATTTCTCCAGAGAGCAACTCGTCCTGAGACGATAATAATTTCGTCTGAATGAAATTTGTCCAGAAGGCAAATCGTCCCGGGACGAATAGGATTCGTCCCGTACTATCCACCTATATAAATATCCAAACAGTCATTTTGGAGAGAGAGAAAAATCTGAGGAGAGAGAAAAACGAAGGAAAAAGGAAGAAAAGTAGATTTTGGTCGACTTCGGTCCGTTTTTGTCCGTCGCTGTAGTTGGAAAAGTTGACCGACTCGACGTAAGGCACATTTCGCCTTTCTCAATTTTCAGAAATGTGAATTTGGACGATTTTTCTGTTCTGAATTTTGTTTCTGTTAGCAAAAATCTGGATTCATTTCGTACTGACAAATGTTTTACCGCATAACTTTTGGTATGTTTCTGAGATGATGTTTTTGCACGTTTTGAGTAATTTCTGGAAGATTTTCAATGGGTATTTCGAATTCTGCGGAGTTTTAATCGAATAATGAATTATCTGGATGTTGAAAATATTTGCTTCAATACAATGAAAGTCTTGAAATGATGTTTTCTGCTATATGTGGTAATTTGATAAATTTCTGAAAGTGAATTCTGTGGAATTTTCTTATACTGCAGTTATGCCGCTGACAATTTTTCTGACGAATTCTGATTTCTGAATTTGATGATTTGATGTGTTTGTATGCTAATAAGGGAGTTATAAGGGGCCAGAATCCTTCGATATTCTGTCAGGGTCTGGAAATCCGAAATCTGAAATCTGAAAACAAGTTCTGATCTGATAATCTATATCTCTGATATGTTCTGGTGCTATAAGCACAAGGGAGACATAAGGGGCCAGAATCCGTTGAGATTCTGTCAGTGTCAGGGAAGGGAAGCATAAGGGGCCAGAATCCGTTGAGATTCTGTCTGTGTCAGGGAAGGGAGGCATAAGGAACCAGAATCCGTTGAGATTCTGTCAGGATCCGGGAATCTGATCTGATATGTGATCTGATCTATTTTGATAATGTGCTGATTTGTACGATTCTGTCTGTTCTATGATTTGAAGATAATTCTGATTTGAAATCTGATTTAAATATTCTGTTATACGAAATGAATTCTTATGTATCAGTGATTTGAATATTCTGTTAATCAAGTATCTGAATTCTGTCTAATTATACGATTTTCTGTACGATTTTCTGAATTCTGTACGGCTACTTTTCTGATGTATTTGGGATGTGAGTTTCTGGAGATTTTAATTGGCTGGTGTAGTCTTGCTGAGCTATTAGCTCATTCTTGTTATCTGTGTGGTTTCAGGTTCTGGGAAAGGGAAGGAGGTCTTAGACTAGCCATTCAGTGTCTAATCTGAGATTTAAGTATTTTGTACTTTTGATTTTTGTACAATCATGGCTTTTTTGTTCTGTTCTTTCTGTCTGTTGTCATGCAGTGTATTGTAAAGAAGAAAATTTCAGATAAATTTCTGTATATTTGGATGTTTATAGTAGCTCTGTGTTTTCTGTGTGTCTGTTTATTGGAAGAAAGTCTGAAAGCAAATTCCAAAGCTAGATCCTGGATTGTTCCGTCGCGACCCGATGCGAAAGGATTCGTTCCGGTCGGGTTGGGTCGTGACCCCCCCCCTCTCCATACTTTCGCAATCTTCACAAAGAAGTAAAGCGTGGATAATGGAACAATAAAATTAAAACTCGCAACCCCCCACACCCAACTCCTTCCATACTTCTGCAATCTTCACAAAAAAGTAAAGCGCGGATGATGGAACAATAAAATTAAAACTCGGACCCCCCCCCCAACCCCCCATAACAACAACAACAACCTCAAGCATTTATCCCACTACGTGGGGTCGACTACATGAATCTTTTTTGTCATTGTGTCATGTTAAAAGTCAAATTCTCATTTAAATCTAATAAAGAAATATCATTTCTAATACTTTATAACCCAATCTTAACATAAGTCAAATCTAATACCTCAACTTTCCTAATCGGGTCATCATAAGGCCTCCGTTTAATATGAGTATGTGATCAAACCATCTAAGGCAAATCTCTCTAATCTTATCTTCCATTGGAGCTACTCTAACCTTTTCACGTATATGCTCATTTCGTATATTATCTCTAAGGGTAAAGCCACTCATCCACCTAAGTATCCTCATCTTTGCAACACTTAACTTAGTATCTTTATAATAAAAGGTTTCTTATTCATACAAGCAACAAGCCATCATTTTAAATAATTATGAAATCATTCATTACAAAAATTTTCACTGCACACAAGAAAAGAATCCCGAAGAGATTAATCCATTAAACGAAATTTTTTTCTGATTTTCAAAAGCTTATAGCACTCCCACCCATTTACCACCTATTTTTTGACACAAAATAGCAAAATCAATTCCTAAAAAATAAAAATAAAAAAACTTATTTTTTACGAAAAAGTAGAGTTATTGTTCATGGAACAAAAAAATTACTACTCACAAGATACAAACTAATGGCTCACGTGAAAAGTAACTAAACCCATTGTGAGAGCATTATTTTCATATATTCATCCTCTTCTATCCTCCAACAAACCTCTGTTGACTAAGAGAGAGAGAGAGATAAATGAACAAAATAAACAAAATAATGAAAAGGAAAAATCGAAGAGATTTATGTCTTCATGATTTTGATTCAAACCCATCTCAAATAGTCGAACACCAAAAGACAACTCTAGATTAAGATAACTACCTTTTAGTAGTCTAAGCAATAAGAGGGAAAAACGAATAGAAAAGAACTTACGCTCTCTAATCGAAATCCTTGCCTCCCATCCGAACTTGAACAACACCTCAAGCCATCTTCATTCATATCTTTGCATGCTCAAACGTGGGACCTACCTCATATCTTCGACTTTTTCACGACATCTGAACCAGTCCGCACGACTGGTTTCGCCTCTCACAAGCCGCCAATCAAATCGAGCAGCCTAACTGAGCCGCTTTCGCACATCGCCCATGCTACCACACGCCAAAAACGAGCGAGCCCGCCTCTTATATGTCCGACCCACATCAGACCTACCGCTCCGCCTCTGCCTTCACACACCCAGTCCACCTACTTCTCTCCTGTCATGCCTCAACAGTCCTGTCACCGAACTGATTTGACCGAACTCCCCTTCTCCGATTTCACCCAACAAGTTATTGCTTGCTTCCTTTTATAGAGAGAATATAACAATTCACATATCTCCTACCATAGGTGAACTGCCTTAGAAATTATACATGCTTATTGTCTTGTTAATCGAGCGCTCGGCCTCAATCTTTGGCATTTACAATTGCTCTAACAAACAGTATTTTGAGCAATTAAGTAAATCAGTGTATAATTGAATAATTATTATTGTTATTTTATATAAAAAGCAATAGGTATTCGCCGATTCGAAGACCCGCGCCATAATTTTTAACCATGGCAGATGGTTTTAATTTTTGAAGACCTGCGCATTTGATTTTTAATCAGGACAAATGAATTTGATAAATTAAAGACTTCGCGCAGTTGATCTCTGATCTTGGTGAGATGATTTTTAAATTAGAAGACCATATGCCATCGACCTTAGGTCCGGGTGGAAGAAACAACGGCAACTGCCGTCGGGAGGCTGCTAAAATTCCCCATAAGACTGCAGAACTTTTCTTTTGGAGTGTTTGAAGTGTTTGAAAAGCGGTGATTAATTCGATTAATTAATTAATATGAACTTTTAAACTAATTAATCTAATTAAAGTTTAAAAAAAGCATAATTTAATTCATCATTTAAATAATTAAAACATAATTATTTTTATATATATAAAATAACAATTCAAATTAAAACTTTAATTAAAATCCACTTAATCAACTTTAATAATTAAATAATCAATAAAAATAATAAAAAACTTAAAAGTTCGACGGCATACTTGGCGAGATGGTTTTTAATTCACTTAATTTAATCGGGGCAACACTTTCCATTGTTTCTTCCCACCTGGACTTAAAGTCGACGACGTTAGGTCTTCTAATTTAAAAACCATCTAGCCATGATCAAAAATCAATTGTGTGGGGTCTTCAATTTATCAAATTCATCTTCCCGGATTAAAAACCAATGGCACAAGTCTTCAAAAATTAAAATCATCCACCCTAATTAAAGATCACGACGTGAGTCTTCGAATCGGCGAATACATGTTGTTTTTATATAAAATAATTATGATAATTATTCAATTATACACTGATTTACTTAATTGCTCAAAATCATGTTAATTAGAGCAATTATAAATGCAAAAGATTGAGGTTGAGGGCTAAGTTAACAAAGCAATAAGCAATGTATAACTTTTGAGGAAGTTCACCTACGGCAAGTAAACAGACGAATTGTTATAATATCTCTGTAGACGGAAGCTAGCAAGTAACTTGTTGGGTGAGGCCGGAGACAAGGAGTTCGGTCAAATCAGTTCAACGGTTGGATTTGGGGCTGATTGGCGTAGGTTGGGGCGTGACAGGAGGGAAATAGGCATATTGGGTGTGTGAAGGCAGAGGCATGTCGGTCTGATGCGGGTCGGTTTGATGTGGGTCAGACATATTGATGCAATCAAAAATTTGGGGGAGGGACCCGAATTTTTTATCACAAAAAAACTAGACCTTACTAGATAGAATAAAGACACAAAATGTTCAAAAGGATACAAATAAACCACAAATAACTTCACTTTAATATATAAAAGACTATTACAACTTGGACACTTACAAACGACTCTTACAAATGACTCTTACAAGACACCTAAAGTTGCTTTCCAAGAGAAGAAGGATACAATGGAATGGCACTTGCGGATAGAAGAAAGATGTTAGAAGCCGAGACGAAGGAGGAGGAGAAGCTCGCAAGCTTTCCTAAAGGAGAAGGAGAATGGAACAAGCTCGCAAGCTTTTCCACGAACAAACCCGCAGGTTTTGGCTTCCAAAAATCACTCACATAACATTACTAAAACATCACAAAACAACTCCTATTTATAAGACCAAAGAGGGCAGCCAAACAGCCCAAAACAGCAGCCAAGCACATGACACCAGGAGGCAGTCACGGCAGCAAAGAAATCCCAAACGGCACCTCAAAACTCCAAGAGGTGGCCACGGTTCCAGCACAGAGAAACCCCAAACGGCACAGCAAAACCAAGAGGGAAATTTCGATTTCAACAGCCAAGCACAAGAAACCAACAGCCATCATTAAAGCACAATGAAGGCCACAGATTTCGGAAAAAACAACCAGCACCTTACGGAACCAAGGAACCAGCACCTTGGAAGCTAGCAGGCCGTGAGTTCAAAGCAGCAAAGTCACGGGAAATTACATCCCAGATAGGAATTCAGCCCTTCTTAAAACCAAAACAGGAATCCAAGGAGTCCATGTCTCGGTAAGCAAACAGCCCATCAGAAATCAAAGCTACACAGGCTCGGGAAACCATCAAAGCACGGAAAAAACAGTGGCTGGCCGAACTCCCAAGAGTTAAAGCACATTTATTTTAATGCTTTGAATTCAGCCACCATTTTAAAAGTAAGCCACGGTTCTCCAAGAGACAAGAAGAAAAGGGGAAGGGGAAGGGACAAGGTAATGAAGAGTAAGGAGAGGGGGAAGATGAAAAGACACAAGGCAAGAAATTAAAAGTAAAACTCAACTTGTGTTGACCCCCCCTTTGTCTACATCACATATGAGAGGCGAGCTCGTTTCCGACGTGTGCAGGCGAGGGTGATATGCGAAAGTGGCTCAGTTGGGCCGCTTGGTTTGATTAGCGGCTTGTGAGAGGCGAAACTAGTCGTGTGGACTGGTTCGAATGTCGTGAAAGAAACGAAGACAAGCAGTAGGTTCAGCATTTGAGCGTGCAGAGACGGGAATGAAGACAGCTAGGGGTGTTGTTTAGGTTCAGACGATAGGTGAGGATTTTGAACAGAGAGTGTAAGTTCTTTTCTATTCGATATTTTTTTCCTTAGCTTAGACTACTAAAAAGAAATTATCTTAATCAAGAGTAGTGTCTTTTGGAGTTCAACAGTTTGAGATGGGGCCAAATCATAATCACAAAGAGCTACATCTCTTCGATTTTTTTCTTTTCATTATTTTGTTTATTTTATTCATTTCTCTCTTTTTTTTTTAGTCAACAACCTCCACAAAAGCTACATATTCTCCACATAAAAGGTCATTAAAATAAACTAGGATAAGTTGTGAAAAATGAACAAGATCAAAATTTAATAAAGAAAAGAAGCAAATCAACTAAACAGTTTAAAACTAAGCCCACATATAGCTAAAGGTCTGCATGAGGAATTGCAGGCATAAACAATTTATAAAGCTAAGAACAAATACTTTGACATAATTAAGTAGAGAAATTTGAAGCAATTTCAAAATTTCTTACTCAAGGCCTGTGCAGCTGTCATTCGTCTTCGTGGATCTTTACTCAACAAGCGCTTAACAAAATCTTTAGCTTCAAGAGACAATGAAGGCCAAGGTGGTTCATTAAAACTTGGATCAGCTTTCAAAACTGCCCTGAAGATACCAGACTCAGTTCTAGCCCAAAAAGGACGACTACCACAGAGTAGTATGAAAGCAATCACACCAATGCTCCATACATCAGCTTCTGTACCATAGGATCGATGCAGGACCTCAGGTGCAACATAGTATGCACTTCCAACAATATCATTCAGCCTCTCATCTGCAATCCACTTAAGCAAGTAAAGACCATTTCAAAAAATTAGCATGCATAAGTTCCAAATTTAATATAATTAAACTGCCAAAGCTAATGAGAATAACAAGGAAAAACCAAGGGTGACCAGTAGGAACAAACCTGGCTTCACAAAGTCCGACAGACCAAAATCAATAGCCTTCAACTGTGAACTTTCTACCTTGGAAGTAAAAAGGAAATTCTGATGAAGCCAACAACCAAAGTTAAAATCTTGTAAAAATCTATACAGCTTGGAAGAATTTTGCAAAAAAAAAAAAGCTTTTAAGTATACCGATGGCCACACCATCTACATATATATCAAAAAATTACAATAAAGAAAATTCCCTCTAAAACTCCAAAGCAAAAAGAGAGCTCCATTTTGAAATAGGGTTCACTCAAAATTTAAAAAATTTGTTCTTTAAATAGAGAAAAAAACATTTCTTTATTTAAACTTTGTAAGTCCAAAAAAAAAGGGCAAGGTACATCTATCAAATTAATTTAATAAATCATCAAATTTATATACCAAGCACTCTTCTAACAATCCATATCTATTCATCTACGTAAATATTACTAAGCTACAATGAGAAAGAAAGTTCACTCCAAAATTTCAAAACAACAAGAGAGCTCTATTTTGAAATGGGGTTCTTTCAAAATTTGGACAATTTTATCCTTTTAGTAGAAAGGAAACATTTTTTTATTTAAAACTTATTATAAAAAGGTCAAGTCATCCACGAAATCTATTTAATATATAACAAATGTACACATCATAAACTCTTCAAATTATCCACATACAAATTTTAAAACCTAACATATGGTAAAAGCTCAGTTTTAAAATGAGGTTCTCTTAATTTTTGAACATTTTTAACATATCTAATACAATTTACATATTAGATTCTACTTTTGTTCAACTCTTTTTTCCTTAGCATACATAAAGAATTAATTTGTAAGAACTTTTCTCCTAATTATTCAAAAGTCTCTAATCTTAACAAAATGCAATTAACCTATTTATCTAAAATAAAATATTATAAGTTTAAATGTTGTAATATTAATAAAATAATGCTTGCAAATTATTATTTTAATCATTTTAATTTTTTAATTTACCATATTATTAAAGTCACAAAAAATTTGTTAATTCATCCTTCTAAATTAAACTCAAAGATTGACGTTTGCTTGATAATCAAATCAAGAGAATTTATAACTAAATTTGGCTTAAGTCAAGATAGAATTGAATGACTTTGAACTGATCTCAAGTCCGGATGGATAAGCTTGATATCTAATAGTTAGTGATCCTATAAATAAGTATCCTAAAGATAAATGAAGAATAACTTTTTAAAATTAGTTACATTACACCTTTTTTTTTATTCTCAGATGCATAATATGAAGTTACCTTCTTATTGGCTAATATGAAAAGACAAGAATCAAATTCCATAAAATTATCAAATAGCAACGCAACAAATAATCACATCATAAAATTTGACGAGTTTCATCATATAATGAAGAATTATAACATTTGGACTTAGATGAAATAACAGGGAGAAACAGGACAAGTTTGTGGTCCTAACTAGCACAGAGTGAAGGCATCAAAGTTGAAACGGACCAATAAAAAAATGCCACATGGATAGAAAGAATGTCTAAATGAATGGATGGGTAAATCCAGGGTTCTAGAAATGACACTAACTGTAAAGAAATTATTAGATACTTATAGTAGTTTCTTACTTAGAGATATGGAGACAGAGTGATGAGTTTGTTCTTCATTTAAATAATTGGAAGTGAATTACAACCTTATTCACAACTAACCTAAGTACCTAGACACAAATGTGGATTAACATTTATCACATTTCATTGCTATATTTTACTAATTGAAATTCTATAGCTGCAGGTATTTAAGATCAGGTTCAGTCACCATAAAATTCAGTCACTTCATAAATGCATCACCTTTCTTCAATAGGGTGAGAGAAAAGGCCCATCTGAAGAAAGAAATATAATTAAAAATATTGCATTATCAAAAATTCATTAAATATCTTTCCGGATAGGTATCCGCATAGCTTTATGTCCCAAAAGTTCTAAAATAAAAACAAAATATATACTTATTTAAAGACAGAAAGTGACCTCCAAAATTAAAAAAAAAAAATGAGCCCTTTTTCAAAATGGTCCTCTTAACTTCTAAAAATTTTATGTTATTAAAAGGTAAATTTGAATGGTAGGGCGTTAAGAACCTAACAAAATGAAAATTGTAGGGTTCAATTGTTGTAGAGTTAGTTTTAAACTCATCAGCATATGTTGTGGGCCCCAATAAACTATTCTCAAAAGCCATCCACCTTGTGATGCTTAAGAGATTAGGTACGAAAAAGATGGAAAGTTACTTGTAGAATACAACTAAAAGTTTCTTCAGCAAGATCTCCACCGACAAAATATGATCTACGTTGAGCTGTTTTAAGATCTCAAGGGCAACAATCAGCAATGAGAAATTATCTGGAAACAATATGATGAGAGTTATCCTGGAGAGATAAAGAAAGGTGATAAGATGGCCGCAGCAGGCAATTTTTCAGTGATTACTATCAAATTGCTTGGGAAAGGTCTATGTTAGGGCTCTCTCCAATGTTAGAAGGGCAACAATACTTCAATCTCCCGCAAAATGAAAGAGTCAATACAACTATAAAAGATAAGGTTCAGGAAAATACATCCGTCTAATTTGGTGCGTTCTTTGGCTTGGGTCTTTAATGGGATACATCAATATAATGATGATTCTTGAAATTAAATTTGACAAATTAGACCTTGGCTTAATCTTCACCATCTACACCCATGTGATCAAGATCATAGTCAAACAAAAGGGATACGGTCAACACCCTCATCAACAACCTTAGCCTTGGTGCATGCATCTTCTCTAGCTCCAGCCCATCTCTATAGCCAGTGGCGGAGCCAAAAAAAAAAATTTATAGCAAGAGCCTAAATTTATTTTTTTTCAAAAGTTCTCTCAACTTTTTTCATTCGGGCTTGGGACCTATGCCAGCTTTAATTTTTTTTTTATTTATTATTTTAAACAAATAAAATATCAAACATAATATAATAAAAAACTAGGCGCAACAAAAATATTGGATGACTTTTTAATAATTTCTTTACTGAGAGCCAAAGCAGGAGTCTTTTTATTCATAGATATTATGAGTATGATATAAACTGAAAATTTCCTCTAATAACATGTGTTTTTTTTTTTTTTTTTTTTTTTTTTTAATGTTTCTGATTTTGATTAAAATCAATCCAACTCACGCATGATGAGATGATGAATAGCACTTATAATTTTTATGCCATTTGTCGGCATCGATAACGTCGACTTCCTGCTTGGCACCGTGCATCTTGGCTTGATGCAAAGGAGGCGGAACAGATCAACAAGCCGTGCATCTTTAATTGAGGCAGAGGCGGCGAAGCAGTCCGTGCAAATTGGCTAGAGGCAGAGCAACCGAACAGGCATGTGGCTTGGCTCTAGGCACAACAACATGAAAAACATGAAACGGAGCAATAGGAAAAATACGAACAAATTAGAGCAAATCCACCTACTAAACAAAAAAAGAAAACTATGAGGGAAAAATAGCTTTGCCTTTTTTTCCTTCCCTTCCTTGTTGGGCCTGGCCCATTTCTACCTTGTTGGATGGTTGCTTGGTGTTCTCCAAACAGATTTTGGATTCCCTGCAGCCCTTGGTTTTCCATTGGTTTATGTTTTCCTGCAGCCTTTGGTTTCCTCATGCAATAAATGGAATTTCTGCTTTATGATTCCCAAGCAGATTTCGGTTTTCCATACAAAATTTTTACTGGTGGTTGTTCGTTTCTCATCCTTGATGTTTCCTAGACTGACGATTTATCTTCTCAAGAGATGGTTTCTATTGGTTACTTGGGGTGGCACATTTATGTGGGCAATTACCTTTTTTCCCTATATATAGATTATAGGGTTATTTTGGTTGCTGGAAAAAAGGGTTTTGTGAAGAATGTTTGGAACAAAAATCTGAGGGTTTATATAGCTTGCAAGCTATATATCTTCTATCTCCTTAACTCCTAAAAAAATCGTCTTTGACTTCTACCTACTTCTTCTCTCCATGGTTTCCATTCCACTTGTATCTATCTTCTCAAGTTTTTATAAGTTGTAGTGTGTTTGTTTTAATAATATTGTTATCTTGTTTATGTTTGCCTATGTTTTAAGGAAGAAAAATTTTCTTCTAGTTTGCAATTTTAGTGTAGCGTATTATTTTTTTTTTTTTTGCATCAATTTGGTATCAGAGAACTAGGTTGTCCTGTCAGCTTCTTTATCTTTAAAAATTAAAAACAAAAAAAATGAAAGGTCAAAACAATCTACAAGTTAAAGTTCCTATTCAAGATGAATTTGGTCCTACAGCTTTTGAAAGTCCGTCAACTATTCCTTGGATTCCATAGGATAAATTTTCAACAACAAAATGGATACTATCTCAAGCATGTTCTTCTAATCCACTCCAGAACGAGCTTCTCAAAATTCGAAGACAATTGTATTTATGTGCAAAGAGAGATGAAAATAATAAGCGTCTACTTCAATCCAAGTTTGAAAAGAAAAGGAAAAGATTCAAAGGAAGTATGACAATTTAATTCAAGAAACGAAAAAGGTGCATTCGGAACAACTTAGATGTTCTAAGGCAAATGTCATCAGGCGATGAGATTTCTCCACCTGCGGAGAATTGATGTAGGCAAAGCTAGTTTTATTTTCTTTATAATAAAGTTGTTTCCTTGCTCTTTGGTGGCTAAATGGGTATTTAAATTTTGTTGCTGATATTTCCTTATTGGGCCTGGCCCATTTCTCCTTGTTGCATGGTTGCTTGGTGTTCTCCAAACAGGTTTCGAATTCCCTGCAGCCCTTGGTTTCCCAGCTGGTTTCTATTTTCCAGCAGCCTTTGGTTTTCCCATGCAATAAATGGAATTTCTACTTTATGATTCCCATGCAGATTTCCGTTTTCCATACAATATTTTTATTGGTGGCTGTTCATTTCCCATCCTTGTTGTTTCCTAGACTGATGATTGATCTTCTCAAGAGGTGGTTTCTATTGGTTACTTAGGGTCGCACATTTATGTGGGCAATTTGGACCTTTTTCCCTATATATAAGGTTGTTTTGGCTATTGGAAAATGGGGTTTTGTGAAGAATGTTTAAAACAAAAATCTGAGCAAGCTATTGTCTTCTACCTCCCTATCTCCAAAAAAATTTGTTTTGGACTTCTACCTATTTCTTCTCTCTACGGTTCTCATTTCACCTGTATCTTTCTTCTCAAGTTTTTATAAGTTGTAGTGTGTATTTGTTTTAATAATATTATTATCTTATTTATGTTTGTCTCTATTCTAAAGAAGAAAAGATGTCTTATAGTTTGTAATCTTAGTGAAGTTTTTTTTTTGCTGCATCAGCTATATAGCTCATCTGCTAGGGTAGAAAGTCTTTTGTTGGTTGAGGTTTGCCTAGTAATTGCCATCCTCGTGATGTGCCCTTCCACCCCTACTCTATGGGGTACCTTAAACAGAGGACACTATGGTACCTCGCCAAGCTCCTAAAGTCAAGAAACCAAAAAACTGGTATCCTATGACTATTTAGATTGGATTACACCTATAAACCCTAAATAATAGAACTATGGATCTAAGTAAAATTTATGTGGGCCCTAAATGGTGAAACTACAAATCTTAAGAAGGTTTACCCTCACTTCCTCTAAGCATGTAGCATAGTATTCTTACAAGATATGAGAGATCATATGCAATATAAAATTTAAATGCAACCATAAGACATCATTCATTGGGAATTCTCTCAAGAGATAGAGAGAGGTAATTGCCAAAACTCCATGGGGGCATAAACCTATAAGAAATTTTAAACCAATAACATAAAATCATGTTTAAAAGTGAAATTTCAGTGGATATCTAATGCTTAATCTACTACCTAAAAATATATATCATCATCGGATTCCACATAAGGGCTGAGTGAGCTTTTTAGGATACCATTAAATAATCATATAAGACAAAAGAAATTTTTTCTTCAAAAAAAAATCAAAAGAATGAATAATACAAGAAATTTAAAATGAGATGGTGCCCTATCAAAACAAGTTCTAGAGAATTTACGTATATTTAACCAACTTATGTAAGTAAAGAAAAGCCAAGAATCCAAATTGACAAAGATGATAGCCAAAACAACTATTACTTACCTCTGGTTTAAGATCACGATGAACCACTCCTTGGAGATGGCAAAATGCAACAACCTTCAATATTTGAACCATGACAGCTTTTGCATCTTCTTCTGAATATTTCCCTCCCCTATTAAAGGCAAGGTGCACCCATGACAGTAAAGTGGTTACAATTAACCAAGTCAAGCCAGAAATTTGATTCTTAGATGACATTGTACAATGCAAAAAAACAAACCTTGAAAGTATTCTATCCAAAAGCTCTCCTCCTTCACATAATCTGAAATAGATGAGCTATAACATCATAATCTAATGGAAAATTATATTAGATGTAACACACAACAAAAGTTCTGAGAGGGGCAAAAAAAGATTTTTCATATTTGAAAGGATACAAAAGAAAGACACTGCATAAAAAATTACATCTTTAAAAGTGTAAAATAAAGGCTTGGTTTGGTGTGTTCTACTTCTAATGTAGCTATGTAGCATTTTATTTTTGAATTATATTGACCAATTCTTGCTCAGATGTAAGAGCTGCTCTGCAAATGTGTTTCCTATGGTCACGAAAGCGTAAATGAGATAATTGAGCATCCAGTCAAATAAAAATAGTTATATGACAATTTATTGGAAAGCAGAGTAGAAGAAAATAATTAACAAACTTGGCCTAAATTTATTTCAAGATACCTAATACAGATTATTAAAAATTGATATATAAACATCACCACAGCAGTAGTTCAATGTAATAGAATATTCGAAATATATGTCATCTGTGAAAGATTAAACTAAGAAGCTAAAACAACAAATTAATAGAAACCATTCCTGGTCTAACATGACCAGTGGAGACATCTTGAACGCTACTTATCTATAATGATTTTTCAAGGAAATGCATGGTTTCAAATTTTCTACAAGAAAACTAAAAAACTTTTACACTTATCAAATACAAAAGAATACTATGAACGATGATTGGTCACTCAACCAATACACGATTGTGCTAAAATAGATGCTTTTGGAAGAAAAACGAACTACGATTGCACCAAGAATATTCAAATACTTTTGCATCAAAGAGGGTACTCAAGTATTTTTTGACTGGAACAAATAAGTAAAAATTTTCTCTTGATTGATAAAAAGAAGAAAAAGAGAGCCATATTCAAATTTTTTTAGACATCAACTCTTTATGCAAAATTAAGAGTGAGAATGATTTTTTATCTGTAAGAGGCATTTAACACAAAACAGACTTACTCCATTATTATGTACACATTTTCGCTGTCTTCGTATGCATCAAAAAATTGGACAAGATTGTCATGCCCTGTCAAAGCTCTCAAAATCTTTACCTCTCTTCTTACATCCTCTACAGCTATGGAAGTAGTCATCTGCCAAAAGAGAAAAACTCATCCATTAAACCCAAGTCAGATGATTCAAGCCAGTTTAAAGACAAATTATAGAATTGTTATTTTTTCCATTTTATAATCTAGAATCAAGGCACCAACAAAGCAAATAACCGAGTTAATTAATGTGATTAGTCCACTATAAAGCTATAAGCAAATGGGTTTGGTTACTTGAAATTTATATAAATGAATCAAGTACGCATATTTAAGGGGAATGATAATAGTCAGAAACCAATAGTGAACGCCTATTGATATGGTGATTCTCAAATACTTCGATCAATGAATAAATAAAAAAGAGAGATTGGATGAGTTAGGCTCGAGGGCAGGCCTAGCTAGATGGTTAAATTGTCTTCACAAAGACCTAAAGGTAACTATTTGGATCAAGAAAATAGCCTCTTTGCATGGGTGAGGTTGTGCAATGCTCCGGGCCTACATTGTGAGAACCTCATGCACTAAAGAATCACCACCGCCGCCGCCTTCCGCTGAGAACAAGGCTGTTAGCATAAATAAATAATCATTTTCATGAAACCAGCACATCAATGGCCCATAAAAATATTATCAAATGATTAGCATACGATACTGAAAATGCATCATGGAAAAATCCGAATCTGACGACCTAGTAAAAAGGAGTGGTTTTGAACCTTGGCCTTGGGAATGATTTTAACGGCTACCATCTCTCCCTTAAGCTCGCCCTTCTTGGATCTTGCACAACAAGTATAGCCAAAATGCCCCCTTCCCACCTCCTCCCCAAGCTCATACTTGCTCTCAAATCCCTTCGAGAACCCAAAATTTTTGTCCAATGCCACTGCAGAACCACGGCCCACCTCGCCATCACTGATCGCAGCCTCATTGGACTTCAGCAACCCCTGCCGCCTTGCCAGCAAAGCCCTGATGTGCTTCGCAGGTGAGGGTGGCAAGAACGGTTTTAAGAATCTACCAGGAGTCGCACTTGCAGAGACCCTACCATTCGAAGGTGATTTCTTCCAGAAGAGGCTGTGCGCGGGGCTGGGAGTGTAGAATGGAAAGAACGGCGAAGCCCACGGTTTGCTTCCGCCCTTCTCCTCCGCCACTGCTTCCTTCCTCATCCCCTTCTCCTCCTTTTCCCCATCCTCATGCTTCACCTCCTTGTCCTCCTCCTTTTTCTTCGAAGATGGAGAATCGGAGCCGCTCTCGTTCTGTGGTGGCAACGGCTTCCCGCTGCAGATTCCCATTCCTTTCAAACAGGTCGAAGAAATATGGAGAAGAAAGCGAAAACCCGAACCCTGCCCTAGCTCACCACATTGCTCTTCAACTCCTGTCCTCCACTCTCTTTAAATCTCTTTGAAGGAACATCAGAAGAGACGCATTAAGAGCATTCCCGGCATTGCTGTATTCCACTACTCGGCATTTTCTCCAGTAAAACCCTAGTGGAGAGAGAGAGAGAACGCGTGTCCGCGAGTTCTCCGTAAATTGTTGGGAAGTGGAGATGCAGGAGGTTTAAAAGCTTGGAGGACAACAAAGAGTGAATGAAGAAGACGCGCACTGGTGACCGGACCACTTGAAGAGGATTTACAACTCACCCCTCTTCAGGAGGTGACGGTACCGCGATTTGGACAAAGAGCAGGAAAGCGAGTCAAACTCTCTTTAGTCTTTAGTCTGTCCTTCCGGTAAGGCTATTAAAGCAATAAGTTTGATCGAATTGAATGCTTGGTGGAAGAAACTGTGAGTGGAAATGGTGTCGTATCCCGGTGTTCAGCCGGATACCAATAACCTTTTGGAGAATTAACTGGAACAGTTCTTCTTGCTGATAGGCTGAAGGGTATGGGGACTGGATAGTTGTTCGTTCTTGAGGATCACCGTGATATTATTTTGTTACAAATGCGAGATGCCGTTCCCGATCCCGTGAAGGTTAATAACAGGAGCACATGTCGAGGTAAGATTACCGACAGTGGTCGACGCCTCATTCATGGATTTAAATTACCAGTTAGGTACTGTCATAAAGGAAAGATAAAAGAGGCACAGTGAGAAAAAATAGATCAAGATTGCCCTTTTAAGGTAAAGTTAGGGTTCATATGAGGGGAAATTATTGGGTCAAGTCATCGGACCTGTTTGAAGTCCAATGAAAATGTATCACATCACCTCCTACTTGGTACTGAGCTCGGTACTGAGCAATACCAAGCAGTACCGAGCTCAGTACTAATCGGTACTCAGTACTTCACAGCACCGAATTCAGTACTGTGAAGAAAATAAGCTGTGTCCGATGACCTGACCCAATAATTTCTCCCATATGAGAGATATGTGGAGAAAATATTTTATGCGGAATTCAGAGAAAAAGAATCATTCGAATATGTGAGTGTCTACATACAGTATGTGTACTTAAATATGACACATTGTGTACGTTATGTGCACAGTGTGTATACTCACAGTATAAACTATTTTTTCTCGTACAAATTCTTCACAAAATAGTTTATCTCATTTATGACCATGGTAATTTTTTTATTAAAAAATGTTTATAAAATTATTATATATAAATTAATATTTTTAAATTTATAATAAAAAATAGTTTTTAGTATAATAATTTTTTGAAAGTATCAAAAAAAATATTAGCTAAATAAAAATTGTAATTGTTGTATTAAAAATAAAGTATTAAGAAAGTTGTCGAAAATGAAGCCTTAGGAAACATGAATCTTAAAATTATTCTTTTTTTTAAGATAAATTTAATTGATTAAAATTTAATAATACATGCAATTTATAATAAATTTATTATTTTTAAACTTATCCCAAACTATCATAAACTAAATTTGGTCAATTCTTATATTAACCATTTTGAGATTAGTAATATGCAAGAAATCAGATAAATTTTATATTACACTTAATTTAAATCAAATTTAATAATTTTAACATTTATTTATTTTTATCAAAAAATTTATCAATGATGTATTAATGTTTTTATAAATTTTTCTTAGTTGGGGACATAAATATACTATTTTAAAAAATCATCAGTCTTTTTCAAAGAGATATTTATAATTCTAAGACATAAAACATTGGAGGGGGCTTAAATTAAAGGTGTAAGTAAAAATTATAATGGAATCTTAGACTTCATTTGAGATAGCTTTCTTATTATTTTTAAAATAGTTTTTAATATAAAAATTTATTGAATTAATTTTTTTTACTATTTTAGAAAATAATAAGAGAACTATTTCATACTAATCTTAAATACTTCAGAAAAAAATTCACGTAGCCAATCACTAGTAGTGGGAATAAAAGTGTTCTTGTTGTTGTAATGCTGAGTTGTATCACGAATATAAATCAAGCATGAATAATTCAAAGATGATTTGGAGTCTAAAGAGTTCGGACAAGTAAACGCCAAAGACACCAATTTCGTCAGAAAAATCAGAAAAACCAACACAAATTGAACAGAAAAACCAGCACGTCGAGCTCGACTTGGCTTGTTTGCACACATACTGCGATAGATTAAAACCCATCATGGACTGAACAGAAAACGCAGCACAAACTGAACAAAAAATCCTTCTAAAAATAGATTTAACTGAACAGCACCTCTTCAACTATTCGGCCAAAAACATTCCCAAAACTGAAAGCATGCCAATCCACAAATGCATGCCAAAATTTACCAAATCTTCAAAAAAACCGATATAATATTCGACATAAAAGCAAATCAGCAAGACAAAAATAAATCGGACAAACCTTAAACAGCTATACCTAAAAACTTTTCACGAAATTTCGAAATATTTTGATCAATCAGCAAGAAAACAAACCACCCTCTACTGTGCTCACAGATCAAGCTTCTAAAAGGAGAAAATAGAAAAAAATATAAGAAATACTAACAGCGATCAATGTAGATGTTCGTGTTGAGCCAAATGAGATGTGCACGATGAACACCACGTACCCTACGCACCAACAAGACAACAATGTGCCAGAGAAGGAGAAGAGAGGAAACCATCGACAGAGCGAGGAGATCCGGAGAGAAGAAATGGAAACCCTAGACGAAGCAGCGAAGAAGAGGAGGCGGATGCGAAATGCGGCCCTATGGAGCCCTAACACCAAATAAGGCATCGCGCGAAAATTAATATAGCGCAGGTCGAAACGGGTTGTTATCAGGTTGTCGTGTCAACCCGGACTCGACCCAAAAGTTGAACCGGGTCAATTTACTAAACCCGAACCCGACCCGTTTTGAGATTGGGTCGGGTCAAACTTGAAATTTCCGGGTTGGGTTCGAGTCGGATTTTCGTGTCGTGTCAATTATTGACACCCCTACCACTAATAGTAGCTCTCCAAAGGTGACTAATGACTTGTATTCTTCTTCCATGATCCAGTCAGTCTACCAGCCACCCCAAGAGGAGCCTATGCACTATAATCTTCAACAATTTACAAACAATCAAAGCAAGAAAGAACATGTTATGTTTTCTCACATTGCTGGTGGGGAGGAAAATACATAAAGTTATTGGGCATGGTGTACTCTAATACCTATAATAGTGTCACGACCCGACCCGACGGGGACGGATCCCGCCCGAGCCGGATAGCGACGAAACCTTCTTATCCAGGGTCTGGCTTTGGAATTTGGTTACTGAACTGATCTTCCAAATACTTAAACTCAACAGGCACAAAAACACAAAATAACAGAGCTACTATAAATCATCAATCACAGCGGAACAAAACATCTATCTTTTCATTTCCTCAAAATAATCATCTACAAATACAGTACATGGCTTTCAACAGAAAGAAAGACAACAGAAAAGCCATGACTGTACAAAAATCAAAAGTACAAAAGTACCTATACTGATCAGACTCTGAACTCTAGTCCTGGACTTCCTTCCCTTTCCCAGAACCTGAAAACCACCAGAAAGCAAGGGTGAGCTCAACAGCTCAGCAAAGCAACAAACCACCAATCTAAATTCTCAGAAACCAAAACTAAATTCATCAGACAGAAATCAGATCAGAAATTGGAAGAGAATCGGATCTCGAATCAGAACAGAATCGAAAATCAGAACTTATACGGACAGATATCAAATCAGAATCAGAGTCGTACAGATCAGATCACAGAACAGAATAAATCCACAGAGTCAGAATTATACAGAAATCAGAATTCAGAATTTGCAGATCATATCATATCAGAATCACAATTGCGTACAGAACAGATACAGAAAACAGAACAGATACATATGTCATTCATAGCTTGCCCTGACACTGACGGAATCTCTACGGATTCCGGCCCCTTATGTCTCCCTTCCCAGACACTGACTGAATCTCATAGGATCCAGGCCCCTTATACCTCCCTTTGTGCTCACGGCACCAGAACAGATGTGCTTATAGCACCAGAACAGAATTCATCGGATCCGGAACAGAACAGTTGTCAGATTTCAGATTTGAGCTCATTTCAGATTTTCCCGACACTAACTGAATCTCATAGGATTCAGGCCCCTTATAACTCCCTTTTTATAGCTTATACACATAGCATTTCAATTCAGAAGAAATTCGGAGAAATAAAAAATTACCCAAAAATCGGGCAGCACAACGGCAGTATACAGAATTTACACAAAATTTCCTTCAAAGAAAATTTACCGAATTCGCACAGAATATAGATAATCATATTCCAGAACATTTATTCTACTGCACAGAGAATTTACAATTTCACAGAAAATTGTAGTCTACGAAAAACATCGCCGAATCAAAAATACCCGGACAAAAATCTTCGGAAAATAACCAAAATGTGCACACTCGGCACATCAACAATATACGGAAAGTTACGCGGTAAAAATCGAACCAATCAAAAGATACGGACGAAAAACCGTAACGGAAACGAAATCCGGACAGAAATTACCGCCAAACGCGACGGAACTGAAAATTGAGAAAGGCGGAATGTGCCTTACCTCGAGCACAACAACTTCCTGAACAGTCTCGACGGACGAAAACGGCTCCGCGTCGTCCGAAAATCAACTTTTCCAAAATCTCTTTCGACTTTCTCTCTCCTCAGAAAAATCAGATATTTTATTTTTGATTTTCTCTCTCTTCAAAACGACTGAATCCCTTAAGTAATACTCAGATCGGCCCGGCCGATCGCGACATCGTCTCGGGACGATCCGACCAAAAGAATCGTCCTGGAATCCTCCCAGGGCTGTTGTCTGGCCGATATTTTCTACAGTAGCTATCGGCCTGGCCGATGTCTCCAATCGGCCTGGACGATGCATACAGAAAATCACCTGGAGCAAAACTGGGCAAATTCTGGAGCTTCATTTCAACTGATCGTCCTGGACGATACTGGAGCAGATTTTTGATATTACAATCTCCCCAACTCAGAAAAATGTCGTCCTCGACATTATCCAATCCAAACTCAGTCAAAATAAGTACGGGTACGACCGTCTCATGTCAGACTCTTTTTCCCAAGTCGCTTCCCGTGCAGTCCGGTGCTTCCACGGGACTTTAACCATCGGAATCTCTTTATTTCTTAACTTCCGGACGTCGTACGCCAAAATCAACTATGGCTCTTCCTTGTACGCCAGATTCTCCTGAATCTCAACCTCATCAGCAGATACCTTCTTCCCAGAGTCTGAAACCCACTTTCTCAGAGTGGATACATGAAACACATTATGCACATCAGGCATAGAATCAGAAAGCAATAGGCGATAAGCAGATTTTCCAATTCTTTCCAAAATCTCAAACGGTCCAACATACCTTGGACTCAGTTTACTCACCTGACCAAATCTGCTCACACCCTTCATCGGGCTGACTTTGACATATACAAAGTCACCAACCTGAAACTCAACAAATCTATGCTTCTGATTGTAATACTTCTGCTGTCGATCTTGAGCAGCTTTCAATCTTTCTCTTATCAAATTGATCTTCTGAGCAGTTTCATCAGCAAAAGTGGCCCCTAAAGCCTGCCTATCTCCGACCTCCGTCAGAGTCAAAGGAGTACGGCACTTCCTGCCATACAGAGCCTCGTACGGTGCCATACCGATACTGGACTGAAAACTGTTGTTATAAGCAAACTCAATCAGCGGAATATGATCTTCCCAGCTTCCGCTAAAGTCCAGAACACAAAGTCTCAACAGATCTTCCAGTACCTGAATAGTCCTCTCAGACTGTCCGTCGGTCTGAGGATGAAAGGCTGTACTGAAATGCAGTTTCGTACCCAAGCCTTGCTGAATGCCTTTCCAAAGTCTATAAGTAAAACGTCCATCTCGATTAGAAACAATCACGCGAGGCACACCGTGCAATCTGACTATCTCCTTCACATATATCTGTGCCAAGCGTTCAACTGAATCCGTCTGTCTGATTGGAAGAAAATGGGCTGACTTCGTCAATCGATCTACAACTACCCAAATAGCATCATGCCCTTGTCTAGATCGAGGAAAACCCATCGCAAAATCCATCGTTACCTCCTCCCATTTCCACTCAGGGATAGGCAACGACTGCAACAGTCCACCTGGTCGCTGATGCTCTGCCTTCACCAACTGACAGGCTTCGCATCTCGACACAAACTCTGCCACATCCTTCTTCATCCCAGGCCACCAGAACAAAAGCTTCATATCAGCATACATCTTACCACTGCCTGGATGAACAGTGTAGCCTGAATGATGAGATTCGTACAGAATCTCCTGCCTTAAATCTCCAAACACAGGTACCCACAACCTGTTCTTACAGAAAATAGCACCAGAATCAGAAATTCGAAGTTTAGGAGTCTTACCAGATCCAATCTGAGCAATCAACTTCGAATAATCAGAATCTGACTTCTGGGCTTCTTGAATCCGTGCTTCCAAAGAAGACTGAATACTCATCTGAGCTAACTCCAAAACACTGGAGGAAATCACCTCCAACTGCAATCGCTCCAAATCACGAATCAGGAAGTCATCACAGGTAAGCTACAAACCTGACAATCCAGAAGATTTCCTGCTCAGAGCGTCCGCTACCACATTCGCCTTCCCAGGCTGATACTGAATAGTCAAATCATAGTCCTTGATCAACTCGAGCCACCGTCTTTGCCTCAAATTCAGATCCTTCTGAGTAAAAATATACTTCAGGCTCTTATGATCAGTAAAGATCTCACATCTGACGCCATATAGATAATGACGCCAAATCTTCAAAGCAAAAACTACTGCAGCTAACTCCAAATCATGCGTCGGGTAATTCTTCTCATGTGGTTTCAACTGTCTCGAAGCATAAGCAATTACCTGACCATGCTGCATCAGGACACAACCCAGTCCTTTCAGTGAAGCATCACTAAACACCTGAAAACCTTCCGTACCTGACGGAAGTGCGAGTACTGGAGCTGAAGTCAAACAATCCTTCAATCTCTGAAAACTAGCTTCACACTCTGGTGTCCAAACAAAAGGAACTGACTTCTGAGTCAGTCTCGTCAGAGGAGTCGAAATCTGTGAAAATCCTTTCACAAATTTCCTATAATATCCAGCCATGCCCAAGAAACTACGTACCTCAAATACCGTAGTCGGCCTTGGCCAATCAGCAACCGCCTGAATCTTCTGGGGATCTACAGAAATGCCTTCTCCACTAATCACATGCCCCAGAAAAGAAATGCTCTTCAGCCAGAATTCACACTTGGAGAACTTGACATACAGCTGATGCCTCCTCAAAGTCTCCAACACAATCCTCAAATATCTGGCATGATCATCCTCAGATGCAGAATATATCAGAATATCATCGATGAAGATGATCACGAACTGATCCAAATACTCCCTGAATACTCGGTTCATCAAATCCATGAAAATAGCAGGCGCATTGGTTACCCCAAAAGGCATAACCAAAAACTCATAGTGCCCGTACCGAGTACTGAAAGCAGTCTTCACCACATCAGCCTCCTTCACCTTCACCTGATAATATCCGGATCGCAAGTCAATCTTCGAAAATACTGAAGATCCGGAAAGTTGATCAAACAAGTCATCAATCCGAGGCAAAGGATACTTGTTCTTAATCGTAACCTTGTTCAAATCTCTGTAATCAATACACATACGGAGTGTACCGTCCTTCTTCTTCACAAATAAAACAGGTGCTCCCCAGGGTGAAACACTAGGACGCACAAAACCTCTGTCAACAAACTCCTGAAGCTGAACTTTCAACTCAGAAAGTTCTTTCGGTGCCATCCTGTACGGAGCTTTTGATATAGGAGCTGTACCCGGAAAAATATCGATAGAGAACTCCACATCTCTATCCGGAGGTAAACCAACCAACTCATCAGGAAAAACATCAGCAAACTCCCGTACCACAAGGATCTCAGAAACAGAACCAACCTCCAGGTTCAGATCCCGCACCGAAGCCAAAAATACTGGGCATCCTTTCTTCCACATTATGCTCACCTCCAACGCTGAAATCAGACTGGAGAGAACACCTCGTAATCCCTGAAATATAACTCTCTTTCCAGCCATAAGCAAACTCACTTGCTTCTTCAGACAGTCAATCTGGGCTTCATACAGACTCAGCCAATCCATTCCCAGAATCACATCATACGAAGAAATCGGCAACAAAATCAAGCTAGATTTCCACTTCTTGCCAGCAATGTCAATCTCACACAAACAAAACTTGCGGGCAATCAAATTACTTCCAGCCGGTAAAATCACAGACAAAGAAACCGGCAGAGAAAATAAAGGCATCTGGATTCGGTCAAAACAATGCTCGGAAAGAAACGAGTGACTAGCTCCAGAGTCAAACAAAACACGACAGGGCTGATCAGAAATGTGAATCGTACCTGTCACAACATCCGGAGCATCGCGAGCCTCCTGCTGACTCAGACTGTAAACTCGTGGCTGAACTGGAACAGGAGCTGAAGCAATAGAACTACTCTGCTCAGAGGGAGTCGTAGGTGGTCTCCGTGGTCCCGAACTAGTACTACCACCTCTACCAAAAAATCCCTCAGGGCGAGGAGGAACAGTCCTCGGTCTTCCTGCTAAACCGGCAGGTCTGACAAAACCCTCAGATCGGTACTCAGAACGCCGATCAAATCCAGTCTGTGGACATTCTGCAATCCTATGTCCCGGCTGACCACATCTGAAACAAAGACCAGCTATCCTGTAGCACTGGCCATGGTGTCGCTGTCCACAACTCTGGCACACAGGTGCCGTACTGACAGATCCAGAACTAGTCGTACTGGTAACAGTACCAGACGATCCTCCGCTCCTTCTGGAATCTCCAGATCCAGGAACAAATTTCCTCTTCCCAGAGGAACCGCTGCCAGAAGTTTCACCTCCAAATCTCTTCCTACTCGCAGTCCACCGCTGCTGAGTAGCCGTCATGTCATTCTCAATCAGACGAGCTCGCTCCACAAGCTCAGCGAAGTCAGTGATCCTGAATGGTATCAGAGGCTGCCTCAAAGTGTCTCGTAATCCTCTCAGAAATCTGTAGCACCTCTCAGCAGAAGTGCTGACCAGCTGCGGAGCGTACCTGGCCAATGTAGTAAACTCAGCCTCGTACTGCATCACCGTCTTGCTCCCCTGAACAAGCCTCAGAAAACTCTCCTGCATCTGCTGTCGTGCAGAAGGAGGAACAAACCAGTCTCTGAATACCTCAGTGAACTCTTCCCAAGTGATCAAAGAGTTCAGTCTACCCTGAAATCTGGCTGCCTGCTGGCCGTCCCACCAGTGCTCAGCCTCTCCGTCTAACAGAAAAATAGCTAACGGAACCTTCCTATCTGCAGGACACTGCATTCCATCAAAAGTCTTTTCCAACCTCCTCAGCCACTCCTCAGCTGCTCTGGGCTCAACAGCGCCCTCAAATCTCGGAGGCTTCAACCTCAAAAATAACTGCAGATGTCGATCAATGTCCTCAGATCTAACAGTAGAAGCTCTGCTTTGAGTCTCGCTCATCATCTGAGCAACAAGTGAAGCAAACTGAGACAGTGTATCAGCACCGACCACTGGGGCTGTACTCCCCACTGGTGCTGCCTGATCGGCACTCTGCCCGTCTGTCATGTCTGGGTCTGGCTGATCCATATAGAAAAATCCAGAAAATCCGGAAAACTATCACAAAAACAACACAAAAATAACACAATAAAAAGCCAAACGACCCAAAACTACCCCCTGACAGACTCACTGATCACTTCCTAGAGCTCTGTTTTACAATCCAACCAGTTTTCAAAACCAGTGCTCTGATACCACTAAAAAGCTTGTCACGACCCGACCCGACGGGGACGGATCCCGCCCCAGCCGGATCACGACGAAACCTTCTTATCCAGGATCTGGCTTTGGAATTTGGTTACTGAAATGATCTTCCAAATACTTAAACTCAACAGGCACAAAAACACAAAACAACAGAGCTACTATAAATCATCAATCACAGCGGAACAAAACATCTATCTTTTCATTTCCTCAAAATAATCATTTACAAATACAGTACATGGCTTTCAACAGAAAGAAAGACAGAACAGAAAAGCCATGACTGTACAAAAATTAAAAGTACAAAAGTACCTATACTGATCAGACTCTGAACTCTAGTCCTGGACTTCCTTCCCTTTCCCAGAACCTGAAAACCACCAGAAAGCAAGGGTGAGCTCAACAGCTCAGCAAAGCAACAAACCACCAATCTAAATTCTCAGAAACCAAAACTAAATTCATCAGACAGAAATCAGATCAGAAATTGAAACAGAATCGGATCTCGAATCAGAACAGAATCGAAAATCAGAACTTATACGGACAGATATCAAATCAGAATCAGAGTCGTACAGATCAGATCACATCACAATACCAATCAGAACAGAATAAATCAACAGAGTCAGAATTATACAGAAATCAGAATTCAGAATTTGCAGATCATATCATATCAGAATCACAATTGCGTACAGAACAGATACAGAAAACAGAACAGATACATATGTCATTCATAGCTTGCCCTGACACTGACGGAATCTCTACGGATTCCGGCCCCTTATGTCTCCCTTCCCAGACACTGACTGAATCTCATAGGATCTAGGCCCCTTATACCTCCCTTTGTGCTCACGGCACCAGAACAGATGTGCTTATAGCACCAGAACAGAATTCATCGGATCCGGAACAGAACAGATGTCAGATTTCAGATTTGAGCTCATTTCAGATTTCCCCGACACTAACTGAATCTCATAGGATTCAGGCCCCTTATAACTCCCTTTTTATAGCTTATACACATAGCATTTCAATTCAGAAGAAATCCGGAGAAATCAGAAATTACCCAAAAATCTGGCAGCACAACGGCAGTATACAGAATTTACACAAAATTTCCTGCAAAGAAAATTTACCGAATTCGCACAGAATATAGATAATCATATTCCAGAACATTTATTCTACTGCACAGAGAATTTACAATTTCACAGAAAATTGTAGTCTACGAAAAACATCGCCGAATCAAAAATACCCGGACAAAAATCTTCGGAAAATAACCAAAATGTGCACACTCGGCACGTCAACAATATACGGAAAGTTACGCGGTAAAAATCGAACCAATCAAAAGATACGGACGAAAAACCGTAACGGAAACGAAATCCGGACAGAAATTACCGCCAAACGCGACGGAACTGAAAATTGAGAAAGGCGGAATGTGCCTTACCTCGAGCACAGCAACTTCCTGAACAGTCTCGACGGACGAAAACGGCTCCGCGTCGTCCGAAAATCAACTTTTCCAAAATCTCTTTCGACTTTCTCTCTCCTCAGAAAAATCAGATATTTTATTTTTGATTTTCTCTCTCTTCAAAACGACTGAATCCTTTAAGTAATACTCAGATCAGCCCGGCCGATCGCGACATCGTCCAGGGACGATCCGACCAAAAGGATCGTCCTGGAATCCTCCCAGGGCTGTTGTCTGGCCGATATTTTCAACAGTAGCTATCGGCCTGGCCGATGTCTCCAATCGGCCTGGACGATGCATACAGAAAATCACCTGGAGCAAAACTGGGCAAATTCTAGAGCTTCATTTCAACTGATCGTCCCAGGACGATCCTAGATCGTCCTGGACGATACTGGAGCAGATTTTTGATATTACAAATAGAAACTATGAAACAAAATAAGAATATTCTCAATGAAGGTATAAAAGACATAAAGGTTACTCCTCTTCCTTGCAAGCATCTCACACAAATTGGGAGGTTGGTATACCATCCAAGCAAGCATCACCTTCTATAAACATTGATCTCTCCAATTTGCAGTTGAAGTTTTATATTGAGACATTTCACCAAAACCTAATCAGGCACCATCCAAGGAAAGATAGTCTCTAAGACTCATTTTTCTAAGAACTTCAACGTTTATGATCTATTGGAAATCAACAAGCGGAAGGAGTGTGCGGGGACAACTCCCGCTCAGGTGGTCAATGTTGAGGTTCTCCATAGGGTTTTGTAGGGGGCGACATGATCTACTTAAATCATTGCCGGAGCACTAAGATATTTTTCAACCCTCTTGGCTGTTTCAACCTTTCAAAGTTTAAATGAATATGTTATGTTTTCTCACATTGATGGTGGGGAGGAAAATCCAAAAAAATGGGACATGGTGTCTAGTAATTAGAAGAGGAACTATGAAGCAAAAGAAGAACATTCTCAATGAAGGTGTAAAAGATATAATGGCTTACTCATCTTCCTTCCAAGTATCTCACACAAATTGGGAAGTTGGTGAACCGACCAAGCAAGCAGTAACTTCCATGAACATTGATCTCTCCAACTTGCAGTTGGAGTTTCCTACTGAGACATTTCTCCAGAACTTGACCAGGTGCCATCAAAGGAAAGATAGAGTCTCTAAGATTCATTTTGTTATGAAACTTCAACGTTTAGGATCTATTGGAAATTAACAAGCTAGAGGGAGGTGGGAACAACTCTTGCTTAGGTGGTCAATATTGAGGTTCCCGATAGGGCCTTGTATGAGGCACCACAATCTACCTAAATCATTACTGGAGCACTAGAATACTTTTTTAGCCCTTTGGGTTGTTTCAACCTTTCTCAAGGTATGGGACATGTTATCTAGTAACTAGAAGAGGAACTAAAAAGAAAAAGAAGAACATTCTCAATGAAGGTATAAAAGATAGAAAGGCTTACTTCTCTTCCTTTCAAAAATCTCACACAAATTGGGAAGTTGGTGAACTGTCCAAGCAAGTAACACCTTCCATAGACATTGATCTCTCCAATTTTTAATTAAAGTTTCCCACTAAGACATTTCTCCCTAACTAGACACCATCCAATGCAAGATAGAGTCTCTGAAATTCATTTTACTAAGAAACTTCAATGTTTGTGACCTATTGGAAATCAACAAGCATATGAAGGAGGGTGACGACCGGGATTAGGGGTGTAAACGAGTTGAGTTTAGGCCCTTAGCGAGCTCGGCTCGTTAGATGGAAAGTGAGCTCGATCTCGAACTCGAGCTCGTCTCACTATAAACGAGCTCGAGCCGACTCACTAGCCATGGGCAGGAATTTTAAATATTTTAAAAATTAGGCGAGATTTTTAAAACTTAAGCGAGATTTTTAAAACTTAGTCAAAATTTTTTAAAAAATATGAAATGTTTAACATTTAAATAAAATTTAGGTGGTTATTATTATTAATTTTATTTTTAAATTTAATAAATAAAATAAAATTATTTTAAAAATATTAATATTTATTCGAGCCGGTTTGCGAGCTCATGAGCCGAGCTGGCTAAAGCTCGAACTCGAGCTCAAGCTCGACTCATGAGCCCATAAACAAGTCGAGCTCGAGCCGGCTCGGCTCACTTACACTCCTAACTGGGACGACTCCCTCTTAGGTGGTCAATGTTGAGGTTATTCATAGGGTATTGTAGGAGGCGCCACAATCTATCAAAATCATTGTCGGGGCACTGGGCTAGTTTTCAACGCTTTGGGCTGTTTCAATCTTTTATGAAGGTATGTGAGCCTCACATTCGGAACAAAAATAGAAGTTTTTTTGCTTATTTCTTCAACAAAAGTAGTGATGCATAAATAGTCGTAGTTTGTATTGTGCTTCCCTCTCTTTTTTTATTTATTTTGCCTTTATTTTAAAGTAATGCAAATGCACTTAAAAAAAAAAGTGTGGTAAACTATTCCGAGCAATTATTACGTCCGGTCATCGAATGTGATCATAGACCAATAACCACGTGCCACGTCACCTAAAACTCAGTATTGAGCACTTGGTATTGCTCGGTATACATTCGGATTCGTTCGGATTTGACCGGACGTAATAATTGCTCCCTTTGCTGGCATAACTGAATCAAGAAATCATTGAATGGATGTTGGGGATGCAAGAGTTCAGATACTAATGTTGCGACTAGTATAGTGTTGGTATTTCTCACTTTGAAATGGATCTAAATGCTACTAGCTATGGATGTTATGTGCAATCTGCATAATCTGCCATTCACAAGAGACGAAGCCATCCAAATTCCTAAGATTATTATATTCCATTTATTTTGCTTTGTATAACATGGATGTCTACCCAAAAACATAATGTATTTTCTTTTTCAATAAAGCTTGCTTGTAAAGATTATGATTTTCTAGATAAAGTAAGCGATATTGATCGATGTTAGAATCAAATAATCTAGATTTTCCAACTTCAAAAGGACCCCGACCTTCAAAAGGATGTTTTTGTTATATTTCACCATAATCTTCCATATTAATGCTAGTATCAAATGATATAGATTAAAGGGTAATTTTTAAAAAGGAGTATCTTAATTATCACAATTAGTACGTAAAAGGAGCAGGTTTATTTAAAAATTTAAGAAGAAGCTAATTCGCCAATTATTTTGGGGTATTTTGACAGAGAGAGAAATGGAAGTTCAAGTGGAGAGAGAGAGAAATATGGAGTAGTGTAGAGCGAAAAGAGAGAGAGAGAAAAATATATGAAAGAGAAAGAGAGAATAATACTCTATGCTGATGGCTCTCTCCTCTACAAATTTTATATATTATTTTTTAATTAATAAATAATGATTTATATGTTAATCATTTTTTACTAAAATTTTTCTGATTAAACATATAAAAATCTTAATTTAATTTAATTACATTATAATTTTAAGCTATAAATTGTAATTAAATTAAGTTATAAGTTATTAATTTAAATATTTAATAACTTTATTTATAACTTAGTTTAATTTAATTAAGTTATAATTTTAATAACTTTATTTAAATTTATAACTTAATTTAATGTTATTACATTATATTTTATATTTATATTTATATTTAATTATGTTAAAAATTATAACTTAATTAAATTTAATAACTTTATTTAAATTTAAAACTTAATTAAATTTAATTATGTTATATTTTAAATTTAATTAAATTTATATTTTAAATAAAATTTAATAACTTTATTTAAATTTATAACTTAATTTATATTTATAGTCATAAAATTTATATGATTTAAATATTTATAAAAAATTAAATTAATATTTATAACTATAATTTTAATTGATATTTATAAAAAATATTGAAATAATAGTTATAAATATCTGCATGAATGAACAACAATACAACATTTCTAATGAAATTTTATTAAAAACAAAAAAATCTACAATGATTTTTAAATGAATTTATCTTCGTCATTAACATTGTATATATATATATATAAGAGTTTCATCTCCTCCTAAAAAACTTAAAAAGGGTAGGCTCAGTCGCTCAGACATGATTAAGCGAGCAAACCCCCGTATCCCGAGGCGCCGCTTCCGGACACCGACTCGCCGGCCATTGACAAATCAAAGCATAGCCGGACGTCCGTCTCACATTACCCAAACAAGTTTCTGTACCACTCTTCACTGTCCCATTCATCGCCGTCGTCGCTACTGGGGACAAAATTCCCGTCTTTATCCTCAATCGCCGGCGCTCCAAAATTATCTTCTTCGTTCTGCTCTGCTTCGATTCCCATCTCCCACCACTCTTGCCCTGAATCCAATCCCTCCGCCTCCAACAAGCTAAGCATCGGATTCAATAATTCCGCAACTACCACAACCACTTTCCCCGCCGCCACTAACGGTCCCGTCAAATTTCCCCCCACAACTTCCCCATTCATCCCCGCCATAGTCACCGAAATTCCGCCGCTGCCGTCGCCGCCGATGAAAGCAGCCGAAATGGAAAGAATTTCGTAGCAGCCACGAAGCGTGAGGTCGGCGGTGGAGGAGCAGGATGGATGTTTTAACACGGCGAAAGATACAGGGCCATTCGCCGTGAGAATAGACACGTAGCCGCCCAGGCCGCGAGATAAGATCGCCATGGCTTCGGCGATGTCTCCTCCATCAGAGATCTCAAGCACATGAGGACGGAGAAAAGATGCGGGCTTTCGCTTGCTCTTTGAACCAAAAGGGCGGCCGCGCCCCCGTTTCGCCGGCGGCTCGGATAAAATTTCATTTGGAATTTGCAGCATTGTGAGAAGAGGAAGAACATGAAGAAAAAGGACAGTCTTGTCTCTCCATCTCAGTTGTATTTATAGGCGTCGCGAGTCGGTTCTAGTTGTGGGGGGTTTCAGGAATCGGAAATCTGGGAGAGATTGACTACTTAATATAATCTAATGAATCTTGAATCTTGATAGGTGTTTAAATTAAGAAACTGAATGAAAAACTGACTGATTTTGTTTGATTCCGTCGAAGTTAGATTCTCTTTTGATTTACAGGATAACATGCAGCGATAAATTGGCCGGTATTTTTTGCGGCTTGAGAATGGACAAGTATTAGGCTATTTGCTCCGTTTTTTAGTACAATTTTTTTAAATAGTAAAAGCATTATGGTCAAAATCTGAATATAAATTATTAGATTTAACTCAATATAATATAATATAAATTCTGATTAAATTTTTATATATTTATTTTAGAATAAATTTAATAATTTTGAGGCTCATACTAACTGTTGCATCCTAGAATATTCGCGGAGGTAGAGAAATATGAAATTTAATGTCTTAGCTTTGCACGAGGATCCAACACACAAGCAAATAAAAGAGAGAGAGCGTAGCGTTCATAAGAGACATCAGAGTTTTTACGTGGAAACCCCTGAAAGGGAAAAGGAGAAAAAATCACGGGGCCTGACCCAGTTTGAATGAATATGCTATTATTTGCAGTCAATTACAAATGAGGCATTTCCTTAGGGGGGAAGGCATTGGGTTAATGTAGCAAATATACATCATATTACATTGTGGAAATTAAAAGAATTAGTATTGAAATGTTCGTTTGGTCGGCATGATCATAGTCAACGGGCGATGGAGGTCGGAAAGATTGTAGTCGGGTGACCGTAGTCGGACGGACTGTTGTCATGCGACGGAGGTCGGAAAGACCGTAGTTGGCGGGAGACAGTGGTCAGAAAGATCGTTGTCTGGCAATGGAGGTTGGAAGGACAGTAGTTGGCGACGAAGGTCGGAAGGACCGTAGTCGACAAGAGACAGGGTCAGAAAGACAGTTGTTCGGCGATGGAGGTCAGAAGAACCGTAGTAGGCGATGGAGGTAAGAAGGACCGTAATAGGCGACAGAGGTCGGAAGGACCGTAGTCGGCAAGAGATAGGGGTCAGAAAGACCGTTGCGTAAGGCGGTGGTGCGACGAAAGTCCGGCGTCAAAAGGTGGTCCAGTGGAACTCCGACGTCAGACGGTGGTCCGGCAGAATTCCAATGTCGGGTGGTGGTCCGGCAGAACTCTGGCGTCGGGTGGTGGTCCGGCAGAACTCTAGCGTCGGGTGGTGGTCCGGAAGAACCCCGACGTTAGGTGGTGGTTCGTTGGAACTCCGAGCATCAGGTGGTGGTCCGGCCGAACTAAAGTGCGTCAGGTGGTGGTCCAGCGGAACTCCGAGCGGTGGTCGAAGAGGAGCTAATGGACAAGAGCAATCTCCGATCTCTCTCTTGCGCTCTTAGTTGGGATACCCCCTCTTCAAGAAGGATGGGCTTTATTTATAAATTTCTGAGAGTGACATGACACATATATAGGAGGAAGATCAAGGGTGAATGAGAAGTGGTTTGGATGGATAGCTGATGTTGAATCATCTGGACCATTCGCTAACCATTTGAAGGTCTTAATGATGTCGGAATTCCATGATCTTAGGCTTGTTGGATTCTTCTTGTCGAGCCGCTCGATTCGACTATAAGCATGTCATTTTGGAAACTGTTTGGTAATCCAAATTGTTATTTGAACTTTCTAACATTGTTTCGGGTCCTTGATTTGGACCCATTGGGGTCAGATTGAGTCAGTTTTGGTGTCATTGGGGTTTGTATTTTTGAGACGCTCAGTTCGAATGTAAGTTTGCTAAAATCAGAGTTCAAATGATCCCAAATTTAATTTTTGAAGTTTCCAACTTGATTTTGCCTTGAAATTCATGTCCGATCAAGATAATTTTTTGATGATGCATCACTGACAATAGATTTATACACAAAGCACATTAGACACATAGCAACCCCTAATTCTCTGAACTTTGTTTAGGGCAATTTTTTATTGCTTTCTAAAGCGGCTTTTAAATGCAAAATTTTTTAAACTAGAAATTTTTGTGTTGAGAAACTGCTTTAGAAAACAGTAGGAAAACTGTCCCAAATAAAATCTAATTCTTCTGACATTATTTTGGCATCTCCATACGATCAGTGGCACTAATCATCCCTAAGAGGGCTCTAATTATCTCCAACTTAATTAGGACAAATAAGCTACTTAACCAATAGTGGATCAATCTAACTCATAAGTAACAAGTTAACACATAAAAAATCGCAAAATTATTTGGAAAACATTGATAAGTACAAAGAAAAATCCTAATTATTTATTTTTAAATGTAACAAGTTTTAATGACTAAAAATAGGGGAATAAATAATATATCTATAAAATCGACATGATTGTTATAAATCTAAAGGCAAAATTTAATTATAAATTTTTTGAATTAAATTCAAAATCATCTGAATTCTAATTTCAACAAATTTATAGTCAAACTGAACATCCTGGCAAGACGATGCCAAAGTATTAAAAGTGATCTATTTCGAACCTAAATGAGATCAAATCAAACACTTGAAATATAATAAAAAAAAATTAGATATTAATTAGATGATCAAATAATCTCCAAATTTGATATTTTTATAGTCAAATCAAGCCTAAGACCACTCAATTTTGACATCATGGGGCACTTTATTGCTCATTAAATCCTTTATGATCTAAATAATACATATGAACGACAATGGAGTGCTTTGAATTTTGGATAAATTTACCAAAATATCTTTCTAAAAAAACCTATAAATAAATATTCATTCTCTAAATAAAAGAGCTTTAAGAGGGGAGAGAAGAAGAAACTCCCTTGCATTTTTTATTTGATGCTATCGACGACCACCACCAATTCTCACCATTGAAGATGACCATTAACTCTGGTCGCCAACCACCACCAACAATCGTGAATCGCCACTATCTTTTGCAATCTTATGTCAGATCTATCCCTGCTCTTGGGTTTTTACTGTCCGTCTATGAATAATTGATTTCTTTAATTTCCATAAGAGAAAGTAGACACTAATTTTCAAAATAATCATATATTCTTCAATTATGAAGAAGTAAAAATTATTGTATCTCTTGATATATAGTAGATTCAATATAACATCACCAACCCACTAAAAGTCCTATGACCTATCGATTTTTATCCTCTCTATAAGAAGAAATAATGTCTCCTCATCGCATAGAAAAGGTCTTATCATCTCCATAACCATCGTTATCATTAAGTTAAATCCATTTCTTAACTCAATACTGAATTAATCTAAGGTTAAACATTAAAAAATCAGGAAAGGTAAACAGGAATTGTCATGGACTAATTTTTCTTTTTTCTTATATTTGTTGATGTGATGTCGAATGTTTAGATGGGTAAAACATCGTTGTTTTTATTGTTCCCTATAAATAAATGCGATATTATATCTTTTTAACAAGCAATTGCATAAAAAAAATAATTACTACATTGAAGCTCATATAGGATAAAAATGTATTTCTCAGTAAAAAAAATTACACCAAGGGATTGTTTGGTTTCCCGATAAAGGAATGCAGTGTAAACGAAATACTTTGGAGTTGTTTGAATGAAATGCATGCATTTATTTATTTATGTTTAGTTTGAAGCAAAGTGAATGCAATGTAAAATGTAAAATAGTTGTGCCCAGGGTGTTCGACGGTTGTGGCGGCGACGATGGGCGGTGGCCGGTGACAGGGATGGCAGGAGGTAGTTGATAGTGATGGTGGTGGAAGCGGGGGGTGGTGGCCGAGGTGATTGCGGTGGTGGGCAGCGACAGTGGCTGTCAGCGATGTTCAAGCTAGCGAGCGACCAGTGTAAACTGTTCTCAGCCAAAACAGGTGAGAACACTTTTCCTCAAAAATAAATTAGAATGTAATATATTGCATTTACTTTAGGATTTGCTTTCATCGAACAAAATATCCCAAAAGTTCAAAACTCATGCATTAGGAATGCAATGCATTCACTTTTCTTCCAACCAAACAACCCCTAAAGCTTCATTTGGGATAACTTTCTTACTATTTTTTAAAGCAGCTTTTTAGTTAACAATTTTTTTGAACTATAAATTTGTGTACTAGAAAACTGATTTAGAAAGTAGTAAAAAAAAAATGTCTCAAACTAAGCATAAATCAGCATAAAAAAGAAAAAAAAAAACATATATTTCAATATACTATTTATAGTTTTTTTATTATTCATTAAAACTTTAACATAAAATTAAATAATTAGAACATAAAAATAAGAAAAAAATTATGTATTTTGTGTTTTATCTTATTTATAATACGTCAACTTGATTCTAATTTTTTGGTGAATAAAATATTACCCAATTAAGTAATACTTTACCCACCTACAAATTCAACATAAATAAAAAATAAATAAAAACATAGTAAAGCTTAAGATGGCAATGCATTTTATTAAAATAATTCAATAAATAACATGATGTTGTTACGTGCCTAAATATTTGACATAGTGATGGCGGTGGTCCAACAACGGTAATCAAACATCAGTGATCTAACATTGGTCTGTAAATGGAGCTTTGAGATTCCTATAGCCACAATCTCTGAGTCTCCTCTTATGTACAAAGTGAGGTGTCTCATAAATATAACTAAACTATGAAATACTGCAGCGAGCGGTCCATATTGATTTTCTCGATCATAGGCCATTTTGTCAACATTTAAGTGCTTAATGACATCAAAATTGAGCAACATTGTGCTCATTGGATCTATCTCATCTAGACACTTGATTCAACTATAAGTATATACAATTTGGAGATAATATGATCATCTAATTAGTGTCTTGACTTTTCGCTTATTCTTTAAGTTCATAATCAATAAATCAAGTCTCATTTGGAATTTTATGGGAACATATTTGATATCTTTGAGTGTATCTCATTGAGCAATTCAACTATAAATTTCTTTAAATTGGAATTCAATAATATTAAATTTAATTTTGAAAGTTTTCAATTGAAATTTATATCCACTCAAATCTATATTTAATGATGAATTGAAGCAAAAATTTCTATAAATCATATCAACAAAAGGGACCATCTATTCTGAATTCATCTTATAATTTAAAGCTTACAATAGAATAATTTAAGGTTTCAAAGTTTAACATTATTATCAAAATACTCTAATGTTATTCTAAAGACATAGGTTTCATTTGGGATAACTTTCTTACTGTTTTTTAAAATATTTTTTTAGTACAAAAATTTCTTTTCTTTTTTTTAATTTACCGTAAAAAATTATTTTATAAAACAATACAAAAATTGGATCAAACAAAGCTTATAAAACAATACAAAAATTGGATCAAACAAAGCCATAGTCATTGAATGATAAGCTCCAAAAGCCTGCGATGGGGACATCAGATCGTCATGGAGAGTTTATCAAAGACGCGGTCGTCGATCTACGGCCACGATCGAGTCTTTATATTTTTGAGTCGTTGATGTATTTTATTTTCATGTAGCTTGTTATTTGCTTATGTGGCATTTATGAGTCGTTGTATTTTTATTTTATTTTATTTCGTTGCTTATGTGTTGTCTGTCCCGTTGTACCCCTCTTATGGGAGTTTTCGTATGTGAGCCCAATGGGCGTTTGTGTCTTTTGTTTCGAGTCATGTTGTAGGAGGCTATTTAAAGCTCCATTTTATTCTATTATGGCTAAGGAATGATTATTTGAGAATTTTGTTTTCTTGCTTGGAGCATTGTGAGAACTTGTGAGTTCTAGTGGAGAGAGCTTCCTTGGAGAGGAAGGAGATAGCGCAACACCCACCAACTTAGATAAGTCGAGTTCGTGGTTCTTTCTTGATTCCCTTTACTCTTCTCCGATCTCTTTTTCCCCACCCCTTACTCGCCGTTTTCCTCCATCTCACCCGACCCTCCTCCCCACATGAACCTCACGGCCCAACATCCCACCCGAACCCCTTTTTTCTCCTGCTAAACCACCGGCCACCTCTTCCCTAGTCGCCGGCCACCTCTTCCCTAACCCGCCGGCTACCACCTCTCCTCCATCCTTAATTTATTTGTTTCCTATTATGGTTTATTATATCTTGGAATATATTTGAATTCAAATTTCAGCTATGTGAAATTCAAAATATTTCCTAATATATATGAACTCTATTTTAGGAAAGTTCATTACTGAAATTCCATTGAATTTTGAATGAGAGAGTAGTTAATTACAACATTTTAATTTCAGAATTCCAAATTTGGAAGCCATATTAACTCTCTAATTTTTTTTTCCTGTGCCGCTGCCTCCCTCTTCAATACCTCATTAATACCCATTTAATTGTTTCCTAACACTAAGCCATTTGTTTTTGGAAATATTTCCAACTCCGTAACTCCTACCTGGGCTGATTACCTCATGCATATCCTGGCACTAATTTATTTCCTAAATATATAAACATGATTTAGGAAACAAAGCCCACAGCCATCCCATCCCGTGAATTGCTCTCCCGTCACCGCCCCTCCTCTTGCCTGCATACCTGAGAAGACCTTCCAAATCCATAGCCTGTGAAGGAAATCTGAAGGAACTCACACCCAGTCTCCTACTCCTTTTCACGGCTAGACTTCTACATGCCCTTCTCATCCCAGCACACCAAATCCTGAGGTTTTTTCTCAGGTTTCCTGTAGTAAATCTGAGATTGTTTTCTCAGATTTTATAAGACGAAGTGCGGAGCTTGCATTCTCTCTCCTATCAAAGGAAACGTCTTTCACGTTGTGACTATTCAAGAGGCGTATCTTATTTGCTCGGACGAAGACGTTGAAGGCATCGAGTGGAGGATCTCCACGTCTCCTTAAGCAAAGGTTTCCCTCTCTTCACTTGCATTTCATTTCTTCTAAATCTAAATTCTCAATGGATGATTGTAATCACAAAAGCGCCTTCAATTGCTCTTGCCAAGCCTAGTCATCTGTAGGAATTGAGTGTAATCTTCTATGCATCATACGTCTTGTTGTTAGATTAGGGATTACATTGAAAACTGCTACTTTGCGTTGTTTTACTTATCTTAATTATTTTGAAAATTTCCAACGCTTGAAGCATGTGATTTAGCCTACACAAAGCACCCCTTTAAGTGTCTTAGTCGACGTTGTGAATTGCTCATAATCTTATTCCTAAATTGTTCTAATCAAAGAATTGTGCAATGTTTAAAATGAAGCCATAAACATATCCTCTAAGTAGTCCTGCATCATCTGGTATCAGAGCATAGTATGCTCTTGCATGTTTTAGGATTCCTGGTAGTTTTCCTTATTGGTGTTTTCATTTTGCATTAATTTCATTTAGAAAGCTTTTCACTTTATCCCTAGGGTGCTACTAAGTCATTGTGTTTCATTTATTTTGCATAAAGCATCTTTAGTTTCTCCTACACCCACTGTTTAGTGGCTGTCTAGAAAATTCCAGCAGCTTTTGGCAAAATTTAGGATCCCCATTTAGGTGTTTACTTGCTGTCCTTAGCTTTGCCATCACTACTACTTGTTAGGGTGACTTTTTACTTGAGTGTAGTTTGCTGTCCATGAATTTCCTGCACCATTTAGGATCATTTTAGAGTGTCTTTTCATCCCCTAGCTTGTTGTCCACTTCCTAGGAAACCACCCAAGTACCCCATTGTGTTTAGGAATGGACCCGGAACAACTAGGAAGGACCTTAGACCTCTTGGTAGGTCAAATGAACACTATTAGCCAGCAACTCAAGGAAAACCAGGCGGATCTAGCTGAGCTTCGTAGGAACACCACCGAAAGATTCGATACACTTGAGCGAGCTAGAGACCACCCTACTCCCTACACCCCATCTAGACCCACTTCTATGTATGGGGATGAAACTTACCCGTATGAGAGGCCACATCGGGCCAATCATCGAGCTGCCTACCACGGACATGATCCACGTCATGATCCTGATTTGGATGAGAGGCATCACTGTGCCAATCATCGTGTTACCTACCACGGCCATGATCCCGATGCTCCACTTATGAAGAACATTAAGGTTGATGCTCCCACCTTTGATGGCACCCTCGATCCCCAGCTCTTCCTGGACTGGGTCAAAGGTATGGATAGTTTCTTTAAGTGGTATGATATTTCTGAGGCCAAGAAGGTTAGTTTTGCTGCCATGAAGCTTACGGGTAGGGCGATCCAGTTTTGGGCGAACTTAGAGAGTCTTAGGGAGGATAGGAATGAGTACCCTATTAGAGACTGGTTGTCCATGAAGCGGGAACTCAAACAGAAATACTTGCCCTCGTCGTACTTCCCCCGCCTATTGGACAGGTGGAATAGGTTGACCCAAGGCAACAAGCCAGTGAAGGAGTACATCGCCTCGTTTGATGACTTCTTGATTAGGTGCAAAGGGGAGACCTCTACCATCCCCGCGCAAATCTTATATATGTTTCGAACCGGGTTGCGTGAGGATCTACGCAATGAGTTGTTTGCCCGGACTGTCACTACACTGGAGAATGCCTACAGCTTAGTGCTTGACCTAGAGGAGTCCCGTTCTTAACACCCGAGTCGTTCACATGATTATAGACCCTCGTATAGATCAGCCGGTAGTTCCACCCCGCGCACTCCTGCTTCACGACCCACTCCGGGGAGCACGACCCGACCACCCACGGGTCCACCTGCACCTAGATCTGATTTTAAAAGTAAACCTCCCACCCCGGATGCCCCTCGGTCCAGTCCCGGGACCAAGTGCTTTCGATGCCAGGGGTATGGGCATATCGCTTCTCAGTGCTCCAGTCCTTATAAGGTTTTGATTGTTGAGGAGATGACTGAGGACGATCTCGAGCCCAAGGTTGATCAGATCCATGAAGTTGAGGAAGAAGGCGAATACTTCGAGGAGGATGACGACACTACGGTCCTCAATTGCCTTCAAAAGCTAGATACCTCTCCCATATGCGTGGTGAGATGTGCACTATCACACCCGACACCCACTGATGACTGGCGTAGGACTACGATTTTCCATACCTACACCAAAATCAAAGACAAGAACTGCAAAGTCATAGTGGATAGTGGTAGTTGCATTAATGCTGTTTCCTCCAGCATGGTATCCCAGTTAGGTATGTCTGCCGTTCCTCACCCCAACCTGTATAAGGTATCGTGGGTCAACTCCAATGCCTTAGAGGTGAAGGAACGAAGCCACGTACCCATCTCCTTTGCCACTTATAAGGAGAATGTCTGGTGCGATGTGTTGGCTATGAATGTTAGACAAATTTTACTAGGTCGCCCCTGGATCTACGATAACGATGTCCACATTTATGGGTGTTCGAACACCTGCGTGTTTGAACATGCTGGCAAAAAGATTAAGCTTTTTCCATCACAGCCCCGGGTTACGGATGCCACGAAATCCAACCCAGCCAAATCTAAAAAGGGCGTGAACCTTGTCACCGCCAAGGTTCTGATTACTGAGTTTGCCCAAGGCGCTCCTTTGTTTGCCTTAGTTGGCCGTGAGATTCCCACTGAATCTGACGAGCCCATTCCTGAGGAGGTACAGCCTATTTTAGGACAGTATGCTGATGTCTTTCCCGATGATCTCCCCGATCAGTTACCACCACTTAGAGACATCCAGCATGTTATAGACTTCGTCCCTGGAGCCTCCCTTCCAAACATACCACACTATCACATGAACCCCACGGAACATGCTGAGCTTAAAAAGCAGGTTGATGAATTACTGCAGCGAGGTTTCATTAAGGAGAGTCTTAGTTCCTGTGCAGTGCCGGCCCTTCTCACACCGAAGAAGGACGGAACTTGGAGAATGTGTGTTGATAGTTGTGCTATCAACAAGATCACCGTCAAATATCGATTCCCTATTCCGAGGCTCGATGACATGCTCGATATGATGACGGGTGCCACATTATTCTCCAAAATTGATCTTAAGAGTGGGTACCACCAGATCCGGATCCGACCCGGTGATGAGTGAAAAACTGCCTTCAAGACCAAGGATGGTCTTTATGAGTGGTTAGTCATGTCATTTGGGCTCAGTAATGCCCCTAGCACCTTTATGCGAATCATGACTCAAGTGCTGCGTCCATTTATGGGAAAGTTTGTCGTCGTCTACTTCGATGACATTCTTATTTACAGTCATTCCATTAGTCAGCACTTGGACCACTTAAGGCAAGTTTTTGAGGTCTTAAGGAAGGAGCAATTATATGCCAATCTTAAGAAATGCACCTTCCTAGTAGATCGCGTCATCTTCCTGGGCTTCATCGTATCAGCCCAAGGGGTTTCCGCAGACCCCGAGAAGGTGAGGGCCATTGTAGAGTGGCCTATCCCTCAGACTATCCGGGAAGTCCGCAGCTTCCACGGATTAGCCACCTTCTATAGGAGATTCATACAGAACTTCAGCACGATTGTTTCTCCTATCACTGATTGCCTGAAGAAGGGTGATTTCCACTGGACCCCGGCCGCCACTAGAGCTTTTGATGAGATTAAGCAGAAAATGGTGGAGGCCCCAGTGATGCGACTTCCTGATTTCTCCAAAGTCTTCGAAGTAACTTGCGATGCTTCGGGGGTCGGAATTGGAGGAGTCCTCTCCCAGGAAGGTCACCCAGTAGCTTACTTCAGTGAGAAATTGAATGATATCCGACAGCGTTATTCTACGTATGACAAAGAGTTCTACGCCGTGATCCAATCACTTCGTTTTTGGCGACATTACTTGCTCCCGCAAGAATTCATCATCTTTTCGGATCACGAAGCTCTGCGTTATATCAACTCCCAAAAGAAATTGAATGCGCGCCATGGTCGATGGGTTGAGTTCCTTCAGGAGTACACGTACACCCTTAGACATAAGGCGGGGGTTGAAAATAAAGCTGCCGATGCTCTCAGTCGTCGTATGATGACCACCACTGAGATGAAAGCAGAAGTTGTGGGTTTTGACCAAATAAAGAGGGATTATTTGGAATGCCCCGATTTCAAGGAGACCTACACTCTCTTGTCCACTGGCAGCACGCGCTTGGTGGACGATTTTCTACTGGAGGATGGTTATCTTTTCAAAGCCCAGAGGCTTTGCATCCCGAGTACCTCCCTTAGGGAATTTTTGGTCTGGGAACTCCATGCCGGAGGCCTCGCTGGGCACTTCGGACGGGACAAAACTATCGAAGCCGTGGAGTACCCCTTCTTTTGGCCCTGTCTTAAGAGAGATGTTGGTCGGCTGGTCAGTCGGTGTCACACCTGCCAACTGGCCAAGCAACGAAAGCAGAACATGGGTCTTTACACTCCTCTACCTGTCCCTAGTTGTCCTTGGCAGGACATTAGTATGGACTTTGTTTTAGGCCTGCCCAAGACACTCCGTAGGCACGATGCTATTTGTGTAGTAGTTGACCGGTTTTCCAAAATGGCCCACTTCATTCCATGTTCTAAAACATCCGATGCCTCCCACATCGCGAAGTTGTACTTCAATGAGGTCGTCCGTTTACATGGTTTGCCCAAAACCATTGTTTCGGACAGGGATGTGAAATTCACTAGCTATTTCTGGAAAACCCTGTGGATGAAAATGGGCACCAAACTTCAATTTTCCACTGCCTTTCACCCACAGACAGATGGTCAGACCGAGGTAGTTAATAGGAGTCTGGGTAATTTGTTGCGATCCCTGGTTGGTGAACACATTAGAGATTGGGATTCCATTCTACCTACTGTTGAGTTTGCTTATAATAATTCAATTAACCGAACCACGGGTTTAAGTCCTTCTGAAATTGTATACGGGTTCAAACCTAGATAGCCGTTAAATCTGATACCCATGAGTTCTAGGTATAGGATTTCTGAGTCTGCATCAGCATTTGCATCTCATTTGCATGAACTTCATAAAGACATTGCACAACAAATTGAAAAGAATAATCAGGAATACAAATTACATGCAGATTTAAAACGTCGATTTAAAACTTTTGAGGTTGATGATTTTGTTATGGTACGGATTCGTCCGGAGCGGTTCCCTCCAGGAACAGTTAAGAAATTGCATGCAAAGAGTGCTGGACCTTTCAAGATTCTTAAGAAAATTAATGACAATGCTTATATAGTGGATCTGCCTGCAGATTTCAATATAAATCTCTCTTTTAACATAGAAGACTTAGTGGCATATGAAGGTCCTGACTTTAACCCACAAAATCCACTATCAAAGCAGCCTTGTGTGAACCCACCCTGTGATATCCCAAGCCTACCCCCACTACCAAATATTCCCAAATTTCCTATGGCAGAGCAAGTGGAGGTAGTCTTAAGTGATGAGATCATATCCACAAGAGAAGGAGGACGAAGAAGATATTTGATCAGGTGGAAAGGAAAGCCCGAGTCAAAGGACACATGGCTAGATCGTAAGGAGCTGCAGCAGATTGACCCAGATGCACTAGAGATCTACGAGAGCGCCAGAGATTCCTACTCGACGGAGTCCAGTTTTCTCCCACCCCGGGAGAATGATGGGGACATCAGATCGTCATGGAGAGTTTATCAGAGATGCGGTCGTCGATCTACGGCCACGATCGAGTCTTTATATTTTTGAGTCGTTGATGTATTTTATTTTCATGTAGCTTGTTATTTGCTTATGTGACATTTATGAGTCGTTGTATTTTTATTTTATTTTATTTCGTTGCTTATGTGTTGTCTGTCCCGTTGTACCCCTCTTATGGGAGTTTTCATATGTGAGCCCAATGGGCGTTTGTGTCTTTTGTTTCGAGTCATGTTGTAGGAGGCTATTTAAAGCCCCATTTTATTCTATTATGGCTAAGGAATGATTATTTGAGAATTTTGTTTTCTTGCTTGGAGCATTGTGAGAACTTGTGAGTTCTAGTAGAGAGAGCTTCCTTGGAGAGGAAGGAGATAGCGCAACACCCACCAACTTAGATAAGTCGAGTTCGTGGTTCTTTCTTGATTCCCTTTACTCTTCTCCGATCTCTTTTTCCCCACCCCTTACTCGCCGTTTTCCTCCATCTCACCCGACCCTCCTCCCCACATGAACCTCACGGCCCAACATCCCACCCGAACCCCTTTTTTCTCCTGCTAAACCACCGGCCACCTCTTCCCTAACCCTACCACCTCTCCTCCATCCTTAATTTATTTGTTTCCTATTATGGTTTATTATATCTTGGAATATATTTGAATTCAAATTTCAGCTATGTGAAATTCAAAATATTTCCTAATATATATGAACTCTATTTTAGGAAAGTCCATTAATGAAATTCCATTGAATTTTGAATGAGAGAGTAGTTAATTACAACATTTTAATTTCAGAATTCCAAATTTGGAAGCGATATTAACTCTCTAATTTTTTTTCCTGTGTCGCTGCCTCCCTCTTAAATACCTCAGTAATACCCATTTAATTGTTTCCTAACACTAAGCCATTTGTTTTTGGAAATATTTCCAACTCCGTAACTCCTACCTGGGCTGATTACCTCATGCATATCCTGGCACTAATTTATTTCCTAAATATATAAACATGATTTAGGAAACAAAGCCCACATCCATCCCATCCCGTGAATTGCTCTCCCGTCACCGCCCCTCCTCTTGCCTGCATACTTGAGAAGACCTTCCAAATCCATACCCTGTGAAGGAAATCTGAAGGAACTCACACCCAGCCTCCTACTCCTTTTCACGGCTAGACTTCTACATGCCCTTCTCATCCCAGCCCACCAAATCCTGAGGTTTTTTCTCAGGTTTCCTGTAGTAAATCTGAGATTGTTTTCTCATATTTTATAAGACGAAGTGCGGAGCTTGCATTCTCTCTCCTATCAAAGGAAACGTCTTTCACGTTGTGACTATTCAAGAGGCGTATCTTATTTGCTCGGACGAAGACGTTGAAGGCATCGAGTGGAGGATCTCCACGTCTCCTTAAGCAAAGGTTTCCCTCTCTTCACTTGCATTTCATTTCTTCTAAATCTAAATTCTCAATGGATGATTGTAATCACAAAAGCGCCTTCAATTGCTCTTGCCAAGCCTAGTCATCTGTAGGAATTGAGTGTAATCTTCTATGCATCATACGTCTTGTTGTTAGATTAGGGATTACATTGAAAACTACTACTTTGCGTTGTTTTACTTATCTTAATTATTTTGAAAATTTCCAACGCTTGAAGCATGTGATTTAGCCTACACTAGGGGTGTCAATATTTGACACGACCCGAAAACCCGACCTGAACCCGACCCGAAAATTTCGGGTTAGGGTCAACCCGAACCCGAAACGGGTCGGGTTCGGGTTAGACATTTCGACCCGTTTCAAAAATCGGGTCGGGTTCGGGTTAACCCTTTGACCCGAATTTGACCCGAAAGTGACCCGATTTTGACCCGGCAACCCGATATTGACCCGATTTTGACCCGAAAAGAGGAGTTTGACCCGTTTTGACCCGAAAATTAGCCATTTCTTGTTGGAAACGGGTCATTCGGGTCGGGTCGGGTCGGGTTGACCCGGACCCGAAGCGGGTCGGGTTCGGATCAGAAAAACTGACCCGTTTTTAAAAACGGGTCGGGTTCGGTTGACCCGAATAGTGTCGGGTTCGACCCGAACCCAACCCGTGACCCGAAATTGACACCCCTAGCCTACGCAAAGCACCCCTTTAACTGTCTTAGTCGACGTTGTGAATTGCTCATAATCTTATTCCTAAATTGTTCTAATCAAAGAATTGTGCAATGTTTAAAATGAAGCCATAAATATATCCTCTAAGTAGTCCTGCATCAGCCTGATTTCCACAATGCACAAGGTTGCAATATCTCCCCCTACCTCAATTTTGGATCAAAATAAATGAGTTATACTGTTAAAGATAGCAAAACTCAAAAAGCTTACCAAGGAAAAAAAAAAAAAACATCTAAGCTAACCTGATTTAAAATACATAACAAGATGATAGCTTATTTCCTTTACAAAACCAAAACATTCATATTAATACAACCTTTGATGTCTTCTCTCCTTAACACTAGAACTTCTCAATAATACACTGGACCTCTCCCCTTTAGGGTTGTTCCAGTAAGTCTCCTTGCCTCTACACTTTTCTTTTACTATACCACTATTATTAGTTCTATCAGAATACAAAAAATCGCTGAAATAATGGTTCCCCATGCCTTCTGAACCTCCATTTTCTTCATGATGGAAATAGTTTATCGACCTAGAAGGGAAATGACCGTTATAATCAGATTCTTTTGATAATTGTAACGGTCGACTCCACCTCGATTGCTGGGCACCTCCAAACAAGTAGTCCGATAACTCATCAGTACTTGTGGAGTTCCTCGTGCTATCAGTGGTCCACGAACCTTCCTCTGAGCAGCTTAGTGAGAAGCTGTCGCTGAAGGAATCCGTGCGAGGGAAGTAGAGTCTCTCACTGGTATTTCTATTGAGCTGATCATGGTTCCTGTGTGGCAGAGAGCTTGAATGTCTATGGAATGGAGATTCTTCATTGCTACGAACAGATTTAGCAGGTTTCTTGAACCAGCTTGAGGTCTTTAACGAAACATGTCCTCTTTCATTCTTAATGAGGCTTGGGGCTTGGGATGATTTCCTAATGAAGCAAATAAATGTTAAATTTTGCAAAATCAAAAGAGAATTTACAGAAGAGTGTAGGTTTCCAGCAATGGAAGGTGACCTGGCATAGAAGAGAATGTAGGCATTTTCCTTCAGAACTCTTTCAAGCTCCACGGGTCTTACCTATAGAAAAATACATGAAAATCAGCATTTAAATTTCAGATTTTCGTTGAAATAAGTATTTCTTTCTGGACAATGCCTTGTAAGTAGTAGATTGTTCACTAGGCTTTACTTGGAGGTTCACAATCTTAAAAACCAAACAATTGAGCCTCATATCACTTTTCTACAGTTTTAGAAGTTGTATGAAGTTGCTTTGTAGTGTTAAACTGCATCTTACATTCTTTTATTACTTTGAAGACAATACATTCTTTCAAGTAATAACACGAATTGAGAGTGAATTCTTTTCAAGTAAAATCTCCCAAAACCTACCAAAATTCCTAATCTCATAATTCAGGCTCCTTGAAAGGACTTTCACAAATATAAGTACCTAGAACATAATAAGATTGTTCTTTCAGACATTTGGCACTTCGTTCATCAAGAAGCAATAATCCTATGGATGTTTTTTGGCTCTACACCAACTAATATTAAGCCCTAATTCCCCCTTATCTGAATAAATTTAACTGCCTCCACTGTAAGCACAAGCCACCATCATACAGAGCAGTTAACGGGAAAAAATGGCAACTTCAGTTTCTATAAAGAAGATGATGATGACGAAAGGGAGACAAGGTGATGTGATACAAACAAGAATTGCGCGGAAATATTTTAAAGAATTACAAAGCTTGCTACTTAAGATTAAGGTTTCGTAAGATTATATTAGAGAACTTTCAATCGTCAATCTTATTGTAATAAGCAGTTATAAATCAAAAGTTTAAGGCAAGTTAAGATAGATATGAAATTATCACAGAAAAACAAATATGTCGTAATACAATCCCACGGTTAATATTTAGAAAGTTCACCATGAATTACCATGCTCACTCATGCTCAAAGTATGGCTTAGCGAAGAAAGGTCTTCAGCACACTCAACGATGCCACGAGAACGGTTGCAACGCCAATGGTTTTAATCCACGGAAAGGTCGGCGGAGGTGGAGATGTAGCCGCGGACGGGGCAGGCGTATATCTCCCAACGAGAAGTCAAGGCGTCTTAGGCTTTTGAAGATCGATCGTATGAGCCAAGTAATAGAGGATGCGCTTGACATACCTTTCCGCCGTCTCGTCGTATTCACAATCGGGTTCGTAGAAAGGAGAGAGAAGAATGTCAATCTCCCCACGATCGTTGTAAGCAAACCCGTGGTCAACCTCGGGATCAGCCATTCATCATAAGCATGAGATGGAGAGGGAGAGCACGAGGGAGTAAGCAAAGAGAGCAAAGGGTGAAGGAGAGAGGTGGCGGTTTGAAAAGAAAGGGGGGAGAGGGCCGGCGGCTTCAAGGGGAGGAAGGCTAGAGTTTGAAATCCGATTCCAATAAGTCTCCCAATAAATCTGAAATAAATTTCAGACTTAATTAGGTTTGGAGGGAATCAAATTAAGATTTGAATTCGAATTCAATTTGGGTTGAGGCTAGAATTGGAAACAAATAAAGGGGGAGCCCATTAATGGGGCCGGCGGGTTCAAGAGAGAGGAGGTGGGAGTTTTATTTTCAAAACCTGAAATTAATTTCAGGATTTGAATGAGATTAGGGGGAGAATAATTCAAAATTTGATTTCAAATTAATCTTGCAATCAATGCCTTAAGTTGGCATTAAGTGGAGAGGGCCCTAGTAGGCCGGCGGTATGGAGAGAGAGGGAGGAAATTTGGGTAGGTGTTTAGGAGGTTTCCAAACAAGGATTATGATTTAGAAAAATTAATATTGAATCCAATCTATTTTGAATTTAGATTGATGTCATGATTAACTTTCCTATTTCAGACTTCTAAAAATGGAAAGAATTTGAAATTCAAAAATTGAATTTCAAATGAACTTGAAATTTCGCTCTCATGCGTAGCTAAATTAGGAAATCATTATGATGATTGAAATCATCATAATGAAGGCAATTATGGGGGGGGGGGGTGGGGGGGGCGGCAAGGGGCTGGTTGGGGTTTTTGTTGGTGGTGGATTTTGGATGGTGGAGCTAGGGGATGATGTGGGTGAAGGGGATGAGCCACCGGTGATGGGAAATTTGGATGTGGCCGGCGATGGGTTTGAGGAGGAGAAGGGAGATGAAGAGAAAAGGATTAGGATAAAATTAAACTAACCACGAGTCGCGGACTCTTCCAACGACAGGTGGGCCTTGCAATTGCTCACTTTGGGCTCTCTCCCTTCTATCTAGCTCTCATGCAAGAAGAAGAAGAAACAAGTAAAATTTCATTCAATAATTCATTATCTAATACATAAGAGAATGGCCATATATATAGGCCTCACAATGACAAATAAACAAAAGACAATAATGCCCCTCGGGCTACAATAGTGACCAACTACCCATAAGGGCAAAAACGGAAAACTGAAGAAATAATAACGACTAATACATAAAAATGCATCAAAAGTAAAGAATCCATCGTGGCCATCGATCTCCTGTGTCGCCTCTGATAGACGCGTCGAAACCTCGTATCGATGTCCCCATCACAAGGATGTCATTTTTATTTTATGAATCTCTTACATAAGAGGAAAACAATTTCTTGAAGAGGAAAGTAAGAAAAAGTCATCAAAAATACACACTTGAATAAAATCCATAGCACCGAAACATATTAGAATATATAGACGGATTGTAAGAGGATACCAAATGGTTAGTGCTAAAGTCATCAAGAAAGGCTGACGAAGAAGAAAAAAAACTAGAATTTGCAAAAAATATAGATGGAAAATTTTTTTAGGACCGGTTATCAATTTTCATAGGGAGACTGCAGCACTGAGGAAGGATTGTTCAATTTAAAAAAAAAAAAAAGATCATCTCAGATTTCTTAAATAACATAGCATAACAGGAAAAAACAAAACATACCTCTTTATCATTAATCATGTACCATTTTCCTTTCATGCTCTTGACATAGCATATATAATGGCCAGAGAAAGCAGCGTTCATGACATCCACGTGAACCACAACAGCATAGAGGTTGTACAGAGGGCACGGATCCACCCTGCTCATATAAGGAGCTAGATCCAGTTTAACTGGGAACCTTATTGCTTTATTCAGTTTCCCAAACTTCCCCAGCTGTGGAACACAAAAACAAAAGCAATTTAGATAAGCTAAATCAGGGTTGTGAAAATGGGACCGGAGAGAACCGAAAAAAAAGAGAAGTTCAAGGTTCAATGGTTCAAATGGATTTGAACCATTTGCCGCAATAAATATTAAAATTATTTAATTATAATATAAATTATATAATAAATATAATTTTTAAAAGTGAATATGTAGTTACCTCAATTAAGATTCTTGAACAAGCTCGATTAAAGAGATATAAAGTGCGGAAGAAGCTTGATTAATTATTAATATAAATATAATTATAAGTATATTATAAATACAAATATATGAGCACTAAATAGATTTATAAAATTTTAAAAATATTATAATATAAATGTATAAATATAAATATAATTTATAACAATAGTTACAAAATTTTATATTATTAATTTTTATAATACACATAATAATAAATTCGCAACTCAACCCAACTCAATTTTGCATTCTAACTCATATATTATTCATGCAGTTTTTTTTTATCCCACATTATAGAAGAGTTTGAGGTTATTGTCTTTATATAGTGTAAAGTACGCACAACTTATAACAAAGTATGTTATGTGAGATGGCATGCTTATATCATAGTTCAATTCATCTTCATATCTAATAAAAATGTTTTAAAAATTTTAAAAGAATTTAACAAATTAAAACATATTATTTAAAATTTAATTAAAATAAAATTAAATATTTTATAGAATCGGCTGTTACTTGTGTTCAAACACAAGGTGGTTTGACGAAGTATTTTCCTATTTCAGTTGGATTACATCCAGGATCAGCCTTAAGCCAATATCTTTGTGCTTTAGTCATTGATATTCTCACTAGACATTTGCAAAAGGTTATACCCTAGTATATGCTTTTTGCTAATGATATTCTTCTTGTCAATAAGACTAGAGAGAGTTGAAGGTAAACTTGAATTATGGAGGTCAACCTTAGAGTCTAAAAGGCTTTCGTTTGAGTAGATCTAAAATTGAATATATAGAGTGTAATTTTAGTAATAATAGATCTAGTAGGGGTTGTGACTTTGGGTGATCAAGTCATTAATAAGAGTACTCATTTTAATATATTGGGTCTATTATTTAGAGTGATGGTGAAATAGATAGATATATTATTAGTAGAATTCAACTAGGTTGGTTGAAGTGGAGGAATGCATCGGGCTTGTTTTGTGATAGAAAAACCCCTCTCAAACTTAGGGAAAGTTCTATAAGATGGTAGTGAGACATGCAATGCTTTATGGTGCAAAATGTTGACCATTAAAAGAGAAGTATAGTATTAAGTTAAGTGTTGCATAGATGAGGATGCTCAGGTGGATGAGTGGCTTTACTCTTAGACATGATACAAAATGAGCATATACATGAAAAAGTTGGAGTGGCTCCAGTGGAAGATAAGATTAGAGAGAGTCGCCTTGGATGGTTTGGTCATATAAAACAACGGCTGTCCAAGGACCCGGTTAGGAAAGTAGATGTATTAGATTTGACTTATGTTAAGAAAGGTAGAGGTAGACCTAAAAATATTTGGTTAGAAAATATTAGAAATGACCTTTCTTTATTAGATTTAGATGAGAATTTGACTCTTAACATGACACAATGGAGAAAAAGGATTCATCTAGTCAACCACACAATGGAATAAAGGCTTGTTGTTGTATAGAACCGGTCGATTTTACAAAACCGAGACCGGTTCGACGGTTTTCTGATCGAACCGGCAGTCCTAACCATTTTGAGCCGGTTTGATGCAAATACGTTTTTTTGAATTTGACCGGATCGGCATTTTGGTCGGTTCACGATCGAATCAGTTGAACAGGCCGGTCCGGTCCGATTTTCAAAATATTGAGCTACATGGCAATATTCGTTGAACAATACAGACAACTTATTTCGAGAGATAAAAGTCTCAGATTTACATTAGTACTACTTGGAATACCACAATTACCTGAAAACGTTTCAATGCAATTGTAAGGATATTAGGAGCCTCAACTACAGACAATTTTTTCTTTGCACGCTCAAAAGATTTACATCTGCAACAAATAAATGAGGAAGACATGAGATGTAAAAATAGTCAGAAGAAGTATCACGGATCACTTATCAGTTTGATTAGTCTACTCAAGTACAAGTATATATTACTCTATAGTGAGACTATCCCACTCAGTAAATGAATGTTTTTGAAAAGTTTGCCACTTTGAGGAAGAATAAAGGATTTGAGAGAATAAAGAATTTCGGAAAACATATTAATTCCGACCATGAACTTAAAAAAAATTGGTTTTTTCATAATATGAGAACGATCTAGAAAAATAATCTTACTGCTTTTTTAACCCTTGATAATACTCTAATATTTCAACAAACCTTACAAACATAATTAGTTTTCCCTTTGCTGGTCAATTAATCCCATAACATAAATTTCTTAACATCATCCCTCTACCCTCCAGCCGAAAACCACAACATTTTAAATTTTGAGTGCATAATCAAACGATGAATATGCTAGAAGTCATAAGTTGTCAAAATAATGAAAATCATTAAGACAAAAGATCCCTTTTTTAGCCCTATCCGACTTGAATTGGGCACACGATTCACATTACTGCTCAGCCACAAGTTCATCTTGATTCCTACCACTTATAACTAATGAAACTTTCAAACTAATACAAGCTGTATGTTTTATTCCACATAAAATCGATGTTGGTTAAAAGATGCTTAAAGAAGTCAAAACATGCAAAACCATTTGATACGAGCAAGGGCTTAAAAAGAACCAACCTATCGCAACGGTATCTGTTCTCCCCATCCAAAACTTCAGTAGTCGTGAACTGCTCGAGAGCTTGTTCAAGTGTTCCAATATTCCCCTGTATTTCCACTGTAAGATCCATCATACGTTCCAGTTGCTCAGATTTTGCCTTACACTTCATGCAGTTTATCTGCATTTAGCAACAATCAAGTTCATTATTCCAATGCACTGCAAAGGAGATGTGGTGCGGATCTAGGAAGGGGTTGGGAGTTCTATATGCAGGGAATGAAAGGTGCGGGACCTCTGACCGAAGGTATCCACCAAAGGTTAATTGTATTAGACTACTAGTATCTTCAAGAAAATTTTCCGCGACATCTCCAGTTTCTTTAATGCAGGTATATTGCATTGCATCAATGGCGTACCTATCAAACAAATAGCTGCAAAACTGAGATTTATGATATCAAGAATACAGAACAGCTCGAAAAAATGTAATCCATCATCATCCCACTTAAAGAAATAATGTAGTTAAATAGTGAGATCAAAATGGAGGAATGGTTAATCCATACTGCCAGAAAGTTGAAGTGACTTTGCTGCTGAAGGCAAAACTCCTGTTCATCTGTGATTAATATTCATTTGAATATGTGGGGTTACAGAAAATTAACTCTTACTTGCTGGTTTTGCTCTAAATTCTCTTTCTTTTAAATAAAGGGATGTATTGCCAAAACAGTGACACTAGGATCCATGCACATGCATATAATTTAACAAGCACAAATTTCAAATCCACACCATATCTCGGAGCCAGAGACCATCACATAAAAAGGTCTCTAAACTATCCTTGATCATATGTGTGCCTCTTAGCCAATGTTGATATGAATCGATCAAGCCCAATGTGCTACAAAATCGAGTGGTTGTAAGAAAAAACTTTGAAAATGATCCATTGATTTCCTTAAACCTGATTTGATTCAAAACTGGATCCTTAGAGCTCATTTCCTGGGGTAACCATCATTGAACATACCATCATCTCGATCTAGTAGAGAGATTTGAGAAGAAGTAGCTAACCAAACCCCTTAAATGGTATGACAGTGACACCCCCTCATTATTCGTAAATTGGGTCCACAAAATCAACCTATGAAAATGCAAATATAGGATCATAATCGAGTTGACCACCAAACCAGAGCACAATAATGTCCTTCAATGAGATTGTTATTGGATTCCCACTTGAGATGTAGTCAATCATAAAGAATGGCATTGGAAGCCTTCAACCTTCAAATTCAATATGAACTCTTGCTTGTTCACCATTTTTCCAAGAAAAATCGTGGGCACCTCAAATAATTCACTTGTAAAATCCTCATGACCAAAATAGTTCATCTTCTTCAGCCCCATAAGCGACTTCAGAGCTTGCGTATACTTTAGAATAAAATTGCACAAAGTTCAAGCAATTTGATCAAGAATTTTGGAGTAAAGGCAACTTTTTTGAGATGGTTGATTGCTTCTAAAGGATCTATAGTAAGATGTTTTCATGTAGATTTTTTTTGCAGTAATATAAGGTCTTGTAAAAATAGACCACGATTTGTTGAATGAAATGATGTTTGAAATGCTTTTAACACCCCCTCCACCTCAGGAAATGTGCATGATTCTTTCACTTCTCATCTCTTTCTCCTCCTGCTTCAATTTTCTAAGGTTTTTGCAGATCTTTTGATGCATCTACACCAAATTATGGAAGCCACCTCTTAAACCTATTTGGGACAATCTGCGACATGATGAGAGCTGCCTCTTGAACCTAGAGAGGTCAGCTTGAAAATTACATTTGCTAAGAACATAATTATGGGCCACTGTAACGCTATTAATAGTATGTTATTGACTGTAGGAGATCCCTTAAATATAGTGAAGCAAAACTCTTAAACATCTATGTATATTTTGGTGGAATAGTTAGAGTTTAATCAAAAAAAAAAAAAAACAAAGTTAAGTAGGCTCATACTAGAGTAACCGTAGGGAAGTGAACTTCCAGGAAGTTACAACAAGATGAGAAATCCATACAACATATTGGGCCAAATAGTTTGGCCTGTGACATCACACTCTTGAGATTCATATGTCTATTAAATAAAATGAAAGTCTATTTTAATATATTACAATATAATAAATAACTTTTAACTCTGTCAAATGTTTAATTTGGCTAAAACACCACTTAAGAGGCATTCAGTCACCTTAAAAACACCTCAATCAAGCTTTTGTATGATCTTATAAGTTTGTCCGCCTCATGATGAGTATGCAACAAACCTGAAGAAGAAACTACCATTGAATTTACCTTGAGGTTCCTTGAGAAAAAAGACTACCTTGAGTATTCAGAAAAGGAAAGTATTTTTAACTGATACTGATGCCAGGAACATGTAAACTAGGACCATAATTACTGAGGAAATTAGTTGAAATGCTTAATGTAATACCAAACTCACCTTAAGAACTCATGAGCATCTTCTTCTCTCCCATGCGCAAGATGACTTCCAATTCTATCTATACGGGATAGAATTCCAACAGGGGACAAGGGGGATTGCCCCTGTTTTCCCTTCAGGATGAGATTTTCAAATTCACAGGTGAAACACCACCCTCTTCTTGAACCTAAACAAAGGGCGATTTTTGAACAATAAGGTAAAACGTACTTAAAACTGTTAGAAACTATAAGGTTTGAGTTAAAAAAGGACAGAAAACTTGCATTTCGCTCTATGGAATCCTTCAAGTAGATAAGCAGTAAGTGGCCGAGTAAATGCCAAGCACTGGAGCACGGCATTAGCAAAGCAACTGCAATATAGAAAAAAGTTGTAACAATAATACAAAATCCATAGATAGATGTTACTATGCCAGTATCACATAAAAATAATATTACTTCAAAATTTGGCCAGGCTTTCATAGTTGTCTCAAAGTTGCCAAAACTGACATATTTATTATCACAAGTATGGGAACTTAAGATCAACCATCAACTTTAGTAGTAATCAAGCTGTACCTGTTGCCACAGTTAAAAAGGCCAAAAGGGTCCATATCCACCTTGTCAGAGTTGTAAAGCTTGGCAAAAAGTTCATAGGGGAAATTCATCTGAAAATATGAAGAAACTATTGACAGTTAAACATGAAAAACGACCATTCTGTATCCGGAGATGAGAAAATGTGCTAACATGAACAATCAATACATTATACTTTTGGTATACACCACTCACAGGCATTGATGAAAAACCTCCAGAGCTCAGTGACGGGTTTAACTGGTGGATAGTACTCTTAACAGATGCTCTCAAATCAGATTTACAGTTTGATAGAGGACTTGCACTCTTCGAGAATTTAGATGTCATTGTAGGAGCATTGTTAACTTTTGAAGATGAATCATCTAAAATAGAATGCCTTCCACCACCATAGAATGCACGTTCAGCAAGAGATATAGAACGAGATCTCAACCTTCTAGCATTCAGTAGCCAGTCATCAGCACTTTTCCAGGTTGGGCTGAAACCTGGTTTGTCACATCCCTTGACTCTACAGTCCATGAGGTTGGATTTCTTAGTACCATCCAGGGCATTTGCAAAAGAGCGTCCATGGGTAGAGCTAGTTCCCAAGGTTCTGTTTTCTTCAGAATGCTTCGAGTGGGTATCAGGACAAAAAGCATGTAACTCAACGCCTATGTTCTTACTGTTGTTACTTGAGCATTGAGAAAACTTAGTGGTTGTATTGAGGTTGGAGGAAACAGAGCTTAATTCAAGAGAATCATTTAACCTGTACTTGCTTTCTTTGGTGCAACAGCCGGACAGCTTTTTCTTTGAGTTAATTGTGTGAGATGAACTGTTTACCAACAAACTTGCACTGCCAATTCCGACTGAAGGAACTTCAACAAAATTAGCAACAGCTGCTTTTTTTGGTCCAACAGAAGCAATGTCACGAGATAAAGCTTCTCCAGTTTTGGCATGAAGCTGAGGATGCAAGCCTTCACAGGCAGAAGCTTCTTCACAGTTTTCCAAGGAACCAGGATAAGTAGAACAGCTTGACAATGAATCGACTAAGGAACCAAAACTGCTATCTGTTCTAGATGAATCCAAGAAAGATCTAAAATCCTTTATATCATTGTCCCTGACAACTAAATTATACAAGTTGGAATCAGATGACGGTCCCACAAAACATGTGGCAACATGATTAGTAAAAGACTTCTGTTCATTCCCAACTGTGCCATCCAATAACTTAGATTTTTCAGCTTGGAGACCACTAAAATGAGAGCTACTTTCTAGAAGCTTATCTTGGTGATCAAATTGAGGACGATGACATTCATCCTTGTGACCTCGCCTCCAGTGGATAATCTGGCATGTGCCAGAGCTGCAATAATACATAAAGTAGAGCATAAATATCAATCAGCCTATTAAGCATCTCTGATCAGTAGTAAAATCACGAACGAAGCCAGCTATCCAAGCTTTTTTATTACAGAATACTCAAAAACAAAAGGGGAAAGAAGCATCCAAAATGAACTATGTTTGTTTTCGATGGATGTACAACGGCATGATTTTTTCCTGATACAAGATATTCAGTATTTGCGAACAAAACTGCAAGGAGAAAGCACAGTGGATGCATTTAAATCTCCAACAATATAAAGAAGGTGAAAAACCACAATAAAAATGATCATTGATCAGTCATGAACAACTAAACCTTTTGTCAATCCGTTTGGCAGAATGCAGTCATCTAGTTAAGTTGTCAAAACTTCATATCTCTCATGAGAAGTAAACTAGATTTTTAGCAGTCCATAATTAGTTATCATAACTCATATACATCTCAAAAACCAAAAGAAAGCCCGAAACCACATTAAGGGAAAACTTGTGCATGCTTGATTATATAAACTAAAATAGCAAAGCAAACAAGATTTTTAGCACTCCTTATCAGTTATCATCACTCACATGCAACTCAAAAACCAAATCAAAGCCATAGAGCACATGAGGAAAAAACTTGTGTGCTTGACAATATAAGATAAAATAGCTAGGAACCAAAAGTATGAAAATAATTCGAGTTTACCAGAAACATAGATGCTAAAATAACAAGGAACCAAAAGTACTATTAATAATTTAAGTTTACCAGAAACATTTTCTGATTATAGCTTTTGAAGGGCTAATATCAATATATGAGATGAATAGGGACAATCCAAAAAACTTTCTACATTATGTAATCAGGACCATCAATAATAGTAGGAATTGCCACCTAAACCCAACTATTGGAGTTCAGCCTCATGAATTCTTCTTTAGCAGTCATTCATCATGCGATAAAGGGGCATAAAAGGGGCATAAAATAAAAAATAAAGTAAAACAATTTTCTAGGATTAGATGGGGGCATTTTAAGAATATTAACAAAAATATTTTTGAGAATAAGATTTTAGATCTTAAGATTTTGTCTGTGCATGAGGATGCTAATGTTATGTGGGAAAAAGTGGCTAGTGATATTTAGAATATTGTAAAAGATGTCCTTGGAGTATCAAAAGGAAAATCTCATAATAGTAAAAATAGTTTGTGGTGGAATCCAAATGTGCAAGAAAAGATTAAAAATAAGAAGTTTTTGTTATAAAAATTGGTTTAATTTTAAAAATTCTAATAATTGGGAAATATATAAAGTAGCTCGTAAGGATTCTAAGAAAGCAATATGCGATGCAAAGACATTAGCTTTTAGTGATTTAAATAATAGATTAGATACTAAAGAGGGAGAAAGATATATGTATAAGTTAGCCAAACAAAGACATATGACTAGTAAGGATTTAGTTCAAGTGAAGTGTATTAATGATGAAGATCAAAAAATACTTTTCTTAGAAGAGGATATTCAACAAAGGTGGATGAGATATTTTGCTAAAAATTTTAATGAAGATTGTAAAAATAAGATTGACTATAGTGACCTTAGCACCCTAAATGAAAATAAAAATTTCTGTTTTTATCGGTGTATTAGTAAAACTGAAGTTAGAGAGGCTTTAAAGAAAATGAAGGGTGGAAAAGCTGTTGGACTTGATGATATTCCAATAGAGGTGTGGAAATGCTTAGGAGATGAAGGAATTTCATGGCTTATTAAACTTTTTAATACTATTTTGAAGACTAAAAATATGTCAGATGAGTGGAGAATGAGTGTGTTAATTTCAATTTTTAAGAATAAAGGTGATGCACAAGATTGTGCGAATTATAGGGATATTAAGTTAATGTGTCATACTTTAAAACTATGGGAGCGAGTTATGGAGCATAGACTGTGGCGTGATACTGATGTTTCTCAAAATCAATTTGGATTCATGCCGGGTAGCTCGACTATGGAAGCCATACATTTATTAAGAGGTTTGATGGAGAAATATAGACAAAATAAGGAGGATCTACATATAATATTTATTGATTTTGAAAAAACATATGATAAAGTTTCAAGAGAAGTGCTATGGAGAGTTCTTGAAAAGAAAGGAGTCAATAATGCTTATATTCAAATCATTAAAGATATGTATGCAGGAGCTATTACTTGTGTTCAAATACAAGGTGGATTGACCAAGTATTTCCCTATTTCGGTTGGGTTACATCAAGGATCAGCCTTAAGCCCATATCTTTTTGCTTTAGTTATGGATGTTCTCATTAGACATTTGCAAGAGGATGTACCTTGGTGTATGCTTTTTGCTGATGATATTCTTCTTGTTGATAAGACTAGAGAGAGTTGAAGGTAAACTTGAATTATGAAGGTCAACCTTAGAGTCTAAAGGTTTTCGCTTGAGTAGATCTAAAACGGAATATATGGAGTGTAATTTTAGTAGTAATAGACCTAGTGAGGGGATTGTGACTTTAGGCGATCAAGTCATTAATAAGAGTGCACGTTTTAGATATCTTGGATCTGTTGTCAGAGTGATGATGAAATAGATGGAGATATTATCAGCAGAATTCAAGTTGGATGGTTGAAGTGGAGGAATGCATCGGTCTTGTTATGTGATAGAAATGTACCCCTCAAACTTAAGGGAAAATTCTATAGATGGTAGTGAGGCCTGCAATGCTTTATGGTGCCGAATGTTGGCCATTAAATGAGAAGCATTGTCACGACCCGTCCCGGATGCTCGATCTAACGAGGCGGGTACGAAAAGTCGGACGATAGTACATTTCCAAAAGTATAAAATAACTCATCATCAAAAACTTTTCTATAAACTGAAGAGCCACTAAACACAAAAATCTAATTTACCTGTTATCATTTGCACGGCGTCTTCTGTAAACATGTTCTTCTCTTTCTGCCATTTCTTTTCTTTAGGAACTTACCTGAAACATTTAAACTTGTGGTTTGAGTTTACTAAGTAAACTCAGTGGGTAACTATATAAATTTATCATTATAATATAATTTAACATATATTCTATCCTTTCTTAATCTTGTTTCTTTCAATTCATTAACTTAATACTTCTTTGAATATTTTCATTTAAAATAATTTGAATCATTTGTTATCTTTAATATTTCATTTATATTTCCTTTTCCCATTTAATTTGCACAGGAGCACCGTCTCAAAGTACCCAAAGGTACAACCTTTTTCATTTGATTTCCTTTTCCCATTTCCGTAGAAATTTCTTTTTCCTTTTTCGTGCACGAGTACGGCGTCCCCAGCCAGTACCATAAGGGGGTGACTCCTGTCGTTTTCAATACCCTTTTCCTTTATTCTTTTTTTTTCTTTTCTTTTCTCATTTTCATCATTATTGATACAATTGCATACAACATTTCTTACTTGTATCTCTATAAATATTACTTATCATTTGCATATACGAATCATGTACATGTGTATGTTTTCTTTCTAAACTTTACTTTCTATTTCTTTGATATACTCATAACATATCCTTTTTCTTTTCCATAATTGTACTCATACATGTCGTTGCTTATTTTAGTTAATCATTTCTCAAAAAGTAGGAGAAATCATAAATCTAATCAATTTCGCATATACTTCTTTCTAAATGAAAATAGAATTGAAATAAAGAAATTTAAACTTTTATAAATACCCACTTTGAACTTTTCAGGTCGTCGATGCTTGATCTACTATTGAATCAATTTCTCTTCTTATTGAATCCTCGCGGGATCAACACATACAACTTGATCTTTCACTTTCTAAAACCCTAAAATTCAAACAATAACTTTCATGTAAAACTTAAAATTATAATCCCATAATAAACTTATATAAAAAGAATTTCACTTACGAATGAGAATTTCTCAAACTCTCAAAATCCTTTCTCTCCCAATTTCCTTTTTCTTCGCTACAATCTCTTCCCTTTCCTTCAAGAAATATATCGTTCACTTTAAACGATGTAGGAGGAGAATTTATAGGAAAAATCCGAAAGAATTTCAACAAACCTTTTTCCTAAATTTTCCTCGGTCGTTTCTTCCTTTCGTTGCAAATTCTCTCCAAACCTTTGCTTCTATAACAATAAGAACGAAAAGGAGTTGTTATTTCTTATCCTAGAAGGTAATCATTTGCTAAAATTGGAAAACAGAACTTACCTCGCTCTCGCACGAAGCCCTCGGTCGTCCGCCCGATATCTGTTCGCGCGAACTGCTTGTTCCGCGACTCTTCTGTTCGCGGTATTAATAGGTTAGGCCGGCCGGTTCACTTGAACCGGCCGGATGAACCGGTTATTACAAGCATAATACTAAGTTAAGTGTGGCAGAGATGAGGATGCTCAGGTGGATGAGTGGCTTTACCCTTAGAGATAGGATACGAAATGAGCATATACGTGAAAAGGTTGGAGTAGCTCCAGTAGAAGATAAGATTAGAGAGAGTCGCCTTAGATGGTTTGGTCACATAAAACGGCGGCCTTCCGATGACCAGGTTAGGAGAGTAGAGGTATTAGATTTGACTTATGTTAAGAAAGGTAGGGGTAGACCTAAAAAGACTTGGTTGGCAAATATTAGGAATGACCTTTCTTTATTAGATTTAAACGAGAATTTGACGTTTAATTGGAAACAATGGAGAAAAAGGATTCATGTAGCTGACCCTACGTAGTGGGATAAAGGCTTGATGTTGTTGTTGTAGTCATTCATCATGCGTGTTGCATATGGTGTTAACTTTAGGTTCACCTTCGTAACTAATCCTTTTTGTTTCATCCCTTTCATATGTTCGAAGACATTTTTTGTACAATATACATTTGAGCTCGGATCAGCAAAATGAAAGTAAGAGACAAAAGCTCATCCAACCTGCTGAAAGTTCAGTACATTAGCTCCTTCAAAAAAATTTGAGCAACAATTTGTTTGGGCATATGATCCTACATCCCTAATAAATTCATAAAGTACAAGCTACCGCCTTTAGAAATCAGTATTTACAAACCAAACTATATGACATTATGGATGCTAGGTCTTCCTGATCAAAATCAAATGAATATTACATGGGCAAACTTTAATGTTCAAAATCAAAAGAAGTTTTGAAATGATATGGAATGTTTTTCAGTTTATTTAGCCTATTTCTCTACTAATATGGTTGATCGTTAATGCATAGTATGCTCAATAGCTATATTGGAACAACAAAGCAACTCCTTTAAAAATCATTTCCAATTTACCATGATCATCATCATTAGCCTTATTCAAACTCTTTAAATTTACCTTTATGCATCACCTTCTTTATTCATGCCTATTGAGTACTGATATATCGTCAAAAAATTATCTTGATCGGGCACAAATCTCGAGGCAAAATCAAGCTGGAAACTTCAAAAATTAAATCCGGGATCACCTGAACTCCGATTTTAGCAAATTTTCAGTCAAACTGAGCGTCTCGAAAATACGAACTCAACGACACCAAATTCAACTCAATCTGATCCCAAATGAGTCCGAATCAAAGACTCGAAGCACAGTTGGAAGGTTCAAACCACAATTTGGATTACCAAACGGTTTCCAAACATGACATGCTTATAGTCGAATCGAGCGGCTCAACGAGACAAATCCAATGAGCCCAAGATTGTCGAATTTTGATATCGTTAAGACCTTCAAATGTCTAGCAAATGGTCCACGATCAAGGGATTCAATATCGGCCGTTCATCCGAACCACTCCACCTTTGCCCTTGATCTTCCTCCTATTTACGGGTCATGTCATCCTCAAGAAACTATAAATAGCCCCTCATTTCTCTTGAGAGGGGACCTAAGCAAGAAGAAGAGAAGAGAAGAAGGAAAGGAGGGAAGAAACTCCGCCTTGACCACCGCCAGAATTCTGCCCGACTTCCAAACGACGCTGAAAATCTGCCCGACTTCCAAACGACGCCGGAATTCTGCCCGACTTCCAAATGACGTCGGAATTCTGCCCGACTTGCTAGTGGCGCCGGAATTCTGTCCAATCTCCAAGTGACTCTAAATTCGGCCCGAATACACAACTTGTTTGTAACTGGATTTCAATCCGCAAGTGAATCATTGTAATCTGATCGTCCTAACTTTTAAGGGCGAGTCAGCCTCTTGTATCTCAAGCAAACACTAGTGAAAGTCTTTCAACTGGGCGTGGCCCCGTGGTTTTTTCCCTTTCCAAGGTTTTCACATAAAAATCATGGTGTATTTATTTTTCTTCTGTTTGTGTGCTGGATATCCATACAACGCTGAGACGAAAAATTTCTAACTCTATCGTCACGTATATTCTAGCCTGCAACAAGTACTAAATCAAATGTTTATTGTCTTTATCACAACTTTTAGACATGTATTTGGTATCTCCTTCATAATCCTTTTCACATTAATTTTATTTATCCTCCAGAGAAATATGCTCTACAAAATAATATTTTTAAAATAAAAAGGTATAATGCAAGATGTCTTAAATATCGTGAGGCAAGTTGAAAGCCTCAAGGGCACATGGTGCAGGCTAATGAATTTTTTTTTAAATATTTGTAAAAACAAAAAAAAATTAAAAAAAAATACTAAATAAATAAATAAATAAAGAGATGAATTTTTAATTGAAGATATTTCAAATCATATTCCATACAAACTCAAAAGTTCATTTAACATAAACAAATACAACAACAACAACATCAAGCCTTTATCCCATTATTTGGGGTTGGCTACATGAATCTTTTTCTCCGTTGTGTCATGTTAAGAGTTATAATCTTATTTAAATTTCATAAATAAAAGTCATTTCTAAATTTTAATATTTTCTAACAAAGTCTTTTTAGGTCTACCTCTATCATGTTTAACATAAGTCAAATCTAATACATCTACTTTCCTAATAGGGTCATCGAAGGCGGCCGTTTTATGTGACCAACCCATCCAAGGAGACTCTCTCTAATTTTATCTTCCATTGGAGCTACTCCAATCTTTTCATGTATATGCTCATTTCATATTCAATATCTAAGAGTAAAGCCACTCAGCCACTTGAGCATCCTCATCTCTGTAATACTAAACTTAATATTAAGCTTCTCTTTAAATGGACAACATTCTGCACCATAAAGCATTATAGGTCTAACCACCATCTTATAGAATTTTTCTTTAAGTTTGAGGGGGAATTTTCTATCACACAACAAGCCTGATGCATTCCTCCACTTCAACCATCCAACTTGTGTTCTACTAATAATATCGCCATCTATTTCACCATCACTCTAAACAATAGACCCAGACATGGTTTAAATCTGCACAATAAGAGGCTCGCCTTGAGGCCCGCCTTTGCACAATTCCAATAAAAAACGCCTCGATGCTTATGCCTCGAGTTTTTCGTATGAGGCTTGCGCCTCAACTTGGTTGAGGCCGCTTTGAGGCCCGCCTCGCCTCATTGGCATGAGGCTTACGTCTCACGCTATATATATTAAAACTTACATAAATCTTGAAGTAAATGCTCGACATTGGACTCTATAGGAGAGGAGGAAGGGGAGAGAGCAGTTCATCATAATGATGATTCAAATGAAGAACCCCTTAGTGATGACAGTGTTGATGACTTATGAGTTCTTATGTGATATGTCATTGCTATTTGTTTTTGGAAATTAGAATTATATGTTAATGAAAAGAATATTGAGATTTGGGAAAGATAGAATTTTGAGTTGAATTATATTTCATGTTGTCTTATTATTGGGATATTTTGATTTCACTTCATATCTTATGTTTTTTTATGTTTTATATTATTCACTCATTAGTATATAAAAAATTTATCATTTTATGTTTACACAATCTTTTGATTTTGAGGCTTACGCCTCAAAACGTCTTGAGGCTTACGCCTCGCCTCACGAATGAAAAAAGCCTCAATACCCGAATACGCAATTTTAAATATTGGAACCAGATATCGAAAATGTGTATTCTTATTAATGACTTGATCACCCAAAGTTACAATCCCCCCACTATATCTATTATTACTAAAATTACACATCATATATTCAGTTTTAGATCCACTCAAACGAAAGCCTTTAGACTCTAAGGTTGACCTCCATAATTGAAGTTTATCTTCAACTCCCTCTCAAGTCTTATCAACAAGAAGAATATCATCAACATAAAGCATACACCAGGTACAACCTCTTGCAAATGTCAATGAGAACATCCATGACTAAAGCAAAAAAAATATGAGCTTAAGGCTGGTCATTGATGTAATCCAACTGAAATAGAAAAATACTTGGTCAAACTACCTTGTGTTTAAACACAAGCAGCAACTTCTGCATATGTATCCTTAATGATTTGAATATAAGTATTATTAACCCCTTTTTTTCCCTAGAACTCTCCATAGCACTTCTCTTGGAATTTTATTATATTCTTTCTATAAATCATTAAATATCATATGCAGATCCTACTTATTCTTTATATACTTCTCCATCAAATCTCTCAATAAATGTATAGCTTCGATAGTAGACCTATCCGGCATGAATCCAAATTGATTTTGAGAAACACTAGTATCACGCCACAACCTATGCTTCACTCTCTCTCATAGTTTTAAAGTATGACATATTAACTTAATTCCTCTATAATTCTCACAATCTTGAGCATCATCTTTATTCTTAAAAATATGAATCAACACTCTCATTTTTTACTCAGCTGACATCTTTTTAGTCTTCAAAATAATGTTAAAAAGTTTAGTAAGCCAAGAAATTCATTCATCTCCTAAGTATCACACCTCTATTGGAATATCATTAGGTCCAACAATTTTTCCACACTTCATTTTCTTTAAAGCTTTTCTAAATTCAATTTTACTAATATGCTAATAAAAAAAAAATCTTTATTTTCATTTAGGGATCCTAAAGTCAATCACATTCTCATAATCTTCATTGAAAAGTTTTGAAAATATCTCGTCCACCTTTGTTGAATATCCTCTTCCAAAAAAAACACTTTTTGATCTTCATCCTTAATACACTTCACTTGAACTAGATCCTTATTACTCTTATATCTTTGTTTGACTAACTTATACGTATATATTTCATGGTATATAATCTATTATATATATTATTAAAAGCTAAAATTTTTGAATGACATATTGCTCTCTTAGACTCCTTACGGGCTTCTTTATATCTTATCTAATTATCAGAATTTTTACATTTAAAATAATATTTATAATAAATCTTCTTATTTTTTATCTTTCATTGCACATTTTGATTTCACCACTAACTATTTTTACTATTATGAATTTTTCTCTTTGATACTTCAATCATATCTTTTACAACATGCTTAACACATAACATTAGTTTTCTCATGCACACACAAAATCTTAAAATCTAGTATCTTACTCCTAAAAATATTTTGATTAATATTTTTTAAAAGCCCTCATCTAATCCTAGAACAATATTTTACTTTATTTTTTCCTATCCCTTCATCTTATATTCTAAAAATAATAAACGATGTTGAGTACATAAACTTTCACTCGGAATAACTTTACAATCTTTGCAATCTAAACAATCTATTTTTCTTATAAGAAAATAATCAATCTGAGTTTTACAATATTCATTTTTATAAGTGATGAGATGCTCTCTTTTTTTAAATAAGATATTATCAATCACAAAATAATAAGCTAAAGAAAAATCTCATATGGACTTACCACTTTCATTAGTCGCTCCAAACCCAAAGCCACCATGAATATTTTTAAAATCATCTACCTCTCTACCAACATGTCCATTTAAATCTCCTCCAATAAAAAAATTATTCTTCAAAAGGTATCTTTTGTATTAATTCTTCTAAGTCATTCAAAAATTTTAATTTTGAAACCATATCTAAATCTACTAGAGGAGCATAAATATTTAAAATATTAATAATCTTAGCATCAATAATAATATTTAAAGCTATAATTTTATCTTAAATTCTATTAATTTTTATAACATTATCCTTTAAATTCTTATCTACAATCACATCTACACCATTTGTAGTACAACTTTTAAATAATACCATACTTTAAATCCTAAAATATGAATATCCTTAGTCTTCTCTCCAATCCATTTAATTTCCTTAATGCACAGAATATTTATCTTTATATCAATCATAATATCTATTAATTTTATTAATTTCCCTATAAGAGAACCTATATTCCATATTCATATTCTAATTTTAGTTTCATGGAATTGCTTCTTTGCTCACATACGTCCATGATGTGGGAACCCTTGACTATTTAAAACTACATCAGGGTGTTAGTGCAACAACCCTTACACATTTGTCTTGTATTCAGGCAATACAGCGTGTCGCTTCCAGAGAACGTCCTAGCATAAACATGCAATACATTTAATAATTCATTCCTTAGCTTTTCCTTAAACTCCTAATCATCAAAGTTTTCTTAATTACCTAAGGCATCAAAATAGGTTGGAGATGTGGATTAAAGTATTAAAGTCACTTTTCTAAACAAATTCCACTTCATCTATGGCATCATCATATGGTCCTTCACCAAGAACTTTAAGACTAGAAAAGATGAGACCCATAAATGATAACTTCAACAATAGATATGGGGGAGATCCATATGAGATGTCTTTATAGATGAAGTGATGACTTCAACACTTTGTTGGAAAAATCGGATTGATAACCGAGAGAGAGAGAGAGAGATTGACAAGATAAATGACAAAGGGCAAGGAGATGAGTAAGCTTTTTTTACATGCGGTTGCAAAAAATAGGAAATAGGTTTCAACAAATAAGTAGTTGGCCAATTTAAATTTGACTTGGCTTATGTGACATAAAAAATAACTTGATAAACTTATTAGACCATAGTTCCACCTTTCAATCCTTTAAAATGTTCATTAAAATATTAGTAGCGTTTGGAACGAGTCTCTCCAACCGTCCAACGGATCATACAAGTATGCCTCATACACCCAGGGCAGTGATTGGAACTTTGGGGCATACAATTCATGTGACTAAAGGCCCCCTAAATGCCTAAAGGCATCTCACCTAATCCCACACAAGACAAACCCCATTGAGTGTATGATAAAACAATGTTGCCTATCCACTAAAGTTTATTTTTTCACCATCTTAAATTGAATGGAAGATACTCTGACTATCTCTCTTGTTAATAAATTTCATTATATTAACTTAAACATATATCCATTTCAACATTAAGCGTTTACAGTTAAATTTGTTATGAGAGGTTTCTCTATTGCTGAACACTTGAACCAAATATATCATAGTTAGTCATATAACAATTTAATAAAATATACTTTTAAATCTTGATTCTAATCTCTTAATTTTTTTTGCATCAGATGAACTTTCAATTAATCACTCTACTTTATTGTAACACTTATGTCATATGTCTTTATCTATATACTCTTATTCTTATGTAATACATTCAAGCAACTTAACTATGTATATCTATATCATACAAAGATATCACTTGATTATATAGTAATTTTGACATTAATATAAACTTCACAACCTTTAAAAATACATATCAAATAATCGATCCTTTCCACAGTCCACTTCCCCATATCTTTCAAAACTTTCCTATATTATTCTAACATCTTACTACATAAAGGTCTCAATTATCAATCCTATATCATCAACAAAATCATACAATAAGTTACCATACTTCGAGTATCTATACTAATCATTACATAACCAAAAAAAAATGCAAAAATAAATTCGAATCATGATAAAACCCAAATATGATCAAAAACTATTTGACCACTTCATAAATACTTCTCATGCTAATCACTAATTTATCATACACATATTTAATAACTTTAAGATAGACACATTTTTCTCCTTCATAATTGTCAAACTAGTTCTAATGACACTTGATAATATGTGAAGATTCTTTAATCACCCCCTACACTATTCATTAATTTCCTTGAACAAAAAATCACATCCATTGTAAATCTTATTGGCACAATTTCAATTTGATTCTTTAATACTGTAAAATTTATTTAACTAACTGTTCACTTTCTTTCAACACTTTATTTTATAAATAATAAGTTCAGCTTCCCTACATTTATCACCAATTCCAAGTATCTTTTTTATGCTAAATGACTCATTCAAAAATGTTTTTATCAAATTATTTGGCATCTTCTTACTCTTCACAATATTATTAACAGGGTGATATCAAAAAGAAATTTGTTAAATTCTTCAGAATTACTAAATAATTTTAAGACATACTAGAACAACTAAGCAATCCATCTAAGCAACTTGGCAGTTTATTACAAATGAACTTAGTGAGTTAACTTGTCTACACAAAAGAAAGAGCATATATTAATAGATAATTGAGCTAGTTCATGCAAACCATTCACACTCAGTTTGTCAGAACTTATTATAGCGAAATAATGTAAAAACTATACATATAGATTGGCATTTTACTCTTGTATAATACAGAACGAGCAAAATGTGCAGCGGACTGGAAACAAATCCATGCCCCAAAACCAAGACTTGACCATTTTTATGGTTGCTTTAAAGAAAGCTGTAGAAACAATCAGCGCACATACATCATGTGGAAATACCAGAAGAGGCACAGCATATCAAAATAGTTTTCATGCGGGCTACAGGTGATGCAACCATGCTCTATGCCTCTTTTCCACAGTATCACACGCCAAAGTATCGCAATCTTCTTCAGCTCTCAAAAAACCCGACAGCATACTTAAATACAAGAAGAACCACCCAAATAATCCCTTTCGCAAATCCTCAAGCCCAACGGTGAAAAATCCAAGCATATAAACGTGTACTCCAAATAGGCTTATATAATAACAAAAGTTGAAAAACTAATACAACGTCAGGGAAAATAAATGTATTATTCAAAGACTGGGTATGAAAATTTTAATTCAAGGGCAGGGCAAGAAACTCCGAAAGTTCAAGGACCAACCAGTATCTGACTGTTTTACAGCGAGAGCACCTCGTGCTGGTGGGCATATGGCAGACGGCACACTCGAAACGCCAAGTTCCCCCAACGTATTCTACGCCAGAGCTTTCAATTGAAGCCGGGACGTAAGCAAGAGTGGCCTCCATCTCCTCCCTAGCCGACTCCTCCGCTGCCATAAGCGCAAGGTGTTCAACCTCCTCCCTCCTTGCCTGCGCCAGCTTCCATCTGCGGCAAACTGCCATCCAGACAACGTGCACGAAAACGACCAGAACCAACGCCACAGCGCCATGGAACCCAAGATCCCACCGGCCGGGCATCTATCCAACGCCGCCCACTGATTAAGAATTTCGGATCTCTGCTCGACGCCACACATAGATCTCCGGCGAAAGTCGCCGACGCCGGCCGCGCCAGGAACTAACGCCGCGCCGTCGCAGCACTGTCGATTGAAAATGCAAAAAATACAAAGGAGAGCCGGCAAGTATCGGAATGGGCCAGAGCTCTTCCGCCAATAGAAATCGAAATCGGACGGAAAGGATAAATTTATCCGGTGCTCCTCCGGATCTGCAATGTTAAACGCTATTCCATAAGCCATCAATGAATAACGGGTTTCGGATCCGTTTCTTTGTCTATTTGTCGAGGTTGGAACATGAAATTACGAGGGAGCACCGGAACAGGCGAAGTGCACCGCCGGCTTCCCGCGATTCGCCGCATCCGACCGTCAAAACAAACATTAGGTGGACGGTGGTGATGGGCAGCGAGGGCTTCCGGCTATGATGCCGCAGGTCAACGGTCGGGACTCGGTATAAAATTGACCCAATTTGAATTTTATCAACTCCAATTTGATTCATTTAATAAATAAATTAAAGGGATTTTTACATACATACCACTTTATAACATATGTATTACATATTTAACATCTAATTCTTAAATATTACACTCATACCACCTATTCTTTATTTTCACAACAAGATTACACTCAGTTAACAGCGTTAACTTACTCTTTTTTATCTTCCTTCCCGCCTGGGCTTTCCGCGAGGAGAACATGTTTTTTCCTGCGGTAGATGCTCTGTCCAAGTGTGTATCATCGCGATTTTTTCCAGAATCCCTTCGCATTTGCTCTTCCACCGTAGCTGCTCCTCCACACCGTATATGCTCTTCTAGCTACCCGTAGAAGATCTTGCACTGTAACTACTCTTCCAGCTACCCGTAGAAGATTTTCCACCGTAGCTGCTCTTCTAGCTACCTGTAGTTGCTCTTCCACCGTAGCTGCTCTTCCAGCTACTCGTAGTAAAATTCTATTCAAGTTATGTGAATGCAAGCACAATTATGTAAGCTACAAATAGAATGCCAAAAAAAAAAAAAAAAATCAAAACCTTGAGGCATCCAAGTCTCTCTGACAGAATCACGCCTCTTCCTACTGCTAAATGCAGTATTGATCCCAATAACAACGAAAGCCTTTTTCCTTTGCCGATGGGATCCTGCAATGGTAGGAGAACCATCCAGACCCATCAGCTCATGAGAGCTCCTTGTCGCAACCAGCTCCATTTCAAGTGATGATATTGCCTTATCCAAAGATCTGACATCAATAAAGCCTTTTTCCTTTGCCAATGGGATCCTGCAATGATATTTGCTTGGGAAATTTCAACTCAACGTAAGTCTTCATGGGTCTTCGTTACCTCTCCCGAAGCTCGCAAGGCAAAATAAAAAGATCCATTTCGATGAAACCCTCCTCTCTGCTCCGCTGATTCCCCTCGGCTTTTGCATTTTTTTTTTGGAGAATTAGGGGCATAAGCCCATTTCATTGATTAAAATAAACAACTAGTTACATATGTAGGAAATAAAAAGAAAAGAGGTGCAGAGAAAAAACACCTCAAATATACCAAAAAGACCTCAAAAACTTACACATGTCAAAAAGAAAAGGATCCAAAAATATTAGATGCTGATGTAGTTGGGCTCAGGATCAAAACCAATTACATAAGCCAGAGGATACAAGCTCCCGGTTGCAGAATGTGCCATCCAATATAAACGGTTGCAAAAAACCGCCTTCCTGGAGTAGCTAAGCAATTGAACATCATAGCCCCCAGCTCCAATTGCAAAATGTTGACTTAAGAGAGTCCAAAATTCCGGAAAGAAATATCTAGAAAGGCATCCAGTAAAGCAAATAATCGAGAAAGCATAGAGCTGTAAAACATAGCAAGCAAAAGGCCCAGACTCATCCAATTAAAATTGATTCTGCAGGAGATGAGCACTCTCCATTTAAAAACTTTAGCCTTAACAACATTTTTGATCTTCAAACAAACAAAATTAGAATCAGAGGCAGTCAAAGCAAATCTTCGTTCATTCCGTTCTCTCCAGACATAGTATAAAGAGCTACAAATGGTTATAAATTTAATTCTTTTGGTTTGGGCATCAAAATTGGGATTAACATTAACCCAGTCAAATAGCTGCAGTAAGTTAGGTCTAAGGAGAAACGATGCACTTTCCGGAATCAAAGCAGTAATGACAGAGTGAGAAAAAAAGCAGTAAAAAAAATAAATGAGCAACACTTCAGGAAAACCATGGCATAGAGAACAGTCGATCTCAAGCCCAATGTTTCTTCTGTTTAACTCCACTGCAATTTTAAGGCCTCCCACCAAGGTGAGCCAAGAATAAACAGAGTATCGCAAAATATGATTTTTGTGCCAGATATAACAATCCCAGGGACAATCAGGCAATAGTTTGTAAAAATCTAATACAAAATCCCGGAATTTCACATTTTTACCATTACCAGTTCCCCAAACCAAACAAGCAGAATGGTAGTCTTGAATAATAATATTGCTAACAGCATTCACCACAACACAAGGAAGGCTATTCGAAAGATGCCAAGAACCATCAACAATAAAATTACAAACAGAATTATTACCATAGGAACTTGGCATAGAAAAAAGATCCACAATACGTTCTTTGTTTAACCAAAAATCCCAGACAAAAGAAGATGGGGAGTTTGGTGTAACAACATGAGTCCATTTATCCTTGGTTTGCTGGGCAGTAGAGCAAAGAGCTTTCTAGAATTTTGAGGCCTTGGCATCAGGAGGTTTCCAAGGGGAAGAGTAGAGCATTAAAAACCAAGCAGCCAGGGGAAATTTATGGGTATACATCCTGAGTATTAAAGAGCAGTTAAACCCATGTTGCTTTCTGGTAACCTCTTCCATAAGAGGAGAGAAATCAACAATTTTAAGTCTCTTAAAGGAAATAGGAATACCAAGGTAGGTAATAATTTCTTTAGGAGGCAAGCCAAGAGCATTATAGATCCTATTATCATAAATAAGATGCTTAGGAAGCATAAGAGAGCTTTTATCCATATTCATGTGAAGCCTAGAAGACTTGAAGAATTAGGAGATAATATGCATAAGCTGAGTACAGTTGAGGGAAGAAGCTTCACCAAAAATAAGTAAGTCATCTGCATAAAGCAAATGATTTAGCTTAAAATCCCCAAATTGAGCTCCCACAAAATGATTGTTGTTAATAAGAGAGGAGAAGGCGTCCATCACAATACAAAAAAGGTAAGGGCTTAAAGGACACCCCTGCCTTAAGACGACAGAAGATGGAATGTACCCCTCAAGAGCCCCATTGATAATAATAGAGAAGTTGACATCACATATACAAGCCTTAACCCAAGATATAAATAAAGACATAATACCTTTCTGTTCAAGCCTAGCCAAGACAAAACTCCTAGAAACAGTATCAAAAGCCTTACGGATGTCAAATTTAGCACAAAACAAGTTTTTCTTCCCTTTATTTGCAAAATTGAGAAGCTCTTGAGCAAGTATGATGTTGTCCGTGGAGATCCTGAATTTGATAAATCCAGCTTGTGTATCTTTAACAATAAGGGGCATAATTGGCTTTAGTCTGGTAGCAAGGATTTTAGAAATAACTTTATAGATCACATTGCATAAAGCAATAGGTCTAAAGTCTGCAAAAGAAGAGGCATGTTTAGTTTTATGAATTAAAGCAAGAGCCGTGGCCTTAATACCAGCAGTTATATAACCCTTATTAAAGAAGTGCTTGACTGCCTTGCAAACAAGAGGCCCTATAATATGCCAGCTACGCTTATAGAAGTTGTAATTAAAACCATCAAGCCCCGAAGAAGAGGAGGCAGAACCATAAAAAACAGCACTCCTGATTTCATCGTCAGAGATAGAAACAATAAGAGAAACAGCAAAAGAAGATTGCAAAGTGTTACCGAGAGGAAAATACTCCATATTCAAATCCTCAATAGAGGGAGGATTGTATAAATTATGGAAGTGATTAATAATCCCCATAATATTCTCATTTCTTTGGAGATTAGAAGAAGTTCCCAAGTTAATAGCATTGTTATTTCCAGGTCTTCTTCGACGAATTTTAGCATAGAGGAACTTAAGGTCGTCTTCACCCTGCGACAGCCAAGAGGCCTTTGCTCTTTGAATGACCCAAGAAGCATGAAAGTTAGAGAGTTTAGAAATTTGATGGCTAAGACTCTTTAAGTTACTATTAATAATAGTGTTGAGGGGATCCCTATCAATGAGCTGAAGGCATTCCAGTTGTTTGCGGTGAAGCAAATCTAATTGCATTTGGAGAGCATTAGAGCTTGCCCAGGGCTCCAATTTCAGACGACTTCTAAGAAGTCGGAGCTTAGCACAGAAGTCAGCCAAAGGGTTACCAGTAGCAATAGCTGAAAACACATCCAGAAGAATATACCAGTATCCATCAATCGAAGTCCGGTATTTCTTGAAAAGGAAACGGTGATGAGAAGAAGATGCCACAGTTGATTGCAGAAGGGACAATGGTCAGAGCACGAAGGAGCTTGCACCGAATAGAAGGAATTAGGAAAGGAGGAAGTCCATTGTTCATTGACAAGAATTCTGTCTAGTTTAATGTGAATGGGATTAGCTTGCCTTTGATTAAACCAGGTGAAGACATTACCCACAGAGTTGAGATCAGCAAGATTAGCATCAAAAATCACCGAATTCAATTCTCCCAGATTATTGTGAGACAGGGGGTTACCACCCAATTTTTCTGAAGCAAATCTACATCAATTAAAGTCTCCCATAAGGATCCAGGGGATGGACTGAGAGGAAGCACAATTCCTTATCAACTCCCAAAGAGGTAATCTACCTTCTCTATCATTATCAGCATAAATAACAGTTAAGGTGAAAGAGGGAAAAGAGCCACTATCAACCTGACCAGAAATAAGCTGAGGAGTAATAATAGAGGGAGTGGAATTTAACTTAGACGAGTTCCATTTATCCAAATTCTGCCAGAAGAAGACAGATTAAAGTTGTGGCAAGATTTCTCAGCTGGGAAAATCTCATGAGCAACAGAGAAGAAAGGGTTGAAAAAAGAGGAGACATTAATCCTATTCTCCAAAATGCACAACATGTATAGCTTGAAAGAAGTCATCATACGCTTGCAGCAGAACACCTTCTCTGGATTATTAAAATCTCTAATATTCCAGCAGGCAAAAGAAGGCACAGACATAGTTAACGAGGATGCGCAGGGGCCTTTTTGGCTTGCTTCCCCTTAGCAGTTTTGTTAGGCTTACCCGAAGGAGGTTGACTGACCTCTTTTTCTTTCTCTTTTTCTCTAACCCGAGCCATATTGTCTAAATCTTGATTGGAGCCATCAGCTGTGGAGTCTTGGTCATCCTCAATTAAATTCAAAGCATCGAATTTATTGGGGGATTGAACCTTAAGAGAAGAGGGAGTGAAATGAGGCAATGTGGAGGTAGATGATGAGGTATCACCATGAGGAGAGTTTAAATTCGGGATATTGGAGGGAGGAGCCTCCAATGTGTTAGTGGTAAGAGTCGGGTTAAAGGTAGAGATAGGCTGAGCTAGTTGGTTATTAGAGGAGGATGGCAGGGGGGGCTGGGAAATAGATGAATTTGGAATATTCAGAACCGTTGGAGGTAACGGAATAGAAGGGGGAGGATTTGAAGCTATAGGTTGATGGTCTGAGAGAACGACAGAGGAGGGGAGAATGGACGGGGGAATGATAGAAGAAGGAGCTATCCTACCTTGAGGCCTTCGGCTCTTAGTCCTGCCGCGCGGAGCATTAGAAGTAGAAGGAGCCGAAGTGTTGATCAAGGTAGATGTCACTGACTTGGAGGGGCAGGAGACATTAGAATGCACTAGGGATTTGCAATGCTCGCAAGGAATAAGCTTTCACTCATACTATATTTTTAAACTAAAGACATCCTCCTCAATAGAGATCAGAATTTCTTCAGGATAAGTTGTATCCGCATTGACTTGAATACAGACACGGGCAAAAGTAAGACGTGTTCACTGCGTAGTGAGAGCATCAACGGCGAGCGGAATTCCAATCTTGCTTGCTATGTGGGAAATACCTTCGGAGTTCCAGCAGACCAAGGGGAGGTCATGAATCTTAACCTAGATGAGTATGGATGTGAAGTTTTCAAGTTTGGGATGGAACTTAGGCGACCATTTCTGAAGAAGAAAAGGTCGACCCAGAAAAAACCAAACACCCTTTGACCAAGCCATTTCGTAGTCTTCTGTCGTGGAAAAACGAAGGAGAAAGAAACCATCAGAAATCGATAGAAGTTGCAACGACCTTTGAGCGTCCAAGTTTTTCTAATAGCACATAGCAAGGCTTCATAGTAAGGACGCCTACCTATCGAGTAGCCTACCATACACAAGCTCCAGTTTTCAGCTCCTTTGACAAGTCTTTCACCAGCAAAAGGAATGATCTCAAGCTCTAAAGGGAGAAAGGAAAGAGGGAGATCCTTAGACACAGGATCAGAATCAACAATAATGTTCTTCCAGTTTCAGACAAGCAAGGAGGAAGAAGGACCTCCTGCATGAGTCGATAAAGGGGGGAAATCCATGGCGGAAAGCTCCATAGAAAAAAACAGCAAAGGAAAAAGAGGAGAAAACCTCCAGCAGACGCCGGAGGGAAGGGGAGGGAAGAAGAGAGCCGAGGGGATGACGGCGGGAGCAAAACCCTAGCAGAGCTCAAAACCCCGCTGATTATGAATGGATTTTGCATTTTACTTGCTTCTCTTGTTTCCATCGATTGGTTAAAGCAGATCCTCCTTAAAAGGAATGAGAGAGAATATGGAAGGAGAAGGAGATGATCCAGACTAGATGATGAAGGAAGAGAAAAGACGACGAAGTAACGGAGTGATAATTTTTTTGTGAAAATAGAGAATAGGTGGTATGAGTGTAATATTTAAGAATTAGGTGTTAAATATGTAATACACCTGTTATAAAGTGGTATGTATGTAAAAATCCCTAAATTAAAAATTTTGAATCTGAATCTGACACGTTAGTAACTCAATCTGACCTAATAATTCTTTTTAATTAAAGATTATTTTTATTAATTTGTGAAAATAAATTATAAGCTAATTGATTACAAATAAAAAAAGTATACTAGCAAATAAAAGAATTTAAGAAAAAAAAAATAAATGATTTTTTTTTCGAATTAAAATCGGATTGGTGGGTCAACTCGAATCTAACTCATTTAATAAACAGGTCGAAATAGATGACCCAAATCCAACCAATTTATTAAGAGAGCCAACTCGAACCCGAATTTTTCAAATTGGATAACACGCCTACCTTATAGCATAAACATACATAAAATCTTTTTCAAGATTAAGAAAAGTGCTCAAAATTTTCTTACCAATTTTAAAATTTTAAAAATAAATATGATGCTTTAATAATTAAGATATATTTTTCTTTCAAATTTGTCCATTCAATTTCCATCCAAAATAAACACATTTTTAATGCAAAATTAATAAAAAGAAAATAGTTGAATATCCTCATTATGGACTTGAAAGTCTTAGATGATTTATGAAACAAAAAATTTGAATTTACAATATATATATATATATATATATATATATATATATATATATATATATATATATATATATATATCGAGATAAGATGAATTGCAAAGAAATGTGCCATTAAATTTGAAAAATATCATCCTCACTAATGTTATTTTTTTTGGAAAAAAAAGGAATTATTGTATCTTTTTTATCTTCAATAGTATTGATAAGTCACCAAAAAATTATCTTGGTCGAGCATGAATTAGATGCAAACATGAATAAAAAATGTCCAAAATTAAATTCAAAATCATCAAAACTCCTACTTCGCCAAACTTATAGTCAATTTAAACATCTCAAAGAGATGAACCCAACGACACCAAATTCAACCCATATGAGCCCAAATCAAGGGAGCAAAGCGTATATGGATGCTTCAGAGCATCAATTGAATAATCAAATGATATCACAATATGCCATGCTTATTGTCGAATCAAGCGACTCTGCGAGACGAATCCAACGAGGCCAAGATCGTCGAATTTTGACATCATTAAGACACTCAAATACTTGATAAACACTCTATGATCAAAGAAACAACTATGAGCCATCCGATTGAACACTCCCATGCACATTGGAGAGATTATTAGGTGCGGAGTGTGGGCGAAGAGAACCGTCCGCACAAGTATTGGGTACCTAGTGGTACCCGCACTCGGTACTGTTGGGTACCGTTGGGTACCGCTAGGTACCTAGTACTTGTGCAGACGGTGTGCACTCCGCACCTAATAATTTTTCCCCACATTGCCTTTGATATTCTCACTATTTACAAGTCATGTCACTTTCAAAAAATTATAAATAGACACTATATTCTTCACATGAGGGAAGAAAGGAAAGAAGAGAAGGAATTTGAGAGCTCTTTTCCTACCAATCACCATCGGAGTTCTTTTTTACCACCACTAAAGTTACTCCCAACCTCCGTCAGAGTTCTTCCTAACCAATACCGGAGTTCTTCTCGACCTTCGTTGGAGTTCTTCTCGATCATCACCGGGGTTCTTCTCGACCACCACCAGAGTTCTTCTTGGTCGTCATCGGAGTTCTTATAGACCTTCGAATTCAGACTTCAACCCGTTCATTGAATGTTGTCAGATCTCTTCCCGATCACCAACCGCAAACTGACTTTCAACTGTTCATCTATCAATCATTCAAGGTCATAAGCACATGTTTAGAGTTTTGTGAAAATCTTCAACATGTTATATTCTCCCTGTATTTAAGAACGGGTCGATCTATATATTTCATTCAAATAATACTAGAATCTTTTAACTGGGATAGGCCTCATGGTTTTTTCCCTTTATATAATTTTCCAAGTTAAAACTCTGGTGTCTCACTGTTTCTTCAAGTTTCTGTTTGTATGTTGAATTTTTTTGCATAGCTAGGACGTAAAATCTTTGCACTCTATCATCTCAAATTTCTCATCACGCAACAGTTTGACGCCTTATGTGGGAAACAATCTCAACTTTTTTTCAATGGTCGATCAAAATGGTACTAATAATAGATTTTCTAATTCAAGCACTAACCAAACTAGATTCTCATTTGGAAATTATGGACGTTGTAATTAATCAAGGGGATAACCTTTTTCTTTAGAAAGGTGGGTTGTTTAACCACTTTAGGGGATTCATCTTAGGTCCAAATTTTGTCGGCTAGGGCCTTGAAATTATTAGGTGAGCTCATGGCCCAAACTTCACTGGAATTGGTGACCATTCGGTCCACCGATTAGGGAACGCAAAATCACCCCCTAGATTTGACCTAAAACATTAATTAATTCATATAAAATCCTAAATATTGACATGATGTCTCTAATTGTTCATGATTGAACCCTTAATCCATGAAAAATAAATTCCTATGATCATATCTTTAATTTAGTATTAATCTAATTTTTAACAAAATCAACAATTAATTGAATTAGTTAATTAAAAATATTTAAAAATTTCAAAAAAAATCCTTAAAACTAAGAAACATCTCCTTAGGCCATTTCTGACATTCGGGGATGATTTCAAGAGGTTTGGGACTGATTTAGATCAAAATCTAAAAATTCCTATAATTAAATAATTTTCTAATTTTGAAATATGCCCAAACAATGAAAAATTATCATTAATTTCAGAAAAATCCAGTTCAATCAAACTCAAAGCCATTCAACTTTAATTAAAATATAGTATTTTTTTTAAATGTCTAAACTCTAAAATTAGGTCAAAGTCAAAAAGTTAACTCTCCGGTCAACCGTAATTTAAAATGAGTTAGAAGTTTAAATATTCATAACTAATGTAGAAATTTTTCAAATCGAACAAACTTAGAGTGTATTTAGAAAAAAAATTTAAAACTCTATAAATCAACTTAATTTTAAAAGTCAACTTTCAATCCCTTTAATTTAATGAATTAAATAATTCAAATAAATTCTAAAAATCCAATAATTCACTTAAAATTTCCATAAAATTCCAATTTAATCATATAAACTAGTACTTAAATCAATTGATTTAGATTTATCAACCATTAATTCTCAACTAATTAAATCAACTTTGATAAGTCATCAACAATTTATCTTGATCGGGCACAAATCTCGAGGCAAAAAGCTAGTTGGAAACTTCAAAAAATTAATTCCGGGAGCACCCGAACTTCGATTTCAGCGAGCTTACAGTCAAACTGAGCGTCTCGGAAGTACAAACCCAACGACACCAAATTCAACCCAATCCGAGCCCAAATGGTCCAAATCAAGGACCCGAAGTGCTATTGGGAGGTTCAAATCACAATTTGAGTTACCAAACGGTCTCCGATTTTAACGAGCTTATACTCGAATCGAGTGGCTCGACTAGACGAATCCAACGAGCCCAAGATCGCCGAATTCCGACATTATTAATGCCTTCAAATGTCCAACAAACGGTGCACGATCGAAGGATTCAATATCGGTTGTCCATTCAAACCACTCCCTATTCGCCCATGATCTCACATCTATTTACAACCCATGCCACTCCAAAAAAATCATAAATAGAGCACTCATTCTTCACAAGGGGGAGGAAAGTGAAGACATAGAAGAAGAAGAGAAGGAGGAGAAGGAAGAAGCTTCTCCTAGACCACCGCCGGAGCTCTTCCCGCCGCATGAAGACGCCGGAACTTTGCCGGATTTTCGGGAAACGCCGGGAATTTGCAGAACTTTGTAAACTTTCTTGAAGAAATGAATTGTAATTTGATTACCCCGACTTGTGGGACGAATCAGCCATTTGTAATTTGCAAAACACTAGTGAAATTTTTCAACTGGGCGAGGCCCCGTGGTTTTTTCCCTTTTTGGGTTTTCCACGTAAAAATTCTTGTGTTCGTATTCTCTTTTCTGTTTGTGTGTTGAATACTCGTACAACGCTTGGACGCGAATTTACAAACTCTACCGCCGCGTATATTCTAGCACACAACAAACTTAATCAACACCGGTTACTATTGAGTAACCCGGGCCTACGAGGCTATCAGCTTAAGCATAAGAAAGATGAAATAAATTTCACAGTCCCGATTACAATAAAGATATTGCCTACTAAATAATTGTAAAGTCATATGTGATTATACATATAATAAGCAACTAACATTTTTCTTTGTTTCCTAAATTCATGCTAAGAGCTAACAAATTTGAAATTAGCTAACATCAATCTGTCATAACATGACAATTGATCCAGTGTCCACAATAATATTTTTTTCTAATTAACTATAATTTGGCTTTTTTCAAGTTTTCTACTAAATTTGAGCTTTGATTTAACCAATAACACTCTATTATTAGATATTGCACAAATGAGTTTAGAGAAATGCCTTATTGAACAAGGTGGGCCAAAATTTTTCTTAGATGTGATAAGGATAAAATGACGGTATTGCCCTCAAGTCTCCTTACGCTGATGAAAAACAAAATAAACTTAACCATCATTTTATCATTTCAACACCAAATTAATAATAATAATAATAATAATAATAATAATAATAATAATAATAATAATAATAATAATAATAATATTATTATTATTATTATTATTATTATTAGTTGTGAATAGGATTGTACAGTTGGTCCTATTTTATTTTTTAAAATTTTTATTTGGATTGGTGATTAGTAAGGTTGCATCCTGGAATATTCACAGCGGTAGATAAATATAAAGTTTAACGTCTTATCATTGTACAAAGTTCTAACACTCAATCAAATGAAAGAGATGTTGTAGTATTCAATACAAATGAGTCCAAGACAAATATTTTTATGTGAAAAATCCTAAATAGGGGAAAATCGCAGGGCCTAACCTAGTTTGTATGAATCCACTAGTATTTACAATTGATTACAAATGAGGCCTTTCATTGGGGGAAGGCTTTGGCTTGATGTAATAAATATATATCATATAAATTGCATTACATGAAGGGATTTGAAAATAATCACTGTCAATATGCATGCTTGGTCGATAGAACCATAGTCGGCGGACGACGTAGGTCGAAAAGACTGTAGTTAGGGCTGCAAACGAACCGAGCCGAGCCGAGTATATGAGTGTTCATGTTTGTGTTCATTTAATATCAGCTTGTTCATGTTTGGTTCATGTTTGTTCAAGCTTTAGCATTTGTGTTCATGTTTGGTTCATTTAAATTAAGGAGTGTTCATGTTCGGTTCATGTTCAGTTCATGTTCGTTCGTTTAGTGTTTATCGAGCTTGTTCGCGAACATATTTAACGAATTTTTTTAACTATCAAACAAACACTTTCATGAACATATCTATGAACAAACACATTTATAATAAAAGCAATTGTCTATGTAACAAAGGTAATGATTATTTATATTTATTAATTATATAGTCAAATATTAATTATTTTTATCAAGCTTATTCAACAGTTCAAAATCGAACACGAATCGAGCTTAATGTCGAGCTTATTCACGAACTTCAAATGATATTGTTCGCGAACATAAATGAGCCGAACACATTAGTGTTCAAGTTTGTTTATTTAAGAATCGAGTATTTAAAATATTGTTCAAGTTTGTTTGGTTAGTTAATTAAACGACCGCAAACGAGCTTTAATCGAACTGAACAACGAGTAGCTCATCGAACGTTTGGTTCGCTTGCAGCCCTAACTGTAGTCTTGTGATGGTGGTCGGAGGGACCAAAGTCATTGGGCGATAGTGGTCAGAAAAGACCGTTGTCTGATGACAGAGGTTGGAAGGACCACAGTCGGCGAGCAATAGTGGTCAGAAAAATCATTGTTTAGTGATGAATGTCAGAAGGATTGTAGTCGGCAGGTTATATATGATAGGAAGATCATTATCTAGCGATAGAGGCTTGAAGGATCGTAGTCGACGGGTGACAATAGTTAAAAAGACTGTTGTTTGGTGAAGGAAGTCAGATGGACCGTAGTTGGCTAGCGACGGAGGTCGAAAGTATGGCATCGGGAAGAAGTCCGATGGAAGTCTAGCGACGGGTAGAAGTCCAACATCAGGTAGAAATCTGACGATGGATAGAAGTCCAGCGTTTGGTAGAAGTCTGACGAAAGTTTGACGACATACATAAGTCTGGCGATGAGCGGAAGTCTGATATCGGGTAGAAGTCTAGCGATGAACAAAAGTCTAATGACGGGTAAAAGTTTGGTGTATGGTAGAAGTTTAACAATGTGCGAAAGTCCAGGATCGGGTAGGAGTCCGATGAAAGTTCGACAACTGGCAGAAGTTCGGCGATGGACGGAAGTCCAATGTCGGGTAGAAGTCCGCCGACATGCAAAAGTTTGGTATATGGTAGAAGTCTGGCAATGGGGGGAAGTCTGGCATCTGGTAGAAATATGACGACCAGCAGAAGTCCGGCGTCAGGTAGAAATTCGGCGACAGGAGAAAGTTTGGAGTCGTGAAGATGTCTGACGAAAGCCCGGTGACAGTCAGAACTCAGGCAATGGCGAAAGTACAGTGTCGGGTAGAAATCCGATGAAAGTCAAGCAACCGGCAGATGTCCGGCGTCGGTTGGTGGCGAGGAGGTGGTCGAGTAGGAACTTGGGCTTGATAGCAAGAGAAATAAAGTTTCTCTTCTTCCTTCTCATCACTTTCTTCCTTGCTTCTTGCTTGGGGTCCTCCTTCTTGGGGGGATGTGGAGACTATTTATAGTTTTCTAAGTGACATGACTAGTAAATAAGAGGAAGATCAAGAGTAAATTGAGAGTGGTTTGAATGAACCGCCGATGTTGAATCCCTTGATCATGGATCGTTTACTGGATATTTGAATGTCTTAATGATATCAGAATTTGATGATATTGGTCTCGTTGGATTCATCTCGTCGAGTCACTCGATTTGATTATAAGCATGTCACGTTTGAAAATTATTTGGTAATCCAAATTATGGATTCAACCTTCCAAATGCGCTTGGAGTCTTTGATCATGGATCGTTTAGTCGAATTTAGTGTCGTTGAGTTTGTATTTTCGAGACATTCATTTCAACTATAAGTTTGCTGAAATCAGAGTTCAGATGGCTTCCGAAATTTTTTTTTGAAGTTTTCAACTTTATTTTTTCTCGAGATTCGTGACTGATCAACATAATTTTTTGATGAGATATCAAGTAATAAAATATAAAGCTAGTTTAAAGTTCGTAATTTAAATTGTAGTGTGAATATTGAATATTAGTCAATTATTTTTTTGCACTGATTTTAATAAAATATAAATGAAACTTTAATTTATGAAATAAATAGCTTAAATTTCATGGAGAAAATCTAAACAATTTTTTTTCGAAAAAAAAAAATTGAATTAAAATATCTTGATGTATAAAAATAAATATTTTAAATTTATTTTAAACAAAATAAAATAAAATATTAATTAATTATTTATATACTATACTCATATTAAAATAAATCTGATATTTTTAAGATTTATTTTAAATCTTCACGATATTAAACAAACTTACAAGTTACAAATTTAACCTCGACGAGACGAACAATAGCGACAATTATTGCAATACCGCAATTCACAATCAAACAAAAGCATCAGTCCCTCACGCTCCCGTGAAACGCTGGTCCCACGGGTCCGTTATTATCTAAAACACACCCAAAAGTCCACCCAATTATGCACCCACGTACGAAAAACCGCTTAACTGCATAATTCCCGCGCAAACCCTACTCTGGTTCCAGGCACGTCGACCAAAACCCTGTGATTCTGCTGCTGATAGCTCGCAATCACGTTCACCACCGCGTTCACATTCGCTGGCGCCGCCGCCAACGCCAAACACGCCAGTGGCCGCCCACTGCTATGAATCAGCGAGTTTTCCGCTGGCAACACGAGATCCAACCCGTCCAAATGCAAAGTCACCGCCGGCGGCGCCGTCACGATTCCATCATTAGTCGCTGTCGAGTAGCAGGTGTCAAACGCGCCCAGCGACTCGTATCCGTTTGTCGCGTTCACTTGCCGCCTGAACTCGTCGCGTATGGCGGTGTAAGCCGCCGCCACGAAGCGGGTGATGACGGTACCGGAGTCGACTACGGTGCCGGCGCCGGTGTTCGGGTCGAACGCGAATGAGTTGGGTGGGGTTATGACACGAACCCGACCCACGCTGACGCTGGTGAGGTTGACGTAGTAGAGGGAGGGGCGGTGGGGGTTGAAGAGGAGAGGAGTGGAGCGAATGCGCGCGGGCTGACGGAGGGGGCCGAGTCGGAGGGACCCGGAGAAGTAGTAGGAGTTGTAGCTAGGGAGACAGTAGGAGAAGACGGAGTGGTAGAGAGAAGTTGTTTGGGAGAGGAGGGAGGCAGGGCCTCGGCCGAGGGCAAGGAGGCCCTGTTTAGGGAAAGAAGGGCCGGCGGTGGCGGAGGTGACGGCGCCGAATGTGAAAGCTGGGATGGTGTCGCCGGCGAGGTGGAGGGTGTCTTGGGCGAGAGCGGCTGAGAAGGATGAGTCGCCGCCGTAGGATTGGTTGTAGGTGCAGAGAGAGGAAGGGGAGGAACAGGGGAGGGGTGTGAAGAGGGAACATAGGGAGGAGGAACAAGGGAGCGGTTGGAAAGTGCAAGAAGAGGAGAAGTTGGTAGTGGAGAGGAAGGAGGCATCGGCGGCGGAGTCGAGGGCGAGATAGAGGGATTGAGGTGGGGAGCCGATGCTGGCGCGGAGGAGGTAGATAGCGGTGTCGACGATGTGTTGTCCAGAGGCGATGGGAACGGAGGAGGTGGAGAGGGAGGCGAGGAAGGAGAGGCGGGCGGGGTCGTTACGGCGGGTGAGTTGGAGGAGGGAGTCAAAGGGGGTGGTGTGCGAAGAGATTAAGGGAGAGCATCTGCTGTTGATGTGGAGGAGGGTAATGTCGCCGGTAGTGGAAGGGGAGGAGCAGGGGTTTAAGGTGGCGAGGGAGAAAGGAAGGAGGAGAAAGAGGAAGCAGTGGAGGAGAGCCATGGCTTAGCGAAAGGTGAGTGGGATGAGGCGGAAAGGAGGGGTTTTGGGTGAATTTAAAAGCAAAGGTGACGAGGCAAATGATTTTTTTTTTTTGGTTTTTTTTTTTTTGGACTTGTGAATTATTGATATTTGTTTTTTTAGTGGTATTTTTTTCAGGAAAAAAACTAAATATTAAATACAATTTAATATTACTTTGAAGCAATGTGTTTGAATTATATATATATATATATATATATATATATATATATATATATATATATATATATATATATATATATATATATATATATATTAAAATGTATGCATCATAGAAATATTTTAAATTTATTATTAAAATGTATGCAACAAAGAAATATAAAGTGTTCATCTATATAAGCACTTGGGCACATTTATGCTTACTAAACAGATTTAGGTTTCATTTGGGATAGCTTTTTTCTGCCTCTTAAAATAGTTTTTTAGTATAAAATTTAAAATTTTGTACTAAAAAGCTGCTTTAAGAAGTAGTAAAAAAATCATCACAAATGAAGCCCTAGAAATTTCAAAACCTGTCCAAATAAGCTTGCTAAGTTTTAGGATCACTTAAGAGAAGTGGCCAAAGATCACACTCAACCCATCCATAATAAATAAAGTTTTGAGAACGCAATTGCCCTTCAAGAACTTAGAGTCACCTACGTTCTTAAAAAAACACATAAAATTTAGCTAGTTGATGGGTGAGTTGAAACAAGATCAAGACACCCAAAGACTCTCTAAATGTTGAGTAATGATCGTAGTATCATATAACAATTCATATAACATTTTATTTTCAAGAAGCTAGGAAGGGGTTTGATTGATTGGAATTATAGTGGTAAGTATAAGCTCATTCCATGAATGAATAGAGATATGTGACTGAAAGTACAAGGCCCTGACAACATTAAGAGATGTTGATGCTTTCCTTCGATGATTATATTTTATTGGGGTTTGGCATCACACGACTGTTGATGTATAATACTTTTATTATTGAAGAAAAATATGTGAGATACAATCATTGGCATTATCACATCTAAATGTTTGAATTTTTTTTGTTAATATGAGTTTTGACCTTTGATTTAATATATTACGAAAAAATGTAACAAAAACCATTATTGTAAAATTTAGTTAGACCACCTTTTAGCTCATCTTTTAGATGATTCAGTCTCTCATAAGAAGGTTGTCCAAATATGTTGTGCTAGATGTCATGGCCTGAAATAGCATGGGCATATAATTCAGCTTCTAATGTCTCCTTGTCTTTTACACTTATCAATTGTCCTCTATTATTGTCCTAGATGATATATTGTCATAACAAAAAGTCAGGGTAAGTTGTTTATTTTGTCATGAGTGCACCAACAAATAACATGTTAAATTTATAATTCATAATGATTAAAATATCATGGAGAATTAAATTAGGACATAGTTTAGGGTTTAGGGTGCCTTTGTTAGTTGTAATCTAATTAATAGTTGAAATGTGAACTTTAGGTTATTGATCATGTTGTTTTTTTTTTTTAAATGGGTTCATACCCATATAGTTTACAAGACCTTTCTTTGGTGTGACTGAGCGTGTTTGGGAAAAATTATTACGCGAACACGGGACATAGAGCTACATCTATACTCCAATGAAAATATGACACGTGAACTAATGTATTACTAAGTATTATTGTATGTTGGTGTATATTAGCCATGTATTGGTATATACTAGATATTTTTAGTGTATTAGCTGTATATTGGTATGTTTTAGTTATGTATTAATGTGTATTAATTGCATATTGTTGTGTATTAGCTAGTACACAGTAATATATAGCTAATACATATCAATAAACATTAATATTAATGTGTATTAGTTACTACACACAAAAACTCATATAATACACACCAATACATAGTTAATACACATCAATACATAGTAATATCTAATAATACACTAGTCCACACATCATATTTTTATTAGAGTCTGAACGTAGCTTTACGACCAATGTCCGCACGTAATAATTTCTCGTTATAGTGAGTACATAGGGAGCACTCTCTTTAAATTCCTTTGCTATCCCTAGGATTGTCATGTCTCATAACTCAATTCTTGATAACAAAGGCTAGGCTATTGCCAACTTTATTTGCTATGCTTGGTCGTGCAATGGTATACTGGTGTTCTTCTTGAAAAATTTTCATGCATACCTTGTTGATCAATTGTTGCTCTTCTCGCAAGAGAACTTGGTTGCATACGTGCGCAAAGACTCATTGAATTATGCATTTAGATCTTTATCTCTCATATCTTTGCTCCACTCTTTCACATGCGGAGAAAATGCAATGACAATGTCTATGATAAGATTATTTATAACAAGAGCACCATTATTTATAAATTAAAATTTCAGCTTGAAGAAACTATTTTAATTAATAATCTATGTCTTTGATTTTATTGAGATTTGTTATTGTAACCTGGACCGGTTCACACAGTCTAAGTCCTTCTGCATGCAAGCAAGCTGCCCCACCTCCTTTCACGCACACAATCAGCTGCACAATCTTTGCCTCTCTCGCACAAGAATGAACCGGAACATCTCCCAGTCGCGGTACCCTCCCTCCAATTGCATAAATCATGCGAATTCTCTGCCATTTTGAAATTCTCCCGCTCTTGCCGACCTCTCTCTCTCTCTCTCTCTCTCTCTCTCTCTCTCTCTCTCTCTCTCTCTCTCTCTCTCTCTCTCTCTCTCCAATTTAACCCAATAGGTATCTTATGGCATTACTTTTTTTACTTCTTTTCTCCCTCTCGCAACCAAAAAAATATTGCCTTCCACGTAATATCAGCTCTCGGTGAATTCGGCTGAAACCCCTCTCCTTGCACAGTTAGTTTTCCCTATTTCCTTCTCTCTTTCTCCTTCTCATGGTTCTAATAGTCCATGTAAAAGTTCTTTCCATTTCTATTTGCAAGGCTAAATTTGATTTGAATATTTTGCATGGCTTTAAATTTCTCATAGGAATTTTGTTTCACTTTGAAGAGGAAATTTTATCTAAGTTTAATGTCCTTAGTTTAAACTCTAGGTGATTTACATATTTTTACATTATATTATTGTTCATAATTAATTTTGGTGTTAATGTCGTGGTTAAGATTGATTATGATAGTCTTCATTATATCTTAATGAATGTGCTTAATGTTATTTTGTCTTTGCTATTTTAAGGATCATCGCTTGATGGAGTCAAGCAAGCAGAGCCCTACATGGGGTCCTAGTTGAGTACCCACACTCTACGCTGGAGAGCCTTGCCCACCCTTGCTTACTTATGGTGACTTTCGGGATGTCATACCCACCCACTTCCACCCACTTTCCATGCTCCTTGAATGCAGTTTGCCACGGATTAATAGACTTGATGTTTTTTGCCCTTTTCTCTGACTGCAAACTTTTAAGACACATCAAAATTTATCGTGATCGCGACGTAGTTCAGTGTTGCGCATTGCGTGGTAAGGATTACTGTGATATATTGCATGCATATGGTGATTAGTAATGTAAATTAGTTTATCCCCTGATATTGAGTATCCACCCATACCACCCACAAGGTCATGGGCGTACCTATACCCAGCCATGCCCATTGGGTATGGGTGGGGGGTATATGGTTGGGTGTGGGTATGGGTACCCAATGCAGGGCTCTACAAGCAAGCCGCTTTTGAGTTCAAAGTTTGTGGCAACCACGATGAGCAACTGTTATTTATTTATAGGATAAACGTCATTTCTTAGTTAGGAGAGTTATTCTTGATTCTATTGCTAGATGTTTTGTTATTAAGTGGCCAGTTCTGTCATTGTGGATTCTAGTATTGTACACATTTGCACATAATGAATTAGAAGCTTGATAAATAGAATATTCTTGGTTTATTGATGCATAATCTCTTGTAAATCAATTGAAATTTTCATACATGCTCTTGATTGAATGCAATAAATGTCATATTGTCATATCACATTAGTTTTATTTATTGTGGTACATGTACTTATGTTATAAATCATTTTATTATATAAATTGTAATTGTCTTGTTGAATTACATAACCCCTGTTGATTATTAATGGCTACTTACACTATATATATATATATATATATATATATATATATATATATATATATATATATATATATATATATATATATATATATATATATATATATATATATATCTATATCAGTGATTTTTAGGCATTAAAATAATTACATTGATTGTGATTTTTCACATATATTAATGTCACTAGCATATTAGATTTCTTTTGTAGGAAACATGACATTTGTCTGATGACTCTAGATCGTTACTTCTACCATTTGGTTGTCCATATTACATGACCCATTCCTTTGTCTTTTATGCTTTAAATAATAAGTATTAGTTACTGAGTTTGATTTATCAAACTCACATGTTGTCCTTTTATGCAGCTCTTTTAGGCTTGTTTGGTGCACCGCCATCTCAGGAGCAGGTTTACTAGTAGTATATATATTTTTTATATTTATTATTTTGTAGTAGTTTATTATGTTTATGTTTTCTATGGGTTGGGTAATTTTCTTTTCTGCTTTTGCTATATTTACATTCATGTTGACTTGTTTCAAAACTACTGATATTTGGATGTATTGGTTAATTAAACTTCTAGTAATAGAATAATTTTATTTCACTTCATCTGTTTACTCTGATGCATATATATATCATTTTGTATCTATTATATATGCATGTTCTCTTTGTGAATACAAAACATTTTTTTTTATCCCTTAATCGATCCCGTGTTGTTGGGATGTACCGCCTTCCGGATCCGGGGTGTGACATTTGTGTTGTCTTCCAGTTGAAGGTGAAGTTATGCTATCGTCTTTATTGCCTTTCATCCTCTTGCAAGACAATATTGGAGCCCAGTGGTCCTGATGTGCTTTGGATTGTGTCGTGTTGGTAAGATCCTGAAATTATCTTCCACCTTTTACAAGCTCTACTACTACATTCACTCAGATTAGTTTCTGGGGCTGAGTCCTTCGCTCTGTTTTTGCTGCTACAATACTAAGCATTTGATTGCTTCTTCTTTTCTAGTTTGTTAAAATTTAAAAGCTTAGTGAGCTCAAATTCTTGCCTTTGATAGAGTCAAAGCTCCGGACCACAACATCCTAATCTAGGGCTCAACTACAGTTTCCTTCTGCACATTGAACTTTCTTTTTTTTATTGCTTTAATTGCTCTGCATCTTTGCTTCATTGCATTTATTTATTTGTTAAATATATCGAGCTGAAGCCCTGAAAATTCTCTAAAAAAGGTTATAAATTGCTGCAGAGAATGACAAAAGGGATGAGTTGTGAATCAGACCTAATTGTGCGCAGAGAGTTTTCTTCATCCATCGCTGGTTTTTTGGCTGAAAGCCTGCAACTACCTCAGGCTGTGCATTTTTTCCAGTTCTTTAGGAGAATATACAGCACATCTAATTGCAAAACACTTCTTTAATGTTCCCGAATATGCTCTTTAAAAAATAATAAAAACATCACCTTCCTCTGCTGAAATTATTTTGTGCGGATACGGACGCCGTCCAGAGTAGAATCAGAATGTGTCACGTCACCTAATTGCTGTGTACCGCGGCTGTGTACCGATGTGTACCAGGTGACATGATGCGTTCTAATTCGACTCCGAACATCATTGATATCCACACAATAATTTCTCCTTCCAATACCAATTAGTCTTTTATGTTCACATTTTAATAACATATGGCACATTAATGATAGATTTTATAGGTTCATCTCTTCTCATAAAGAATAACATGGAATAAATTCTGAATTTCCTGTGTCAGCCCAATCTCATTTGAATTTAGAAGTAGCATTGTTGCTTAAGTAATACTTTTATTCAAATGAGAAATTAAGAATTATAGTATGAGCATTGTAAAATAGGGGTGAGTAATATTTATATATTCAAATCATATATATTAGTTAAAATTTATAAATTACATTATTATGTGCTAGAAAATTTATGAGCGGGGGAGCATACGTTTAATATTTTAGTTTTGGACAAAAATTCAATGCCACGAAAAAAAGTTGTGAAAGTTGAAAAGTTTTTTATGTGAAAAATCCAAGAATGAAAAAGATCAAAGGGTTCGACCTAGTTGTAATAATCCATTATATAATAGAAGATACAATAACCATCCCTCACAATGAAGAAAGATGAGATTATACATAGTTGGATACAATTATCTAATTTTTGTTGTAAAGATTAACGAAATAGTTGCCCCCAAATGGATAGTTAGAACCCACCAATAGTTGGATGTGAAAATTTTGGCGATATTGGATGAGATCATCGATGGTGATCGTCGGCACTGATCGTTGTAAATTTTTCTAGAATTTTTTAGCTCTCAAGGTTCTTGAATCCCCTTTTATGTAGAGAATTATGCCCATTTTATAGCATTTTTTAGATATTAACTTAGGTCAATTTGGCCAAAATTTAAAACACTCCATTTTACCATATTAATCTCCTTGATCGTAGATCATTTGTGAAATATTCAACTTCCTTATTGATGTCATAATTGATTAATGCTAGGCTCAATAGATTTATCTCGTTCAGTTGCTTGATATGATTTGAATATATGTGCACAATATATAAAGTCTATTTGATCCCTCAATTGATGTTAATAAAGTTCAAATATATTTCACGTGATTGACTGAAGCTCATTTGAAATAAGATTATATCATTTGATGTGCGAACAAATTTATCTCGTTGAGACGTTCAATTGAGCTATAATTTTACAGAACTCAAAAATTCAGTTGATTCGTGAGTCGATTCTGAAAGTTTCCAATCAAAATATTACTACAAGATTCATGATAATCAAATAAATTTTTGGAGACATCAAATATAAATATATTTTTATTACTTAAATATAAAATATTAAAGTTTAAAGATATTTTTGAATCTCTCTATACTTTAGTTCATTTATTTATTTATTTATTTAATACCTAGGCAATATTAATGTCGGCAACTCGGCATTGAAGCCAAATGAATGTGAATGGTCGATCACGAGCGTACCTTCTGGTCAGTTTCCCCTTTTGTTCTATTCCTGACTGGTCTTCGTTTTCCGTTTTTGTTCTATTGCGTGAATATGCTCAGAGTTTGGAGCAGGAACAGCTACACGGAAGCGTAAAGAAAATCGCACGATTACCTTTGGCCTGTTAATTAAATTCGAATTATATATTTTATGATTTATATCTGATTATATACTTAAATAAAAGAAAAATCTTTCTAAAATAAAGGTGACATTCTTAAGAATATTATCAGAAATTTTTATTTTTGAAATAATAAAAAGTTAGAAGTATTGCTTCAAGAGCTCATCCTTTACGGAAAAATTAATCTGTGTGCAGCCGTTCGAATTATGAGTGTACACATTATTTACACTTGATAAATTTTTTACACAATTTGATTCAAACTGTATACACATTGTTTGTACACAGTGTGTGTACACTCACAGTCCGGACGGAAAGTTCCTGTTCATACTCCACACGGAATAATTTCTCTCATTTAAGGGAAAAATTATTCTGACTGGATTCTAGCCCCCAATGAAAATGCGCCACGTCCAGTACTGAGTTTATACCGAGCGGTACTCGGTACTCAGTACCGCTCGGTACCTGAGCGGACAGTTCTCCTGTCCAGTGTCCGCACAGAATAATCCCTCCATTTAAGAGGGTTTATTGTTTGCAATTGACTTTAAGATTCGTGCCATGGATTTGGTATGCAATTCAGTCGGGGCATGGAAGGTTTTTGTTTGGCTTATTGGATCAATAATTGATAGGATAAATAAGTCATTAAGATGGCAAAACCAGACAGTCTGCCAGTCTGGTAATTGGAAATCCAATTAAGATACTGTCAAAGTATACTCAAGCATTTTGCAACAATGAACAAAATGAGAATCAAAGTAGCTAATCCTGCAAGGAGCTCGTAAGAATATAGACTAAAATGCAAACAAAGGGCCTACATAATTATGTTATGGCAGGTAGTATACAAATCAACCGATTTATCTGTATTTGGTTGTTTGGTAAGGAGAAGGGTCACACGGGGTTCATGACTGGGTGCAGCACATTACATTAGAATAATAAAATGTCTTCTGTCAAAACAGAACTCATCAACCATTACCACTCTGGCATAGTAGGCGTGCATGGGGTTAGGAAGACCACAAATTATTATGTGCGTAGTCCGGACGGAAAGAACCATTAGGAATATAAGTGCACACACTGTATACATAATGTACATAAAATTTTAATATACAGTGTGTACAAATTTGCACATAGTGTGTACACTCACATGTCTGAACGGTTCTTCCTATCCGGACTCCGCACAAAATAATTTTTCTAGGAAGACACTGCAATGCATCCACTAAGGTGAGTGGCGAGCAATTGGCCCCACTAAGGTGGGTGGCAGGCAAGAAGAGCAAAAGGGATTCATTCCACTTTTACTTACCATAGAAAACAAAAATTGACAGGGAATTAAGAAAGTTTATTTAGAAAAAGAGGGCTGATTTGAATTCAAATTTGGGAGGGAATTAAGAAAAATTTATTTAGGGAAGATGAATGATTTGAATTCATATTTAGAATAGAGTTATATAAGATTTATTTAGGGAAAATTGTTTGATTTGAATTCATAATGGGTAGAGAACTAAGAAAAATGATTGATTTGAATTTAAATTTGAGAGGAAAGTGAGAAGATTTATATTAGGGTTTGTGCATAACCGATCTATCTCTCAAATAGTAGATCAACCTATATCTTGATTTGTTGTGCCTTTATTAAATAGAATTAGCCCATAATTTATTCCTTGCTGATTTCTGCTGCATTTTTTCTTAAGCATTGATCTTTTTGTTATGAGGAGATCAGATTCCTATCATATATTTGTACATAACAATGGTCTACAGTTCCTTTCAGCATTTGAAAAAAACTTTAGCAAATTCAGCAAACCATGGACGAGCAAAACTTCAGGAATTCTTTGAGCCCATTCATATTCAGCCGAACTCAAAATGAAACTCAAAAGGTTTCGCAGCTGTTAATTTAAACAAACATCTAATTTCTGGAGGCTTAACTCATTGCATAGCAGTCAATAGTTTCAGGCGCATTGAAGCTGAAATATCAGAATATAAACTATACAATCACTATATTTTTAATTTTCAATTTACTTTTACACAATTATCTTGCAATATCAAGTGGAACTTATAATGGCAGTATAAAAGAGGTGGATAATACTTGCACTCATACAAAATAAGAAACTTTGATAAAACAAAATTCATTGAAGGACCTGCTTCTTAATGTGATTTGTTCCTCAAAGGGCCTCGTCACTTTACGAAATATACAACAAGAATGGCCAGTAAAATAACCAAGAAAGCGAGCAACAGGCTTGACCCTGCATTTTAGCAAGCATGAATCCGATGTAAAATAAACACAACTTTTACATCATAATTTCTATTTGTAAGAGTTCAATTCACAATTAAGATCATTGTAATCAAACGTTTATGAATCAAAATATATTAAAAAAATAACTGTTTACCGTTGTTTTTTGTATCCTCTATTACCGTCACTCTTGCAGTTGAGTCGAAGGAAGTAGATACCAAAGCCCTGTGCGCAAAAAGAGAAAGGCTTAGTTCTAATAGTGCATATTCAGCTATTTGCATCATCTGCGCTCTTTTTTCTGTCATATAAAGTAAACCGGTTCATTACCTGGAGTCTTGGGAGAACTCTAATGCAGTAACAGGACCAAGGTGTGCTTTTTTAACTGACATCTGGACCTTGAAATCTGAGGAATTAACGATGGCAATGCCACCCTCTACGGTGCCACTGCAAATTCACATATTACGCTTATTAAAGCATTGGCTTATCATTACACTAAGAAGTTACGTCTTAAAGAAAAAATATTACTAAAAAGCAATCCTGCAAATATAATTAGACTTAACACTCCAAAGAATTCTTATGAGCATAGAAGTTCAATTAAAAGGGAAGCTGTTAGTTCTTATTATACACAGATAATGACAATGATTCTCTCATTATCAAGCCCTAAGAAAAATAATACGATCTTTTAAGATTTCAAAAATAAGTATTCTAGTGCTGCTTGCTTCAAGGAAATCATAATAATAACGATGCTTGTCTGACCCTTCAAGGAAACATAACTTGAATAAATTGCTGATACGAGCTGAAATGTTTCAGTTAGTATGATGCAATTTTTTTCTTGAAATATTCTCCAAAACGCTGATTATGTCCTCTCTGTCCATGATCATTTATGCAACAAGTTTTTCCAAGATAAACAATTAGTCTGGTAAATTCCCGTGAAACTACTTTAGGCCCATTACTATCATCATCAGTAGCTTTATCATTTCTACTAAACGTGGACTACGTGAATTTTTATTTGCCATTAATTCCAGTCAAATTAGCATCAGGTGTATCAAAATTTTCTGCAAATTATTTTTACACAATTAAACGTAGAGGTAACCTAAAAAGATTTGGTTAGAAAATATTAGCAATGTCTTTTTTTTATTAGATTTAAATGATAATTTGACTCTTAACAAGACACAATGGAACAAAAAGAGATTCATATAGTCAACCCCCGGGTCGGGTTTGGGTCGTGTCAAATATTGACACCCTTAAGTTCAACTATGACATAAAATGAGAAAAATAATATAGCAACAAAAACAACAACAAGCCTTTATCTCACTATGTGGGTTCGGCTACATGAATCCTTTTCTCCATTGTGTCATATTAAGAGTCAAATTCTCATCTAAATTTAATAAACAAAAGTCATTTCTAATATTTTCTAATCAAGTCTTTTTAGGTTTATCTCTGTCTTTCTTAACATAAGTCAAATATAATACATCTACTTTCCTAACTAGGACATTGGAAGGCTACCGTTTTATGTGACCAAACCATCTAAGGTGACTCTCCATAATCTTATCTTCCATTGGAGCTACTCCAACCTTTCCCGTATATGCTCATTTCTTATTCTGTCTCTAAGAGTAAAGCCACTCATCCACCTGAGTATCCTCATCTCTGCAACACCTAACTTAATATTTTGCTTCTTTTAATGGCCAACATTCTTCACCATAAAACATTGCAGGTTTCACTACCATCTTATAGAATATTCCCTTAAGTTTGAGAGGGACTTTTCTATCACACAACAAGCATGATGCATTCCTCCACTTCAACCATCCAACTTGAATTCTACTAATAAGATCCCCATCAATTTCACCGTCACTCTGAACAATAGACTCAAGATCATACAAAATTCATGGGACATAAATTATTAATCTTTATAATATTCATGACTTTTGATGTAAATAAAAAATATAATCATATTCAATATTCATGATGGTTCAATAGTCCTCCACTACATAAAGTTTAGAAATTCAAAGCCATAAATTCATGCAATAAGTTGAAAATCATACTCTCATTAAATCTAGATTCTATCACTAAGTAAAATCAATCAATTTTTTAATCCAATAAAATATTTTGAAATGATAAATAAAATTAAGAGGAAAGCGATCACCACAGATAATATAATCAAAATTCACACTTCTACAAAGATATAACTTCTCCTAAAAACTTTCAACCCTCTAACTTGATGGAGGAGCAAAATCCCATCCAACTGAAATTTTATTAAAAACCAATTGATTTCTATGCAAAATAAAGAATCTAATTTATTTTAAAAAAATCTAAAACCCCAACCCGTAAATCAAATCATGCCAAAAAACTCTCATCTTGTAGAAATCCCAATAGCAAAATCTCAATGCAATTCATGATAAAGGAAGCTGCCTGCAAATCTATGATGGGGATCATAACAAAGGTAATCACACTATAATTGATGTAGAAAAATGTAGAGGTCATGAAAGTGGTAGAGGAAGTAATGACGAAAGTGGCAGAAAAACCTGCAACATCAATAAATGTAATAGAGGTGGTCGAGAATAGGTATGCTGGGAAGTATAGTCGAGAGCCAAATGAGTAAAGGTGATCAACGACGAGGAAGCTCAAATCATTGCTCATAATTTTGCTCAAGGAAATGGCACACATTCATTATGTTGATACAATTTTACGTTCAATAGTAACAAGCACTAGAAAATTCTTGCTAAACATTGATGAGGCTAGGAATCCAAAGTGCATAGCATTTAGATGAATATTGATTCCGAAGCACATCATTCAGTAAAGTTCCACGTATTCCATCTACACTTTTCAGATATTCATTATCAATTTTAAAGGCTCTGGTTTAATTTCCGCGCAGTTGATCAAGTAGATGTTTGTGTTCAAGGACGCTAAAATCTTTCAAAACAAACTATTTCAACATCTATTTTCCAAACCAAAACAAGATTTTTTTAAATAGAAAAATGCTCTTCTAAATAGAAATGTAACATTAACCTGAAAATATCAAATGATTAAAAATAAATAAATGCTCTTATATTTTTCATGAGCAACTGAAACCAAATTCACAATAATTTGTATTGGTCTTGAAAAGAAGATATAACATGTAGTACGGTAATAGAAAACATATCTAAAGGTATTGATTAAGGAAGATATTTTAATAAATAGTATCTTAGTTAAATGTTATGATTACAAAAGAGATGTAATGCTAATGGGAGAAATTTGTTGAACTATATCTTAATACCACCAGCATTTGTCATTCAAGAAGAAACGTTCTAGTGCTGACACATATGAAAGGTTTTAAGATTATGATAACTAAGGGAAATCAAGTTTATGAATCATACTAAAAGTTACGAGATGGTAATAGAATATGGAACTAGAAAAAAATACCAGTTAGAGAATTATCATGGCTTAATTTAAACAAATCTATTAAAGAGGCATTTTTTTTTTATCATGATAATTAATGAAAAGTATAAAGATCAGGGAAAGAATCTTGATAACATATTATTGATCATGAAAAAGGCAAATGATCAGATATCATGGAGTTTTTTATGGGTATTAAGAAGAAAAGTCATGACATAAATATAATGGAGTTATCTAAGCTATGTATGATGCAGCAATTATAAGCGTTTGAAATAATTCACAAAGTTGATCTTAAAGGAGGATAATGATGATGATAAATTATTTTGTAGAAAATCGAGGAAAATACCATATTTTATGTGATGCCCACAACATACAGGTGACACATAATGAATAAAATGAAAGGATTTAAATGACATAGCAGCTAATGAATAAGATGCAGCTCAGGTTGCATACATTGCAAGGAATTTGCCATCATATGATACACTGAATGCAGAAATTGGGTCATGCCCGATCTTTTTTGAACCGATTCTCTTCCACGAAGAGCTGCTCCAAGAAATGACCTTTCCCACATCATCTGTAATATGGAAATTTAAAGGGATGGATCACGAAAGCCATCAACCACATATTGCCATCAAGCAAAGTATAGAAGAGTAAGGTGGGTTGCTTTGTCCGTAACAAAAAGAACATTATCAGCATAGAGATTTACCATGCATTGCTATAACATATAGGATATCACTACTCTCAGAAAATCTGCAGAAACAAAACTTTTCACCCTGGAATGAAAGAGATTAGAATATTTATTACATGATATATCGAGAAAATTCAGCTATTCACAAGTTACTGATGGTTGCTTACTTCCTCTACTTGTAGATTTGTTACAGAAGTTGATGATTCCAGATCCCAAACTCTGCAAGGGCCACTGCCTCCTAGAGAAACAAGGAACTTCCCATCGGCACTGTTAAATTTATGATAAAAGAGTGAGGATTTAGGTGTAATAGAATCCAAGCATAATTATTCGATGGATATGAAGAGATGGATATTTTTCGGCTTCAGATTTTCTGAATGAGAATCCAAGTACCTGAAATCCACATACTTAACAGTTGAATGTGCATCGGTTTGGTTAAGGATAATGTCCATGCTAGGCCACTTAAAAACCCTCAAATGGCCATCCTACAAGAAGCACCATTTGACTAAAATAAATTTGATCAATACCACATGTTTTAAAATGCAGAAAGTGAAAATGAAAACAAATTTTTTTTTTTCTAAAATCCGTTGAAAAGAAAACATATCCAACAAAAATGCAGACAGAGCGCACAAAAAATGAGTTACTTCTAAGGCGCTTTAATCGCTCAAATAAATTACTACTGAAAATAAAGTAATATGAACTAATGCTAGAAATCAATTATCAATAAATATTATTAAGAGAGAGTGAAATCAAGGTCTGATATGTTTGAAGTATCATGAACCTAATATATAGAAAATAAGAATATAGACAAGAGCATAACTTTCAGAGGTAAGGATGAGTGGTTCAAAAAAAGTGCCTTATGAGTATCATGATTATTATACAATAAGAGGATATCACTGATACATATACTTAAATTTTATTAAATCATAATTAGGCAGGCATTATTGCTTGGATTTTTATGTTGGGTAGCAAAAAATTCATTAATATCTAAATTGAGCATGAAAAAAATAAGAAAGTTAAGATTGCCATGTTGACAAAATTAGTAAGGGTAAATCAAGAAATGTGCTGGGAAATTGGAACACTAAAAGGCGGATCGACGAATTGCAAAGAGACATGCAACACAAGGGAAAAACTTGATCTGGACAAGATTTATTAAAGAAAATATGGAAGGCTTTAGAATCTGAAGCCTGGTTGGAAGCAAGTTTAAAAGGTTTGTGTGGGCTCCGAAAAATTCCATTTTTGTGTGATCCCGGCCTCTCTACATCATCTGTCTATTTTTTCTTTTGAGTGTTTGTGTGACGATGACGATAGAGAGTTTTAACGAGATTAGGTTCCGAGGGAATTTTCAGAAGGCAGATTGGGTTTTAAATTAGATAATACCCAGAGATTTCGCCCTCATTTTGTGAGGACTTTTTGATCTGAGTTATGGTTTCCTATAGGCGCAAGCCCCTATAGTTAATTACCCCTCCTGATAACATGAGAGAACTTTCGATTAAGGCTAGTCGTTAAAAGGGTCTAATAGGTTATAAACCTATCGTATAATAGCAATAATTCTAGGGTTTAAATTTTGAATTTTGAAAGTTTGAAATTTGGAATTTATCACCACAAACTTAAAACTGATGGTGGGGAGAATGAAGACGAGCCCGATCAAGATCCCATGGTTCCGTCGTCCCGGGCTGTCATGATCCCTGATCTACTTAGTCAGAGGAGGTAGTCGACCCAACCTGACATAAGGCACCTTATCGGCAGCCATGGGTTGCTTCGTCCAAGAATACCTTGTAGACCTGGGTTGGTGTTTGTCTAAGGCCTAAGGGGATATATCTGAATCCACCTTAGCTGACAGAGGGCTTTATGCCTATCGAATATACCCTATGATTCATCGCTCAAGGGTTTGACGCCTTTAGAGAACATACGGGCTTTGGCCGTGATCGTAATATAATGGTGCCATTTTGCAGCAAAACCACCCGATCAAAGGGCACGTGCCACGTCCCTGTTGGCAAGAGATTATTTGAGGATGAATCAAAGTGATACACCCGACACACATTCGCTCTTTGTGAGCTGAGGTTAATTTTAAATTTATCACCCCTACAAACAATTGCGGGACGCGGATGATTTTTAGTTTTGAGTTTTTAGGTGATTGGTTTTATTTTAAGAATTTAGATTTTTTTTTGTTTGATTTGAGATTTAACCTCTCCGGTTGAGATTTCCAGTTAACACGGCCATCATCGGGGTGACTTCAAAGTACTTGTATTTTCATAGGATTTTGGGAGGTATTTTGTTATTCAAGTCGTGCCGACTCCAGTCCTTTTGAGGAGGAGGATGAAACTTGAATATTAGACCCACGCAGAATTCTCGAATCATCGGATTTGGGACTTAGATGTGAAAACTGGAGCACATGCGGGTTTTAGCATTTGACCCTGCGCAACATTCTCGACGATTTGAGTTTGTAACTTTAATAGTTCTGTCGGAGCACATGCAGGGATATATTTAGTTTAAGAGATCATATTTAATACATAAGAGGCATTTTAAAATATTTAAATATGATCAATCTATGTGAGAGCGATTTTATTTTAATAATGCCCAAGATTTTATTTAAGGGGCCTACGAACGTCTTCTGTCCGCTTGCACACATATTGTGGATCCGGTGGCGTAGGTTTCAGCTTTTTAGACCAACACAATCAAATGAATGGTTTAGTATATTTGAATCAAAGATGACATCTCCTTGCATTGATATAACCCTTTGAACAGATATTCTTAGAAGTATTGTTTATCTGTTATGATATATTTATCTAATAGAAAGAGTCTAAAGACAGCTCTGAGGTTCTTAGTTTGAATAAATTTTCTCAAACTTCTTAAAGAACTACTTCAATCATACATTGCTAAGATAGATAGAGATGCAGGATAAATGTTTTCAAGCAAAAACTATAGTGGCATGATCTTGATTTGGCTAAAAGATGCATCAAATCAATATGCTTTGATTTCATGTAATTTCAAAATTTTGTTGTCAAAATTTTCTTGAATAATCAACTAAAGTCAAAATTAATTGTTAATTTCCTTGAATTTTTAAAATGAGATTGTGTCACTTTCCATTAACACAATTTATCTTATAAGCCACTAGTATGTGCACTATCATTTGTTTAATGATTTAGGAAAGCAAAAACACTTTACATCCCTCTCATTTTATAGTTTCGAATTAATTAGAAACTCTTGCTTGACTTGAGAGTGTAGATCTCTTTCATTTTTATTTTATATTGGAATGATCATTCATTGATTTTAAATCATTTAAAATGATTAAATTTGTTTCAAATTAAGTTCGCGTTTTCCAAAATTCACTAAGTCCAAAATTTATAAGTAAATTTCCACAGCCTTCCGACGTCCCCTCCCCGAGGCCGGGAGGTAAGAGAGCGACTCAACTCGACCGGATCAAATCGACGGCGAGGAGATTTGGTCTTCATAAGCTTTGATGATCGCCAATTGTAGATGATTGGTTGTCAATGATTTGCTGCCGATGATTGGAAGCAGAATGTAGTTGATTGTCGATGCTCGCTTGGAAATATCTTTTTCTTATTTTAATTTATCAAATAATTAATATTATAATTATTTTAAAATTAAATGAGCATTTGAGTATTTTCCAATCTCCCAAAAAATTGACTAACTCCCAAAATTTTTTAGAAAATTTTGGCAGCCTCCCGGTGTCCCCTCCCCAATGCCGGGAGGTAAGGGAGTGGCTCGACTCGGCCGAATCAAATCGACGGCGAGGAGATTTGGGAGAGCGAATCGATCCCATAAAAGAGTCTTCAAGTCTTCTAATGTGGGCGATCGACCTGCTAATTTAAACAATTTAATTTAAATTTTAAAAAAATATTTTCAGTCCTCTCGAAAATCCGGCAGCATTCCGGCGTCCCCTCTCCGATGCCGGGAGGTAAGAGAGTGGCTCGACTCGACCGGAGCGAATCAACGGCGAGGAGATTTGGGAGAGCGAATCGATCCCATCGGTGTTTGCGCTCCCTCAATCGGATAATCTCGACGATCGAGGGCTTCAGGAGACCGGATCAACCCCGGGACTTCCTTCAAATTTTCATACATGTTTAAAAATGATTTTTCTCTCTCTTTCTTTTATTATTATCATTTTAAATTATACATTATATTACAATTATTATAATATAATATAATATTATATTATACTGTTATATTATACTATTATATTAATATAATATAACATTTATATATTATAACAATATATATATTATACTATTACATTATAGTATATATAATATAATATATATAATATACATATATCATAGAGAGGGAGAGAGGAGGATCGGGAGAAACAGGGAAGCCGAGACAGACACGGCAAGGCGTCAGGCTAGGGCACGAGTAAGGAAGCAGTCGCGGTGGTCGTCGGAGCAGGTGAGGTCGACGGCGTCGAAAGAGGAGAGGTCGCTTGGAGATGTCGGAGTTGTAAGAACAGGAGATCGGAAGAACGTCAGTGGGTTTTAGCTGAATGAGAAACCAATGAGAGCATCGGTATGGCTTCGATTTCCTATCTCTGTATTTCTTTCCTTCGGCTCTGAGTGCGTGTATGTGCGTGAGAGAGAACCGAATGAGAGGAAGGATCCTTTTTGTGTCGTGAGAGACCAGTTTGAACGATCGTGGGTCGACGGTTTTGATCGTGGGCTGAGCGGTTTTGTCGTGCAAGCCAAATGAGGTGTCAGTCGAGTGTGTAGGTTGGGTTTGTTTCGCTTCTTACAGGTCAACAGTTTGTTGGTCCTAATGGCAGAAGGACCCCAAATGAAAGATAGGTCAGATTTGAGATCAAATGTTGGAAAATATTGAAGGATAGGAAGCAATGCAAAACAATAAAAAGTAAAAACTCATTCATGAGATGAGAAACGAAGATTAGAAAGTTTTTATAGGATGTTTGTATGTTGTAAAATACCTTCCTATATATGGAATAATTTCCTAAGTTGTGTAAGTAGAATCTTGCATACATTTAACCCTTATAGATGGAATCAAACAAGAGAAATTTAAATAGATAATTTCTACTTTTCTTCATGATATCAAAGCTTGGTTAGGATTCTTCTATTGTTCGAACATGTTCTCCAAATCCAGGTTCCACTCTCCTCTCAACTTTATATTTTCTTTTTTCTCATATTTGAAATAATTGAATCCTTCTAGAGAATTAGCCATCATGAATTCAAAGAACCAAGACAACAAACATAATAAAGGCTCCAAAACCTTCGTGTGTCTTATCGAACAGATGAAGGAAATTACCTAAAATTGTTAGTCGTTAAGAATTTCATGAAAGAGAAGTGAAGCTTAACCACCTAGGAATCTCATTAAGGCCAGAGGAACCAAAATTTAAGACCTGGGAGGAAGAAAACTCCATGATTATGTCATGTTTGTGGTAGTCCATAATACCATAAATAAGTGGATCAAATACATATATCTAACATCAAGTGCGTAAATTTGGGAAATCATAAAACAAATTTATTCAAAGATTAGAAATGATGCTCTCTTCTATGAAATCAAAACAAAACTATCAATAATAATAAAAAAAAGATAATCATTCTGCCAGAAAGTATTATAATATAATGAGTTATTTTGTTAAGAGTTATACTACTACCAAGGTATAAAAATGAAATGAAATGAAGATGATATAGCACTAAAAGATGAATGATTATTTAGTTTCTTGCATTAAAATACTTAGAAAATAAACATTTCCTTCCCTCAAGGAAGCCTCATCCTTAGAATACAGGAATGTTGGAAGCACAAAGCTCAGAATACTGAGGGCCATGGTGAATACAGAAGAGAAGATGCATGGAGGATTAATTTCCACAAAACTTATTAAGAATGAGGGACAAAAAACCTCATCACAAAGAAACTCAATGGTGTATTTACCGCAAAAAGAAGCAACATATAAAAGAAAATGGATGGAAACTCCATAAACCCAAAAATAGAAGTGAAGGATCAAAAGGAAACGAACAGGCTCATTTTACGGAATAAGGAGGACTTAATTTAGAAGAAATCAATAGGTGGAGGGATTTCCTTAATTTTCTTGAGATGTAAATGGATCATGCTCTCTAGCTCAATATGATAAAGTTTATAAGTCTTATACTATGAGAGTCTCAAAATCATTTTCTAAAATCTAGGTTATAGACTCAAATGTCATCAACCACAAGAACAATTGTGTAGATTTTTCTAAAACCTACCTAACATCTACTACAACAACATCAACATCAAGATTTTATCCTAAAACAACAACAACATGTCTACCAAACATCTACCAACAAAAAAATTTAAGGTTGCCAATAACTCTCTTACAATAATTGCAAGACATGTGACAATATCCCTTTCTCCCTCTCTTATCCTAAAAAATATCTTACATGCTCCTAGCATTATTTCGAATCTATTATTGCATCAGAAATTAATCAAAAACAAAAATTGTTCAATAACCTCCATTGTTGATCGCCATTTTTTCAAGAATAAACTATTGAGAAGATGATTGGCAAGCTAGATCAAATGATGTCTGTTACTTATTCTATAGAAAGAATAGTATTTGGAATCATCATTATCATTAGGTCATCCTTCTTTTCAAATCTTAAAAAGAATGTTTCCTAATTATTTCCAAATATTAATTTTGAAAGTGTTCATTGTGAAACCAATGAATTTATTAAACATCAAAGGTTGGCCTTGAAGCAATTCATCATCATCATCATTGTCCTCATCATCGTGAAGTCTAGTATTTTTGTACCACATATAGTTGTATTTTGGACTTATATGTATTAGGTGTTGTTGGGCTTTTATATCATGTTCTTATATTAGATATTTTTTTTATATCATGGCCCATGAAAAGTGTTTATGTTATTAGGATGAGGGTAGGTATGATAATGGTACTAGGTATGGTAATGGTGATAGGCATATAAATAATGGTGATAGGTTTGAATTTGTAAATTTGTGTATTTTAGTACCTCTCTCATTTTTTAAATAGGGGAGCTCTTGCAATGCTAGCATTTGATTTTTCAGCTTTATAAGTTATTTTATTATTCTTTGTGCTTCTACTCCACAATAAAAGACTACTTGAGTCTGTGAGTTCACAGAACATTAAGAATGATTTCAAAGGAAGAAACGAGACCTTTGTGAGAATGGACCGTCTGTAGAGGTTGACTTCAACTTATCGCAATTTCACCATCGGTTAATTTAAATTCATTACAAGTTAGATCATTCATATCTTTCATTTCTTCTCTACTTTTGTAAAAATTAGACATCTAATGTGGTTAACATAATAAGAGCTTAAATCACCTTTCCCTCACCAAGTTTTTATTATTCACTAGTAAATATTTTGATAATTATCAATGTAATCATTCAATTACATTCATCTCATATTAAATTTCATTTGTTCAATGTCATATTTGGTATCAGAGAAAGTATGTTTTCTTAGAAATATCTTATGTGTTAAATTATATTTTCTACACTACATTACATAAATAGGTTTATTAAAATTAGCTTATTATTTCGTTATCAAAATTAATTGAAAACTTCATTAGGCCATTTAATCATTCATATAATTGTAACTTTTAATCTCATTGCAATTGCATATCCTCCACAAAGAAAAAATCACTTTCAACTAAAACTCTACACTTTCTATTTTCTATATAGCTCTCAATACAATGGCCATATCTTTGTTCTTTCAAATTTTAGTTGTAATAATCCCGATGCATTCCTCCACTTGAACCATCCAACTTGAATTTTGCTGATAATATCCTCATCTATATCACCATCACTCTGAACAATAGATCCAAGATATCTAAAATGTGTACTCTTATTAATGACTTGAACGCCCAAACTCACAATCCCCTCACTAGATCTATTACAACTAAAATTACACTCCATATATTCCGTTTTAGATCTACTCAAGCGAAAACCTTTAAACTCTATAGTTGACCTCCATAATTCAAGTTTACCTTCAACTCCCTCTCTAGTCTTATCAACAAGAAGAATATCATCAACAAAAAGCATACATCAAGGTACATCCTACTGCAAATGTCTGGTAAGAACATGTATGACTAAAGCAAAAAGATATGGGCTTAAGGCTGATCCTTGATGTAACCCAACTGAAATAGGGAAATACTTGGTCAAACCACCTTGTGTTTGAACACAAGTAATAGCTCATGCATACATATCTTTAATGATTTGAATATAAGTGTTATTAACTCATTTCTTTTCATGAACTCTCCAAAGCACTTCTCTTGGAACTTTATCATATGCTTTTTCTTAATCAATAAATATCATATGTAGATCCTCCTTATTTTCTCTATACTTCTCGTCAAACCTCTTAATAAATGTATGGCTTCCATAGTCGAGCTACCCGGCATGAATCCAAATTGATTTTGAGAAACATTAGTATCACGCCGCAACCTATGCTCCATAACTCGCTTCCATAGTTCTAAAGTATGACACATTAACTTAATTCCTCTATAATTTGCACAATCTTGTGCATCACTTTTATTCTTAAAAATATGAATTAACACACTCATTCTCTATTTATATGACATCTTTTTAGTCTTTAAAACAATATTAAAAAGTTTAATAAGCCAAGAAATTCCTTCATCTCCTAAGCATTTTCACGCCTCTATTGGAATATCATCAGGTCCAACAGCTTTTTCACCCTTCATTTTTTTTAAAGCCTCTCTAACTTCGATTTTACTAATACGCCGATAAAAACAGAAATCTTTATTTTCATTTAGGATGCGGGTGCTAAGATCCCTACAGTCAATCCTATTTTCACAATCTTCATTAAAAAGTTTAGCAAAATATCTCATCCACCTTTGTTGAATATCATCTTCTAAGAAAAATATTTTTTGTATTCATCCTTAATACACTTCACATAAACTAAATATTTACTACTCCTATCTCTTTGTTTGGCTAACTTATACATATATCTTTCTCGCTCCTTAGTATCTAATATATTAAATAAATCACTAAAAGCTAAGGACTTTGCATCGCATATTGCTTTATTAGATTCATTACGAGCCTCTTTATATCTTTCCCAATTATCAAAATTTTTAAAATTAAACTAATTTTTATAACAAATCTTATTAGTTTTAATATTTTCTTGCACATTTGGATTCTACCACCAACTATTTTTATTATTATGAGCTTTTTCTTTTGACTCTCCAAGCACATCTTTTGCAATATTCTTAATATCACTAGGCACTTTTTCCCACATAACATTAGCATCCTCAAGCACAGCCAAAATCTTAAGATCTAAATCTTACTCTCAAAAATATTTTTGTTAATGTTCTTTAAATGCCTCCATCTAATCCTAGAATATCGTTTTATTTTATTTTTTATTTTGTCCCTTTATCTTAAAGTCTAAAACTAATAATTGATGTTGAGTACATAAATTTTTACTCGGAATAATTTTACAATCTTTGCAATCTAAACAATCAAATTTTCTTATAAGAAAATAGTCAATCTGAGCTGTATTATATCCATTTTTATAAGTGATGAGATGCTCATTCATTTTTTTTAAATAAGGTATTAGAAATTAAAAAATCATAAGTGATGCATGCAAGGGGGGGGGGGGGGTCAAAACAAAATGAATATTTTGGTTTTGACTTCTTTTGGGCTTGCTAGCTCATTAATATTTTAAGCTAAAAGTTAGCTCATTATGAGCTATTTTTTTAGTTCATTTATGGAACTAAAGAATTAGCTCATTGTTTCTTGAACTTGCCCCTTCTTCTCCCTTTTGCCTCTTGGGATGCTGCAGCCTTTTGTTGGATTTATTTCCCGTGGTCCCCTTTCTCTCATTAAAAAATGGTGGCTGTTTGGTTGCTGAAAACCGTGACTTACCTGTTGGATTTCCTATGCTTGGCTGCTGAAACCATGGCCTTCCTCCTTGGATTTGCTGTGCCGTTTGGTTTCTCTGTGCTGGAATCCGTGGCCTTTAATCCCTTGGTGCTGTTTGGTTTCCCTGAGTTGGAAGCCTGGAACCGTGGTTTTTTTTTATCTTAAAGTTTGCTATGATGTTTGGAATTCCTGTGCATGAAATTGATGGCTTTTATCACCTCATTTATATGGGAATATGAACAATTTTTTGGACTATTTTTGGACTGTTTTTGGGCTGTATTGTGGACAGTTTTTGGAACTGTTTGGTGGCTGTTTGGGGAGGAATTCCAAGAGTTTTTACTGCAGTTTTTAGTGTCTTTTGGCCTTCTATTTCCAGTTTTTAATTAATATTGTAATGGCTGTTTAGTTCCCCTCTTATGCCTATATATAGTAGATGTTTTGGGTTATAAAAAGAGAGTTTATGATGTGATTTTTGGAGACAAAACCTGAAAGGTTTTTCATTGAAAAAAGCATGAGAGCTTTGTTCCATTTCTTCTTCTTCTTCTATGGAAATCCTGCGGGCTCTTTCCACCCTTCTTCTTGGCTTCTAATCTCTTTCTTCTCTCCATAGTAACCATTCCATTATATCCTTCTTCTCAAAGTAAGCAAGTTTAGGGTGTCATTTTGTTTGTGTCAAAGTTTGTAAGCGTCCAAATTGTAAGTGTCGTTTGTAAGAGTTTTTGTTTGTAAGTCCTTTTATAATATTAAAGTTGTATTTTGTTTTGTGCAAGTGTCGTCGCCTTATCCTATGTTAAATTTTAGTCTCTTTTAAGTTATAGGAAGAGTTTGTTTTTGTGATCAAAAATTTGAGGCCCTCTCCCAAATTTTTGATTGCATAAATAAGCTAAACAAAAATCTAATATAGTCATGCCATCTTCAATTGTCGTTCGAAATCCATGGCCACCATGAATGTTTTTAAAATCATCTACCTCTCTACCAACATGTCCATTTAAATCTCCTCCAATAAAAACTCTTTTTCAAGAGGTATCTTTTGTATTAATTGTTCTAAGTCATTCCAAAAATTTAATTTAGAACTCATATCCAAACCTATTTAATGAGCATAAGCACTTATAATATTAACAATCTTAGCATGCCTAATTCATTTTCAAAAGTTATTAATAATTTAAAGAATATGAAACAAAGGCAAGAAGTCGTATTTGAATAAAGGTTAATGAAAGATCCTCAGATCCTTCATCAAGATTAACAAGTTTGAAAGATAAATCAACAATGAAAGTTGATTATCTAGATCAAAGACAGAAAGTCAAAAGGGTTTTTGGTCTTCTTAAACCATGAGAACCGAAAAGAGTTAGCTAGTAGATCAAGAAGATGCAAAAAAAAAAATTTATAATGGCATGGCAGCATGCCAATAAACAGAGAGAACAACATGAAAACAACAGAATGTCAGAATAAATCTAGCGACAATAGTAGCACAATCGAAGGAGTGAATCTACATAAGAGTTTGCTCTAATTAATACAATGATAAAAGAAAATATCAATAGTGAAACAAAGTGTGGAGGATAGGGAATCAAATCTTCTTGCTATTTAATCTTACATAGTCAGTCACTCTTCTACCATTATTTATACGAGGGAACCATATTAAAAAAAAAAAAGAGAATATTCATAATCAAAGGAAAAGAAAGAAAAATAATCATACACTGATATAAATTATTGCTTTTGTCGAGCGAATGAAGAAAATTTGTATACATAAAACATCATATTTCAATTTTTATACATAAAATATCATATTTCACACATGCATGAATTCCACAAATGATAATCTAGATCCCTAGGATTACACATGTGGATTCCTTAAATTGTTGCCTTGGATTACCACCATGGATAATTGGATTGTCGTCGGTTTCAATAATTCTCAATTACAATATGATTAAATTATAATATTTTTACATCAAAAATGAACATTAACTCTGTATATTTTATTATTTTTGCATAGGTTATGAAGATATTTTCAAAGGATATTCAAAGTGGGGAGCTATGTTGTATGTTTTTCACAAATGGCATAATTTAATCGGTTATGCATCTATTGAAGTACGTGAAGAATTGGAACAATCAATAATTGTTTAAAAGATAAAAGACTTAAATATTAGCATAATAAAAATTGAACATATGATATGCAATTTTAATGAAGGCAATACTTATCAATATTAGTCAATATTCTAGAAGAAAACCGATATATATGAGTGATAGGCTTAATATATACATTAAATATAAAATCATATAGTTAAAATAGAGAAGTGCATTATGAGTGTTCAACAAGAGAATATCATGAAAACATAAAAGTAAACTCTGTAAAATAAATTTGAATAAAATAGATTGTGTGCCCAATAAACAAATTGAATGATGGCTTTAATTTTTGTAGCTCAATTGCTTCTCCTCTAATAGGAGTTTAGTTTTCATGCTTTTTTTCTTAAATTTTATGCATGTAATATTTCTATTCTATGAGAGTCATGTGTATTGATGATATACGTTCTTTAGATTCCTTGGATTCATTATATTGTTCTCTTTATAGCATCATGTGGCTCTATATTGTTCTCCAATTCACTGTTGGATTCTCAGTGGCATCCCTGCTTATAGTTACTTTAGCGTGGATTGCCCTAGATGTTGGACATATTATTAATGTTCTCTAGTTCATTAGATTTTCTTGACACCTTGTGGCCTCCTGCCTCCATGATTTTTACTTCGGCAATGAATAGTAAAGGTAAACATGCAAGTCTTCCAGTAGATGTCTTCCTTCCATTATAGTGCCTTCTACTGCGAGATTTAAGCAGCCTTTACAGGTTCAGGGAGCTTTTGTAGGAAAGTTCATCGACGACAATCTAAATTTCTAGAATGGTGGCTTTAGTTCTAGATGCAAGCAATAAGATACGCAAAAGTTGGTGGCCTTTTGATTCCACCTCTGTTGCCAAAAATTGGATTTTATATCCATGATTTTAAAAAAAAAATCTCATTGTAAGATTAATAATATAAAGGTGTATTTGACATGTACATATACAATTAAGTTATTTTTGAATAAAATTTTAGTTAGACTTATTATTCCTTCTATTTTTGAAAGTCTACTTCTTAATTAAATGAGGGACATAAAGATTCTAGCAAAGTCTGTCTCCTAATGCAAGAGAATTGATTTGATGACTTTCCTTTTACTTTATTTAACATCCTAAAACAAGGTATTAATTTGAATGCATGATTAAGTTTATTCAAATTTAATGCAAGTAGAGTTTCCATAAAAGTGTGATTTTCAATTAGTTGCATGGCTTTATAAATTTTTAAGCATCATTTCTAGTTGAAAGGCTACTAAATTATCATCAAGATGTTGAGTTCAGTAATTAGGTTGTTAAGCCTAAGTAAATGTCCCACGGCTACCAAGAGGGGGGTGAATTGGTAGTTTTAAAAATTTTAAACCCTCTTAATAATAAAGTTGAACCGAAATAAAATTTTCTTTTAAAGTTAGTAGAAAAATGTTTTTCAACCACAGAGTTGTTAAAACTGAAATTCAAAATGCGGAAACGTAAAAGCAATAAAGTAAAAGACACCAGATTTATAGTGGTTCGGTCTATAACCAGACCTACATCCACTCCTCAAAGGCACCCTCTGAGTATTGCACTAATACCACAAAGTGACTCTCCTTTAGCACCCACAGCAAGGCGGAGAAGCCTGTACAAAACACTCTTTTCACCACTACCCGGTGCGGCAGAGAACCGTCGTCCTTTTACACAATCCACAGTGCTGGCAGAGAACCGTCGTCCTTTCACACTCTCCTAGTGTGGGCAGAGAACCCTACGGCTGTTCACACTCTCCAAGTGTAGGCAGAGAACCTTCTTCCTTTTACACTCTCCTAGTGTAGGCAGAGAACCCACGTCTGTTCACACTCTCCAAGTGTCGGCAGAGAACCGGACCTTCTTGAATGATCTTCTCACAAGAATCTAGAAGGAAGAAAGAAAAGAGTGAAGAAATCCAATTTCACAAGTAGAGACTCTTACCTTAGCAATCCAAGTGAAGCCTTCTCGCTTCAATGGTAGGAATCCTCCTTTGAATGCTCTCTTACACTCTCTCCTTGGCTATTCTCTCAATAGGCACGAAGATCAAATGACAAAAAGATTGGGTGGCAGTCTAATTTGGACTATTTATACAAAAGACATGAAAAACCGCCCAAAAACTGCATATTTTCAATTCTGTACGCAGTGGATCGTCCTGTACGATCCTGGATCGTCCTGGACGATTTTACTTAAACGATCTGAAACGACCCAATTTGTATATGTGTACGAAATGACTTCGTACAGCTGATCGTCCTGTACGAACTAGGTTCGTCCAGTACGAACGGTTATTACAAGGTCGGTTCTAGAAACTGCTGAAAACTGTTCTAAGTCGGTTTATCGTTTGGACGAAAATGTGTTCGTCTGGACGAAAATTTTCCAGAGAGCCGATCGTCCTGGACGATTATTTATTTCGTCTGGACGAAAATTTTCCAGAGCACCCATCGCCGCGGACGATAATTTGCTTTCGTCTGGACGAAAATTTTCCAGAGAGCTGATCGCCTCGTACAATGGTAAAATTCGTCTGGACAAAATTTTACAGAGAACCCATCGTCCGGGACGATATTAAAATTCGTCCTGGACGAATAGGACTTAGAAAAAAAAATTTTCCAAGCAAGTTCCTATTCGTTCCAAATGCTCTATAGGAGATAACTGACAGATCGTCCAGTACGATAAATATCGTCCTGTACGATCAGTATAGAATTTCAAGATCTCCTTATTTGTGTGTGTAAGATTTTATTCACTCAATTACAATCACTCCCTTTCAAAATTAATTCAGAGAAAAGACAAACTTCAAATAAACAAAATTTCTCATGTTGAATTTGATTTGAAGTTTTCGTAGTCTGGAGTCTGATTTTCCTGAAATGTTAGTACACACAAGAGCAAGTGCAAATCTTCTGAAATTGATAGGAGATAACTATACATTTGAACAATAATGTTTGGAATCATCAAAACTACATAAGTTGCACAAATATAAATCATTCAAATAGCAACTATTCAAACAATCTCCCCCTTTTTGATGATGGCAAAACAATTATTATTAGTATGGTTTCAAGTTAAAACAAATCTCTTATCTCCTAAACTCCCCCTGAATTTATGAGTACATTAAAATAAGGAGGCATTAAAGAACAATATTTTTGTTTTTCAAAAATTTTTAACACAGAAAACACAAATCACAAAAACACAAACACAAACATAATAATTTCTGATACCATATTTTTGTTTTTCAAAAAAAAAATTTTTAACACAGAAAACACAAACTACAAAAACACAAACACAAACATAATAATTTCTCCCCCTTTTTGACAGCAACAAAAAGTGAAGAAGAAAAAGACAAGAAATGTAAATAATAATATGAAATTCATTTTTTAAAATTTAATCTAAATTGTGATTTGACATAGGGTATGCAATTTTAAACTAAGGATATTAGATCAATCATAGAAATTCATAAAATTTATGAAATGATATAACTTTGTAAGTAAGAAGAATTTATCAAAGACATGATTCAATTTAGACATTTTGATTATTGAAAATCATTACAAGTGAGATGTAAAAAAAATTCTATATTTCAAAGTTCAATAGAATATAAATGAACATTAGATCAACTTGAATTAAGAGATTAAACGAATTTGGAAAGAAGAGAATTACCTCATGTGGTGCTTTGCACATCTTTTCAAAGTTTTGGAGCATATTTTTGTGCATTTTTCTTTGGTTGGGCTTATTTTGTGCCTCTTTTTCACTTTGCAAATTTTTGCTAATCCCTTTTGATTTTTGTACATTTGTACAATGTTCAAGAGTAATTTGACCAATTCTTTCCAAAATCTATAATCTAAGATTTCAAATATTTCTAGGTGCATAAATATCATTTGAGCATAGAAATACAAAATAAGAAAACATCAAAATTGCAATAACAATATTAACTTTTATGTAGTCTAAATGAATAGACATGAATTTAAAAATTCTAATTACAACAAGTTATAAACAAATTATAAATTTAGAAAGTCTAGATTTTCTAATATAGATAATCTCACATTACAATCGAATTTAAGCACAATGTAGATTAAAAACAATATTAATGAAATTCATAAAGATTAGCCACATTTCAAAACAAATCTAAAACAAACAAACTTTCATTGATTAAAAAAAAAACATAACAACAATCACAATAACACATATAAGATAAAAAACAAAACAACACAAAAAAAATACAACAGACACACATAAAAAACACTTATACTGTTCTGGAGGAGGAGGAGGAGTAATGCCGCCAAAGAGGTTGAAGTAGGAGGCCATCAACATTACATTGGTATTTATTTCATGAACTTCATCTCTAATATTACCAATGTCATGTTGCTGCTGAGTAAGATGAGCATCAAATTGATCAAACCTTTGATCAATGTGAGTCTCTAGTCTATCAAATCTCTCAATCAGATTCTGATAATCTGATTGAGAAGCAGAACCTTGCACTCCTTCTTCTTCTTCTTCTTCTGAAGCACTAGCATGTGCTTTCTCTTTCTCCTCCTTGAAGAGCAATCTGAAAGATGCATCGTTATAGTAAACTGGCTCTTCATATTCTTCATCAGGATGCACTATATTGTACTTCTTCTCCAAAATATAAGTAATCAAGTGCCCTAAAGAAATGTTCTTCTTCCTCTTCTGATCAGGATGTCCTATTTCTGAAAGCCCATAGATATGATCTAGGATGAGTTGGGCTTCATCAATAGGATGTCTTTTCATGATTAAAAAAGTTAGACAAGAAAGGAGAGGAGTAATGTTAATCCTATCACCAGCTTTAGGAATAATTGAGGATCTAAGGATATGCTGGATGATTCGGGCATCTTGGGTCATACCGGCCACTCTAGCAACATGATTGTCAATCGCATTTTCTCTAATTACCGTGTTGATTTGAAACCATTTGAAGGAGGTTTCTGACATTAGGGTGTGAGCTCTATATCCCTCAGTTCTTAGGTTTAAAAATGCACCAAGGTCGTGCTTGGTGATCTCAACTTTTTTCTTAAAAACAAAAGAACTAATGATAGAGTGATCAGAATTGAAACTCATGTTGGCTAGGAAGTAATGGTAGGTTTGCTTATTGTAGAAGTGGACAAGAGAAAGAATGAACTGAAATTGGGTTGAGGCGAAGAGGTGTAATACCCGAAATTTCAACTCTGTTTGGATAAGAATGCGAGACGGAGTGATTTTTGCAGATGCAAAACGAGGAAAAGATTCCTCATTTGCCTTGGAAAGAAAGTTGTCTGGGGCATTCCTGTTAAGTTTCTTCACCAAAACTTTTTGTCTTTTGCTAGAGGAGGCCATAGTTGATTTGATGTAGAAAGGGATTGAAAAAGATGTTTTGAAAGTGTGATTGTCAAGTTTGAAAGCCTTCATATTTAAAGAAAAATGATACGTTCGTCCTGGATGAAAATATTCGTCCTGGACGAAAAATTATCGTTCGTCTGGACGAAGTAATTTCGTACAGACGATCCAATTCGTCCAAAATGTAACGGCTTTTTGTATTCAACACAACTTACGATGCGTCCCTTCGTACAAGCTTTTTGACTTGACCGATCGTACATACGAAAAAATTTCGTACAGACGATCGAAAAGTGTTTCGTTTTAATGACTCTTGAAAACCGTCCCCTACAATGAACCGACACATGTTCGTACAGACGAAAAAATTTCGTACAGACGAAGTTCGTATTAAAAACTGTCTTATCCACTCAACCGCTGCATTCAATCGTCCCGATGTTTGAGAAAAAGAAAAAATTCGTACTGGACGATCACAGATCGTACAGACGATCCAATAAAAAACTGCTCTCAAAACGGTTTAAATTCGCGCAAACTGTTTCTTTACACATCGTCCCGTACGAAAATATTTCGTCCTGGACGATTTCCTCCAAAAAAAATTTTAGTTTTGAAAATTTTAAATTAACAAAATCAACAAAAACAATCAAAAACACAGAAAACATAAAACAAAATCATAAATCCAAAAACAATTCATTAAAAACACACAAAATTCACAAAATTACAAAAACAAAACACAATAAGTATCAATGTTGCAAAGACATTTTAGTTAAGCATTCAAATCAATAACACCAAGCCTTGTTCTTAAAGTACTGAAGGTATCAAAGGCTAAAGGTTTTGTAAAAATGTCTGCAAGTTAATTTTCAGTTGAAACATGAATGAGTTCAATTTCTCCTTTGGATACATGATCCCTTATGAAATGATGCCTTATATCGATGTGTTTGGTTCTAGAATGTTGAATAGGATTTTTGGAAATGCAAATAGCACTAGTATTGTCACAATAAATTGGAATAGTGCCTATAGTTAATCCTAAGTCAATCAACTGTTGTTTTAACCAAAGTACTTGTGCCACACAACTTCCTAATGCAATGTATTCTGCTTCTGCAGTAGATAGTGTCACTGAATTTTGTTTTCTACTAGACCATGAAACTAATGAATTTCCAATGAATTGACATGTTCCAGAAGTGCTTTTCTTATCCACTCTACAGCCTGCAAAGTCAGAATCTGAGTAACCAATAATTTCAAATGAAGAGCTAAACTTAGGATACCAAATTCCTAAGTTTTGAGTTCCTAGTAGATATCTTAAAATCCTTTTCACTGCTGTCAAATGTGATTCTTTTGGATCTGATTGAAATCTAGCACATAGGCAAACACTAAACATTATATCTGGTCGGCTAGTAGTCAAGTAAAGTAAAGATCCAATTATCCCTCTAAATTTCTTTTGATCAACAGATTTTCCCTTAAGGTCTTTATCCAACTGAACTGAAGAACTCATTGGTGTACTAACAGGTTTAGCATTGTCCATTTCATATTTTTTGAGGATGTCCTTAATATATTTGGTTTGACTAAGAAAAGTACATTCCTCAAGTTGCTTAATGCTAAATCCTAGAAAGTAATTTAAATCTCCCATTAGACTCATTTCAAATTCACTACTCATTGTTTTAGAAAAATCATCACAAAGATGTTTATTTGAAGATCCAAAGATGATGTCATCCACATAAATTTGAACAATAAGTATATCCTTTCCAATTTTCCTTAAAAAGAGAGTTGTATCCACACTTCCTTTTTCAAAAGATCTTTCAAGTAGGAAGGTGCTTAACCTCTCATACCAAGCCCTAGGTGCCTATTTCAATCCATATAATGCCTTTTTTAATTTGAAAACATGATTTGGAAATTTAGAATTTTCAAAACCTGGAGGTTATTCTACAAAAACATCTTCTTCAATTACTCCATTTAAAAAGGCACTTTTGACATTCATTTGAAACAATTTAAAACCTTTAAAACAGGCAAAGGCTAGTAAAACCCTAATTGCTTCAAGTCTAGCTACAGGGGCGAAAGTTTCCTCAAAATCAATTCCTTCAATTTGATTATACCCCTTAGCTACTAATCTAGCCTTATTTCTAATGACTACTCCTGAGTCATTCATTTTATTTTTGAACACCCACTTGGTTCCAACAACACTTTGATCTTTTGGCCTTGTAGTTAGTTCCCAAACTTTATTTCTTACAAATTGATTCAACTCTTCTTGCATGGCCAATATCCAAAATTCATCTGAAAGTGCTTGATCAATGTTACTGGGTTCAATAGTTGAAATAAAGGCTGAATGATTGACTTCCTTGTTTAATCCACGCCTAGTTCTAACACCCTCACTTGGTTCACCTATGATTAATTCCTTTGGGTGGTTTTTAGAAAATCTCAAATCTCTAGGCAAATGGTCTTCTATTTCTAAATTTTCTTCCACATTTTCTTCCAAATTTAATCTATCAATATTTTGGGAGTTTTCTTCAATTTCTTCTTCAACAACTTTTGGCTCTTCCATGTTTCCATTTTCATCAAAAACAACATGTGTGGTTTCTTCAATGACTAAAGTTCTTTTGTTGAATACTCTATAAGATTTTCCAACACTTGAATATCCAACAAAAATTCCTTCATCTGATTTTGGATCAAATTTTCCTAAGGTAGATTTTCCATTATTATGTATGAACACCTTGCAACTAAATACATGCAAATGAGACAAATTTGGTGTTCTTCCTTTTAGCAACTCATAGGGTGTTTTATTCAAATTTGATCTCACATTCACCCTATTCAGAACATAGCATGCAGTGCTAACCGCCTCAGCCCAAAAATATCTAGGAAGTGAGTATTCTGCTAACATTGTTCGGGCGGCTTCTATTAATGTTCTGTTCTTTCTTTCAACTACTCCATTTTGTTGAGGAGTTCTAGGTGCAGAAAAATTGTGATCAATCCCCTTTTCTTTACAGAAATCTTCAAATCTTTCATTTTCAAATTCTCCTCCATGATCACTTTGTATAGAAATTATTTCACATCCAAGTTTTCTTTGTATCCAAGTTGAAAAATTTCTGAATTTCTCAAATGATTCACTCTTATGAAAAAGAAACTTAACCCAGGTGAATCTTGAAAAATCATCTACTATAACAAATCCATATACCTTTCCTCCTAGACTAACAGTGCTTACTGGTCCAAAAAGATCCATGTGTAGAATTTCTAAAGGTTTACTGGTCCTAAGATCTTTAATGGACTTAAAAGAGGACTTCACTTGTTTTCCTAATTGACATGCATCACACAGATGGTCCTTAGTAAAGTCTAGTTTAGGTATTCCTCTCACCAAATTCTTTTGGGTAATTTTTCTAAGATTTTTCATACTAGAATGACAAAGTCTCCTATGCCAAAACCATGATTCATCAGAAACAGTTTTCAAACAAAAGGCAGTAGGAGATTGAATACAATTTAAATCTAGCATGTAAACATTGTTCACCCTTTTTCCATTTAAAACAATTTTCCCATTTAGGCTAATTATGCAGCTAGTAGGTAAAAATTTTACATTATAGCCCTTATCACATAGCTGACTTATGCTAAGCAAATTATGTTTTAAGCCTTCAACTAATAAAACATTATCTATGAAAAAGTTTTTCAAATTTCCAATCATACCTGATCCAACCACTTTCTTTGTGGTATTATCTCCAAGTGTAACCTTGCCTCCACTCCTGGCTTCCAGCGTTATGAATTGAGCAGTATCTCCAGTCATGTGCTTAGAACATCCGCTGTCCAGGTACCATATACTCTCACGAGGTCTTGTGTGAGAGTATTCCTGCAAAATTCTCAAATGTTAGACCTGGGAACCCAAACTAGTTTGGGTTCACCTTTATGAAATTTATAATCAGATGCATGTGTGATATGTCTAGGTTTATGCATCTTAGTTCTCCACACCAAATTAGGTTTCATCTTTAAAGTGCAGGTGTGAGATTTATGTCCCAAAAATCCACAATTGTTACATTTAACATTAGGAAAAATATTCCTATGTTTTCTCTCATATGATTGTCTTCTAAGGGATTTCATGAATTTATGATAATATTTAGGATTTGTAAAATCTTCAAGTTTAGGGGGGTTCCTATTATCCTCGAGAGCTCTTATAGTAAGTTTGTAAAATGAATTCATTTCCTCCAAGATTCGATTTGTATAATTGACTCTATATGTCTTGTGCTCAGATTCATCCTTAAATTTCTCAAATTCTTTTTCAAGTTCAGCATAGGATGATTTTAAATTCTCAAAATTTTTATTCAAGTCATCATATTCATCAAGTAGTTTCATGTGGTTGCTATCAATTAAAGCATGATCTTTCCTAAGGATTTCGTGTTCCTTATTAAGCTCTTCCAATTCTAAAACTAAACTAGCATGCATCTTTTTCGTTTTCCTATATGCATCATGCATGTGTTCAGAAACTTCAAACAATTCATTATAGGTTAAATCACATACCTCTTCTTGATCTGATTGTTCAGCTTTATCTGCCATCAAGCAAAGGTTGGTGACTTCTTCTTCTTTTTCAGTCTCAGATGAGTCTGAAGCTGAGTCCGCCCAAAAAGTCTTTTGAAACTTCTTCTTGCCCTTCTTTACCATTGGTTTCTCCTCTACCTTCTCCTTGCTAGGAGTGGCTTTGAGTTTTGGACAATCAGTCTTTATATGACCTGGTTTCCTGCATTCATAACAAATCACTTCATTAGAAACCTTGTCATTTCTGTTATACTTACCTCTATTCCATTGCTGGCGTCTCTTCTGCTTCCTTTTTAAAAAGCTTTTGAATTGTCTAGTCATCAGTGCTATATCATCTTCATCCTCAGGTTGTGAGTGTTCACTTTCTGACTCTTCCACATTTAGTGCAATATTCTTGTCCTTTCTTGGTTCACCTGCATCAATCTTTCTTTGACTTACTCCTTGCTCGTAAGCAATGAGTGAACCAAGAAGATTGTCAATAGAATAAATGTTCAGATCTTTTGACTCTGTAATTGCAGTAATTTTAGCATCGTATGCAGTAGGTAAACAACGAAGAATCTTATTAACCATTTCAGCATTAGTTAATTCCCTACCAAGTGCATGCAAAGAGGTGACAATTTGAGTGAATCTTGTGTACATGTCAGATATAGATTCATTAGGTTTCATGCGAAATAATTCGTAGTCATGTAACAAGATATTGAGTCTTGATTGCTTAACCTCATTTGTCCCTTCATAAGTAATACAAAGTCTATCCCATATGTCTTTTCCGCTTTTACAAGTGGAAACTCGCATGTAGTCTTCAGATTTTAAAGCATAAAAGAAACTATTTAAACATTTCGCATTTAATTGTGCTAAGTCACGTTCTTCTATAGTCCAATCTGCATAGGGTGTATCTACCCTAATTCCATCAACTAATCTAGTTGGTTTTGTGTAACCTTCCTGGACTAACATCCACATGCGATAATCAAGTGACTGTAAGAAAGTAGACATGCGTGTTTTCCAAAAATCAAAAGGAATATTGTCAAACAATGGAGGTCTAGTGATAGAGTAACCCTCAGGTGTGTTTCGGTTTCCAAATGTAGCCATCTACGTTAATCAAAAAGTAGTTCAAACTTATGATTTTGAAACAATGCTCTGATACCACTTGTTGAGTCCAGTAATTAGGTTGTTAAGCCTAAGTAAATGTCCCACGGCTACCAAGAGGGGGGTGAATTGGTAGTTTTAAAAATTTTAAACCCTCTTAATAATAAAGTTGAACCGAAATAAAATTTTCTTTTAAAGTTAGTAGAAAAATGTTTTTCAACCACAGAGTTGTTAAAACTGAAATTCAAAGTGCGGAAACGTAAAAGCAATAAAGTAAAAGACACCAGATTTATAGTGGTTCGGTCTATAACCAGACCTACATCCACTTCTCAAAGGCACCCTCTGAGTATTGCACTAATACCACAAAGTGACTCTCCTTTAGCACCCACAGCAAGGCGGAGAAGCCTGTACAAAACACTCTTTTCACCACTACCCGGTGCGGCAGAGAACCGTCGTCCTTTTATACAATCCACAGTGCTGGCAGAGAACCGTCGTCCTTTCACACTCTCCTAGTGTGGGCAGAGAACCCTACGGCTGTTCACACTCTCCAAGTGTAGGCAGAGAACCTTCTTCCTTTTACACTATCCTAGTGTAGGCAGAGAACCCACGTCTGTTCACACTCTCCAAGTGTCGGCAGAGAACCGGACCTTCTTGAATGATCTTCTCACAAGAATCTAGAAGGAAGAAAGAAAAGAGTAAAGAAATCCAATTTCACAAGTAGAGACTCTTACCTTAGCAATCCAAGTGAAGCCTTCTCGCTCCAATGGTAGGAATCCTCCTTTGAATGCTCTCTTACACTCTCTCCTTGGCTATTCTCTCAATAGGCACGAAGATCAAATGACAAAAAGATTGGGTGGCAGTCTAATTTGGACTATTTATACAAAAGACATGAAAAACCGCCCAAAAACTGCATATTTTCAATTCTGTACGCAGTGGATCGTCCTGTACGATCCTGGATCGTCCTGGACGATTTTACTTAAACGATCTGAAACGACCCAATTTGTATATGTGTACGAAATGACTTCGTACAGCTGATCGTCCTGTACGAACTAGGTTCGTCCAGTACGAACGGTTATTACAAGGTCGGTTCTAGAAACTGCTGAAAACTGTTCTAAGTTGGTTTATCGTTTGGACGAAAATGTGTTCGTCTGGACGAAAATTTTCCAGAGAGCCGATCGTCCTGGACGATTATTTATTTCGTCTGGACGAAAATTTTCCAGAGCACCCATCGCCGCGGACGATAATTTGCTTTCGTCTGGATGAAAATTTTCCAGAGAGCTGATCGCCTCGTACGATGGTAAAATTCGTCTGGACGAAATTTTACAGAGAACCCATCGTCCGGGACGATATTAAAATTCGTCCTGGACGAATAGGACTTAAAAAAAAAAATTTTCCAAGCAAGTTCCTATTCGTTCCAAATGCTCTATAGGAGATAACTGACAGATCGTCCAGTACAATAAATATCGTCCTGTACGATCAGTATAGAATTTCAAGATCTCCTTATTTGTGTGTGTAAGATTTTATTCACTCAATTACAATCACTCCCTTTCAAAATTAATTCAGAGAAAAGACAAACTTCAAATAAACAAAATTTTTCATGTTGAATTTGATTTGAAGTTTTCGTAGTCTGGAGTCTGATTTTTCTGAAATGTTAGTACACACAAGAGCAAGTGCAAATCTTCTGAAATTGATAGGAGATAACTATACATTTGAACAATAATGTTTGGAATCATCAAAACTACATAAGTTGCACAAATATAAATCATTCAAATAGCAACTATTCAAACACAAGATTGATTTTGTCATATTTTGTTCGTTTTCATTGAATGTAACGTATCATTTTTAAATTATGGGTTTGTGTGATGGGTGATTTCATGAATATCATGGCAGACCTGCATTATAAATCATGGGTCATAAGATGACCTACATCATTATGTTGTATGGTTATCAGAGTTTAATAATAATAAGTTATTGATAACCTAGCTAAGTGTTATATGTTAAGATTGATGCATGATAAAATTAGGAAGATTAGATTGAAGAATAGTTATATTAGATGAACAATGGTAGTGGCAACTATAGAACAAACAATGATAATTTATAAAACTAACACCAAATAATTTGGATAACGATAAAGATCCATAAATAAGTTACAATGCTAACATTGCAAGTATTTGCTGACAATATATATATATATATATATATATATAACCAACACAGGAACTTAAGCTAAAATACAGGTTAGGCCATCATGAAGGATAAACTTTAAAAAATAAAAAAAAAACCCCAACATTGATTAGCACTTAACACTAGAGGAATGTTGCAATATTAGAAGATTTAAATCATAATAGTTCCTTAATTTTTTTGTTAATTTTCTCTGACTATGCATGATATAAAAATTATTGTTTAAATAATATACCTCACCACCAGCTGCCAGTGCAGTACCATCAGAACTAAAGGCTAGCGCTAACTGCAACCCAACATCTTCTAGCTGCTGTAATATATATCCAGAGGATTTAATTGCTAGCTTTCTCGGCTCCATGCTATTGGGGATGTCCCACTCAAAGCACCTATAAGATACCACAAAATAGAAAAAAATTATACAATATAATCAAATTTGAGTAAAATGAGAATGCAAAATATCAAACTCTACAACAACATCATTGTCTTTATTCCAACCATTTGAAGGTAGTTATATAAATCCTCCAAGAAGTCACAATGAGTGTTACATAAGAGTTTAACTCTATTTTGAGCATATTTTTCTTTTCAAAGGTTTATAACCATACCACCATTGCCCCATCCATTTTCCTTTCTATTCATTTGGGTCACTTTACATCAACCAACCCCAACAACAACAACATCAAGCCTTTATACGACTATGCTGGGTATGTTGTATGAATCATTTTTCTCCATTGTGTCAAGTTAAGAGCCAATTTCTCATTTAAATCTAATAAAGAAAGGTCGTTTCTAATATTTTCTAATCAAGTCTTTTTAGGTCTAACTTTACATTTCTTAACATAAGCTAAATCTAATACATCTACTCTCCTAACAAGGTCATCGGAAGGCCGTCGTTTTATGTGACCAAACCATCTAAGGCGAACCTCTCTAATATTATCTTTCACTAGAGCTACTCCAACATTTTCACATATATGCTCGTTTCGTATCATGCCTCTAAGAGTAAAGCCACTCATCCACCTGAGCATTCTCATACCTGCTATATTTAACTTAATATTATGCTTCTCTTTTAATGGCCAACATTTTGCACCATAAAGCATTGTGATACGCCTTGGAAGAAAAACAACAAACAACAAATAGAAAAACTGTAGTAAAATCAAAATGGTGGCTGATATTTTATTAAAATTTCAATAAAAAACAACAAGATACATGTGATCTACAATTCGAGGGGTAGAACGGCTCTCCCAAACAACCTAGAGGTCACTAGGAAGCCTTCAAGAAAAACTACAGTAGAAAATCCAACATAAAACATGTCCCTAAACTCTAGACGACAACTCCTTAAATAGTCGTAGCACAAAAGAACGTAATTGGAAACTTCATAATTAAAACTTCCTTAAATAAAATCCTTCCTAACATATAATAACACAATTAAGAATATTTCCTAAAAAATGAAAACCTTCCTGAACACAATTAGGAAACTTTCCTTACATATATCTCTCTATCTTATTTAAATTCAAACCCCACATTAATTCCTTTCTCACTCATTTTCCTTACATGTGGAATTATAGGTTTGTTGGGCCCCACAAGGGGGCCGAAACCCCTGATGTTTCTTCCACCCAGTTCTATTGGTTCGGCTCTTGCTGGAGAAGCTCGCAAAGCCATCCCCCTCCCGTATCACAATGTAGGTCTCACCACCATCTCATAGAATTTTCCCTTGACTTTAAGGGGGGACTTTTCTATCACACAACAAGCCCGATGCACTCCTCTACTTCAATCATCCAACTTGAATTATGCTAATAATATCCCCATTTATTTCACCATCACTATGATCAATAGACCCAAGATATCTAAAGCATGTAATCTTATTAATAACTTGATCGCCCAAAGTCACAATCCTCCACTAGATCGATTACTACTAAAATTACACTTCATATATTCGGTTTGAGATCTACTCAAACGAAAGCCTTTAGACTTTATGGTTGGCCTCCATAATTCAAGTTTACCTTCAACTCCCTCTCTAGTTTTATCAACAAGAAGAATATCATCAATAAAAAGTATATACCATGGTACAACCTCTTGCAAATGTCCAGTGAGAACATCCACGGCTAAAGCAAAAAGATATGGGATAAAGGCTGATGATTGATGTAATCCAACTAAAATAGGAAAATACTTGGTCAAATCACCTTGTGTTTGAACACAAGTAACAACTCCTACATACATATAAACATTATTAATCCCTTTCTTTTCTAGAACTCTCCATAGCACTTCCCTTGGAACTTTATAATTATGTAGTTCACTCTTAATGAAACAATTGAAATTCATCATTGACATCAACCTTACCCAAACGACATGGGGTCCACTTTATGTATTCTAATTCACCATTCATTATTATTCAGTGTCACGTTAACTCTATATTGTAGAAAGATTTATTCACAATTCTATCCATGTTATTAGTCAAAGATATAATTCTATTGTGACTGGAAGCTCTTTAGAGTTGTTTTTTGCAAGTAAAAGAAAATTGGATGTATTTTAAATATAATGTTAATATAAATGCACTGTTTTTTAAATTCAAGGGGTTTTTTTTTTGTATTTGGTTGGAATAATAAAACTTAGAATAAAAAATAAGAAAAAAAATGTAACCAAGCATCACGATAGGAGAATGACGAGAGGTCATTGGGGCGACATCGACAATGACTTACTTGATGGGAGTTTGACAGGAGCTCACTGAGGTGACATCAATGGGAATGGTGGCTTGCTCAACGGGAGTTTTCTAAGGCAATGTCGATGGGATCGGTGGCTCACTAGAGTGGCATCGATGAAACCTAAGGCATGCACAATTTAGGCAAGGGAAGAGATCTCAACAGAGGTACAAAGAGGTCACAACCCTTGATCAATGGAGATGTTATAGTGCTGAGAAGACATCAATGTGAAACGATGTCGGAGCAGTGCAAGAACTACATGACGCGATGGTAGGAAGTTGAAGAAGGCTAGAGGAGGTACAGGAATGAGTGATTCGTGCTATGGGAGGTAGAACAGGATGGTGTATTCCGAATTCGCCTGATTTAGGCAAAATCAGAATACACATTGATAGCCTAACAAAATTTATTCCAAATTTGTTAAATTCAGGTGAATTCCAAAAACACATTAATAGCCTAGTAAGTGTATTTCAAGTTCTTCAAAATTTTACTTTGTATTTATTTCACTTCAAACAAAACACCAATAATTATAATCCCATGCATTCATTTTACTTTATAATCAAACTATTTCAAAATAATAACAATTTTAATCACTCCATAATTATTTATAATGCTAGGAAAAACTCCAACATAAATCTCTTTAATACCATCAAAATATCATTAGCATACATCTTTTCTCCTTAATGCACACCAAATAAAATATCATATGTTTTCTCAAGATAAATAATAATAATATGAATAGTTTTTCTTTGGTCTATAAATTGTTCCACTATTTACTTTGGTACAAAAATTACTTTCATAGAAGATCTTTTTAGCATAAAATAAAAATGATTCTCCAATACCGATACATTTTTTCTAAGCCTATGTTCCATTAAACTCTTCTATAACTTCGTTGCATAACACAGTTTGATTCTCCAATAGCTAGCACCTAAAAGTCCTCATTATACTCAAATAGTACCACTAAAATGCTTTTGATTATTTGTACATGCAAGATTTATGTCAAACTTTCATAAAACTCATATGACAACCTTCATAATGTCAATAGTCATCTTATCCCACATCAAATTTGATTCAACTGTAGGATTCCAATTCACCTCTTTAAACAAACTGTATTGGACATTATAATTTGCGAAAATTGGAATCCACCCGGCCACTCAAATTAACAGGAACACTAGACTAAGAATCTCACAACTCTAGAGGTAAAACAAAGCTAATAGCAGGTCTCAATTCAAACTTGAAATGGAACTACGAACATCTTATATTCTTGTAAGAAACCAAGAAGAATTTATTTGATGATTTGATCACTTTGTAAAGCTCGCTTAGCTATCAGAATAACCAAAATAATATGAGAAGAAGAAAAAAGAAGGGAAACTATGCCAATTTGTTATAAACAAACCAGATAGCAAAAATTATCAAGGTTAAAAACTGTCTACAGAGGAATGTGAAAAACTTGCCGCTTAATATTTTTATTTCATTGTTAGTGTTCTGGAAAGTTTCAAAAACTTGAAGCCTATAGCATTATATGGTTAATAACAACAAACCCCAACTCACCTTAAAACATTACCGGTGCCCTATAAAAAAGTATTCGTTCCATTTATTTAAAAAAGACCAACATATTCTTACTTGTTTATGCTGAGTATGCTATAGTAATACGAAACGTTTCAAGTGGACAATTGTCCAAATTTTATAAAAATTTATCAAGATCAACAACTCAAAGAGCGACCTGCAACTCTTGAGAAACGAGCAAATGAAGCCATCACCTCCAGGATGCATCGTCATTCTGTACGGTAACTCCCCTCCCGTTCCAACCCTGTGCACCTGAAATCATTTGTCAACAAAGGGAAAGCATTACAAGTACAAAAGATAAAAACTCAAGGGTTCTATAAAATCTCACCCTATTATGCGTCTTAAAAGATAATCAATCAAGGATTCGTGTTCAGGTATGACATGATTTACCGGATAATCAGAGAGGTATCGAGATTCAAAATCGAAGAGGGTGAGAAGAATAGCGTTGGGGACGCCGCTGTGCCCCTCGCCCCCGCCTCCGCCGAGCGCAAGCAATAGCTTGTGGTAATGAGCCGGAGAAAGGGCGGAATTTGCTACAACGTCAGCCGCTCCATCGCCTTCCGTGGTCACAGGGGTGTTTCCTTCATCCTCCGTTTTTTCTAACGCCTCTTCGGCAGTGGCGACGGCAACCGGTGAGGAGGAGATCCGGTCGAGGGGAACCCACGCGGCACAGTACAGCGGCAGGCCGTAGGTCTTGGAACAAGGCGGTACTTCTCGCCTGCCCTTCGCCATTACCTGCTCGTGCTCTCAATCTGAACAAGATCCGATCAGGCGTTCACCTCCGAGCTTAGCAAGAAGGGTTTGATTCTGCTAGAACTCATCAACATGTCCGACATTCGCTTTGCCTTCATGCGAACGAAAGTTCACCTTGACCGTGAATCACGAATTAGTCGCTGCGTTCAGCGGCAAATTATTGGGTCAGGTGACCGAATTCATCTCTTCGTTCGGTCGTCAATAGAAATGCGTCATCTGTTAGTCTTTTTTTAATTTAATATTAATGTTTTATGTCTTGTCAGAGTTAGCGACCCGACCCGATAACGCTATTCATTTGAACTTTTAAGCTTTTGCCGCCCTATTTTTTCATTTTGAGACCCGCGAAAGACGCAAATATGTGCTGCTGTAGAAGAAAAAACGAGCCAGAAAATTGCAGAGAAGAAATGGACTGCTCAGTGAAGAGGGAGGTGGAAGAGGGAGTGCATGAATCGGAAAGGATGCATGAATCGGAAGGGCTGGTGCATGAATCGGAATCGGAACATGTGCATGAATCGGAATCGGAACCTAACTTAGCCGGAAATTCCTCTGGTTTCAACATATCGGTAAGTATCTTGAAAAAACGAGTTAGAAAGTTGTTTGTAAGCAGAATAAATTTCTTAAGCAGAAAGTTGACGTAGGTTTCAGCTCATTATTCTTAGGATTTTTTATTTTGCGATTTTTAAGCAGAATAAATTTCTTTTGTCGAAAAAGTAAAAAAATAAAAAAATCTAATGTTGTTGTTGCTTAGCATTCATTATTGATTTTTAGGATGAAGATGATAAATAAAAGAATGCGCTATAGTTGCGCTATGGTTGCTCTATGGTTGCTCTATGGTTGCGCTATAGTTGCGCTATAGTTGCGCTATAGTTGCGCTATAGTTGCGCTATACTTGCGCTATACTTGCCCTTTACTTGCCCTTTCAGGCTGTATACAAAGATGAGACATAAGCATATGAATGTTTTTGCACTTATGCTCACGATAATGGCTTTAGTGTCCGAAAGGATCATCACAGTTTTTGGCCAAATTCTAGGAAGATAAAATCGAAGGACTTTATTTGTTCAAAAGCTGGTTTCAAAAAAAGTGATGATCATAATTCAGGGAAGAGGAAGAGATTCATTAGACCAGTTGTCAGAACTGGTTGTCCAGCCATGGTGAGGTTTGTCACTAATGAAGACGGTTACTGGCATGTCAAAAGATTTATTGAATCCCACAACCATGAATTAGCTAGCCCAGCCGACCGACACCTTTTAAGATCATGTAGGAATGTTATTGAGGAAAAAGCTGCCGTGCTAAAATCGATGACAAATGCAGGGATTAGAACCGTTGATGCATATGCCTACCTTGCAGAGGAAGTTGGTGGATGTGAGAATGTCGGATTCTCTAAGAGGGACGCCTACAATTTGATTCAGAAGGAGAAAAGAGCAAGGATTAAAATTGGTGACACTAATTCTTTGATTCAATTATTTAAAGATCGACAAGTTGAGGACCACATGTTTGCATGGGATGTTCAATATGATGATCAGGATAGATTGTTAAATTTTTTCTGGGTTGATGGCAGAAGCAGGATAGATTATGAATGTTTTGGAGATGTGTTGATTTTTGATACTAGTTACAGGCTGAACAAGTATAATTTTGTTTGTGCGCCATTTGTTGGTGTTAACAATCATTGGCAGAATATTTTGTTTGGGGTTGCTTTTTTGTCAGAAGAAACAATTGAAAGTTTTACATGGTTGTTTAAAGTATTTGTACGAATAATGGGTAATAAATATCCAACAACAATATTCACTGATCAGGACCAAGCTATGGCCAGGGCCATAGAAGTTGCATTACCTCACACTCGTCATAGATTATGCCAATGGCACATATTTAAAAAGGTTCCATCAAAAGTTTCCATCTACAATAGCAATAATAAAGTTAGAGGACTCTTCCATAAGTGTATGAGGTGGTGTGATTCTGCGGAAGCGTTTGAGGAAGCGTGGGATGAAATGATCAAGGAAGGGAATCTTCATAACCATGAATGGTTGCAGGATCTTTATAAGATAAGGAGAAAGTGGTCAACTGCTTTCAACAAGGATTCCTTTTGCATGGGCATTTTATCAACGCAGCATAGTGAGTGTACTAATAATGTGTGTCATGGCATTTCAAAGCCAACAAGTTCATTAACTGATTGTTTTCTTGGCTTGGAAAAGGTACTGATGAATTGACGGCGAAATGAGCAAGATGAGGATTACAAATGCAGTCAATCTGAAATTGTTCCCGTGATAAAGAACAGCTCAATATTAAAACAAGCTGCTAGATATTACTCAAGAAGAATATATTCAATTTTTGAGGAAGAATTTATAAAGGCTGTGGGAGAAATGAGTATAGATTTTGTCTCGACTGATTCTTCAAAGTATATAGTCAACTACATAGAGAAAAAGAATTAAAACCATCCTTGGGTTGTTCACTTTGATGCAACAGAAGGTAACATTCAATGCAGCTGTAAGAAGTATGAAACCATGGGATTGCTGTGTTCTCATTGTTTGAGGGTTTTTAAACAGTTGGATATGGCTAAATTCCCTGAGAAGTACTTATTACTTCGTTGGTCAGCAAGGGCTCGACAAGTTTTTTATTCAGGTTACTTGCTTAATTCTCAAAGATGTAATAATTTTCAAAGTGGTAGGGGATTCATATTCAGAAATCAGGTGAGCAGGTTTGCATATCAAATGAGCACGGAAGCTCAAGGGAATGAAGATGCAGAGGAGTTTATTCTTTCCTCATTGCAAGACATGTACAAAAAATTATACTTAATTCTTGGTGGCAAGAAAAGAAATCAGAAGGATGTTGCTAGTTCCCAAGGTGGAACTGCAAATTTGAAAGATCCTCTAAAGCGTAGACCTAAAGGCATATCAAATGCAAGACTGAAAAGCCATTGGGAGAAGAAGAAACGGCCTAAAAGTAAGTTTTTAATAATTTGTTAATTATTTAATTCCTAATCCTAATACTAAAACTCTAGTTTCATACAGATAAGAAACCTTTGGTGGGGGATAATCCATTGGAGGAACCTTCTTCAACACAACCTTCTTCAACACAGATGAACTTTTCAAGCATGCCTGAATGTTTCAGTGAGGAATATATAACCGGCATACCATCATGCCAACCTGGAGCTGAATACACCAAGTTGATGATGGATTTTCTTTCTTCGGAGTTGGAATTTAATGAATTTGCAATGTAATAATATTTATTTGGACTTATTGATTTCATTTATTGGTTGTAATAAAATTTTTTTTATAAATCATGCGCTATAGTTGTGTTGACCTCGTTTTTCGCTCGAGTTCCCTCGAGCACCTTCGATCGACTTAATTGAATTTTGTCGAGTCTAATTCGAGTTCGAATCGACTCGAATTGAGTCGAATTAGACTCGATCGTATTCAGTTAGGCTCGATTAATTGGCTCTGGTCGTGTCGAGCCTGATTCAATCTAAATCAATAATCATTTTTGAATTTAATTTTATAATCAATTTTTGTTGCGTCAAGCTCGATTCGATAAAATTATTGATTATTTTTGACTCAATTTCGTACGATTAATTCTGTCGCGTCGGCTCGAGCCCGAATTGGTTCGAATCGAGCTAAACTTGGACTCGAATCTAGCCCGATCTCAGCCAATTTAATCTGATTCAGCTCAATACGATTCAACTAAGAGCCATTCTACTTTCTAATTTTTTTTTGAATTTTATTTTCTGTATCGGGTAATGACCTCGACGGTTCAGATTGCCCCAAAATCTGAACTCTGCCACAGCCACAGAGGCCAGTCGCGTGAATCCTCAAACGAGCAATGGTCTCAAATGACTTTGCGAAGAGGCAGACTGTCGGAGAGCTATTCTGATCTCTCGAGCGAAGCAGAGTGTTTAGAAAGCCGAGAGAAGCCTTCGGCCGGAGGTCTTCTTGATCCTTGGCCCGTGCTCCCTCAGGCGCTCTCTCTGATTTTTTGGCTCCAGCTCTCTCGCCCCCTCTTAGACACTCTCGTTCGGAAGCAACCCAGGAACATCGCTCCCTCTCTTCTCTGTTCGCACGAAGACAGGCCGAACCCGCTCCCTCTCTTCTCTGTTTCGCACGGAGCCAGGCCGAACCATCGGCGCCCAAGCTCTCGATCCTATCTCCCGTTCGTGAGTCAGGGAAGAGGCCGAACTCTCCCCTACTCCCTCTCCCGTTCCAGTTCGCGAATCAAGGGGAGGCCGACGCCGCCTGGACCGAGCAAGCTCCTCCTTGCAAGGTGAGTATCTCTGCTTTTTTTCTTCTCCTTCTCTTGATCATTTCTCTTCTTTTTCTTCCTCTTCTTCTTTTTTTTTAATCTTCTTCTTCCTCTTCTTTAACTTCATTTGTACCTCATTCACGCCTAAGGTTTGATGGCGGATTTGGTTGGTAGAAAACCACGTTAATACACCAATGCAAGTTTTATGATATGTTCTTTTACCATGGAATGCACTCATTCATCGTGCTGGGTTTTACAAGTGGCTTGTGATGAACCAATTACAGTAGTTGATTTTAGCAAAATGTGTTAATTTATAGTTCTCTTGAATGGATTGATTTGTTTTGTCTTAGAATGGACGATTGACATCTTAAATTTACTCTTGCTCCTTGTCTCTTTTTTTTAGTTTTAGGTGTGAAACATGTAAAGCCACAAGAACCTTGCATTTTCTTTATTAAAGCATGCACATAGGGTGTTTGGTGAAAATCCCTTTAAGAATTTTGTGACACTTGGTGGATAACTCATAGAATATGTGAAGCTACCTAATTAAAATTGGGTGAGCATTCTCCTCTATTTGCTCTTTTGCAAGTTTATGCATCTTCTTATTTGCTGTAGAAATTTCCTTGATAAATTTTATTGAACCTTTTCTCTAAGCTTGCAATGGTTGTCAACTTGGAAAGCTATGTTGTTCTTTTACTAAAATATATGTTTGAAGTTACTTAATCAAGTATTTGGTGAAGTCTTGTCTTTTGCATTGTTGGTATGGCTACTTAGTGTATTAGATAATTATGATTCCCTGTGAATAAAAAAGGAAGGGGAGCAAGAGTAGAGCTTCTTTCCTCTTATGGTTGAGTATAGTAGAAGTTTGATTTCCATGTCATATTATTTGCTTAGCTTCATATTATTGTATTTCAATTGTTTGGTGAAATGTGTCTATAGATGTCATGAGAAATTTTGTTCTTTCTCTTGTGGTTTTGCCAAATCTTATGTGAATATTAATGGTGTCATCATTATTGAAAGCTTACGGAAGACTTTAAATATGAAGAACATTTACTAGCATTCCGTGGAGAGTTTAATTAGAATTTCAAGTTGTAGATTCATGTTCTTGTTTCTATATACATGTTTTGAAAGTTGATTGGTTCTCATGAGATGGTTGTATATCTTGTTTTGGTTTAGTAAAATGTGTGTAGGCTCATTCACCCAAGCAAAATTTTCATGTTAATACCATTCTTGTGAAAAATCAGAAAGTTTGTTGTAAAGAAGAAATTTTGGTTGGTTCAAGTTTTTTTTACTTCTTGCTTTAAATGACTATGTTTTCATGCTCGTTTTGAAAATCTTGTTGGAAAAGAAAGCAATGAGGCTTGTTGTAGATTAGAGAAGGTTGGATTTTCTTCCTTTTTTTTTATGCACCTCAGGTATAGGTTCTGCATAAACCAAAAATGTGATATTACTTATTGATGGTTGGAATATTTTCTTGAAGGTTGAGGAGGTACGGTCGCGTCGAATCCTCTTTATTATCTTATTTACGTTAAGTAAAATAAAAATATATTTGATTGGAAATATGCATATGAGGATTTCCTTCTAATAAAAAATCTGGGAAGATTTTCTTAAATCTAATTACATGGCTTTGAGAAAGAAATGGTTACCTTATTTCTTAAAAAAAAAACAAAATATAGCAAGGAGTTGATTTGTTGTACATTGTATTGCATGAAGGAGCATGTGTTTTTGAATATCAAATATTTGCACCAAGGTTTGACACAATGAGTATTTAAGTTCTTGATCTTCTTATGCAATGACAATGTGCGAGAATGGGTGTAGTTTTTGGTAAATTGATTTGAGTCCTAAACCTTTTTTTTTTTTTAGACGAATGAATGCAGGTTTTGCTTATTGCTTTGGCTTCCAAATTGCTGTAAGAGTGTTATAAGTGCAGATTTTGGAGTGGTATCGCTGTTTTTTTTATAAGTATTCCTATGGCATTCGGGTGAATTTGTCATTGCTTTTCTATGAAAATTCCTACAGCTTTTTGTAGAGATTTTGCTACTGTTTTCGTAAGCGAATGAGTGCAGATTTCGAGAGTTTTCTCATTGTTTTCATGCAAGAATACTTATGGCACCTGAGCGAATCTTTTATTGATTGTTTAGTAGAAGTTTCTACAGCTTTTATGAAGTTTTTTCCCTGTTTTTGGTAAGAAAAGAATGCAGATTTTTAAGAAAAGAATGCATATTTTTAAGAAAAGAGTGCAGTTTTTTTTAAGAAAGGAGTGCAGATTTTGGAAATATTTTTGCTGTTTTCGCATAAGAATTCCTATGACATTTGAGTGGATTTGTCATGGCTTTGTTGTGAAATTCCTACAGATTTTTGTAGAACTCTTTTTTTTTTACTATTTTGGGTAAGAAATAGATGCAGTTTTTAATGTTTTGGAGCTCCTAATTTGTGTTGGGAACATAGTATGTGCAGATTTTCATTATTTCGATGTCCCAAACTGTTTTTGGTAAGAGTATACATGCAGTTTTTTCATAGTTTTCGGCTTCCGGATTGTTGTAGGAATGGGGGAAGTGCAGATTTTTGTCACTTCGAGCTTCCGCATTGTAGTAGAAATGAGATAGGTGCAATTTCTTCATGGCTTTAATTTCTAGATTGCTTTGGTAATGAAATGAGTGCAGTATTCTCATGATTTTATTAAACTTGGGTTGAAACTTTTATTAAGCTTTTGTCGGCATTCAAAGCAATTCATACTATTAGAAGCATGTTCAAGGTTAAGGTTCATAGCATGGTTTGATAGCTTGGTGAGAATGGGTGATTTTGGAAGCAAGGACCCTTATGATAGCTTGCTTGTAAATAATAATGTGAGCATTGCATATTACCCCTTTGATGAAATACCATTAAAAGAAGTGGTAACTTACTTGATTCATAGGTTTTGAGTTTCCAACAGGTTGTATATCACATTTTAAATATTGAGTGAATATTTCTTAACAAAAAAAGACATGCCAATACTTTCCTTTTGAAATGACATTCATCAATATATGCATAGAAAAATATTCTGTTAATACAAATGCTTATGACACAGCTTAGACCTCATGTATAACTTGTATCCGGCTAGATGTAATGATGCTAAACTTTTCCTACGGTTTACAAAATAGAAGGTTTATTTTTAATGCTATAAGTACAACATGGAATCACGAATAATTATGCTTTGCGAGGATTGTTTAAAACACTTTGACTACACTTTGAGCAAGTTTGGTTGAAGTGCAATAGTGTAATGTCTTACATTTTCTCCTATGTTAGAGTCTTTAATGAATTTCATTTAGGTTTGTGTTTTGATGAACTCAAGTTTAACATGTGGATAGATCATTTCTCTTTTAAAAAAAAAACGCATGGCATAACTCTCATATTAACTTATTGGCTTAACTTTATATTGTTGAATATCATATATACATGAAAATACATCTCGAAAGGAAGCATTGTGATGAGTTTCTCTTCTTGTTGTTCTTGTAAAGGTCTTTGCATTAAACTTTATAGATTTAGTCGCTAACGGAGTTTTTTTTTTAGAAGCTTTTTGGAGGTTTTGTGAGCTTATTTTGCATTAAGAAGTTTTGTGAACTTGCTTCTTGTAGGAAAAGATTTTATTTTGCTTGTGTTGAGATAGCTTAGCATTAGTTTTGGATCGATTTTATTTAAAAAAAAAAAAAAGAGAAAAGTTTTATGCGACGAATTTTGCGAAAGCTTTGTAATGAGGGGTTTTATAAAACTCCCTTGTTATAAAGTTTTATGTTTTCATACCCCACTCCAAATAAAGAGGAGAAGCACTTGATTATTAGGTATTTTGGTAGGGTTTTGTGTCAAAACAAAATAGTGATTTTGATAGATGACTTTTATAGGGTTTTCTGTGACATTTAGTTTAGAAGTTCTTATAAGTCATGTTGGATTTTCTTAGACTTGTGTAGTAGTGTCCCTTAGCGTCTTTTGAGAATGATTATGGTTTCTTCATTTGAGTTAGATTATTTTAATGTTTATTTCAAAAGTGAGTTGGTAGGATTTAAAACCTTAAGGAGCTTTATGTTAGGAGTCCTTAGTGTCCTCTTTGGAGCAAGACAGTCCTTACTCCTTTGGATTCTTTCTTGAATGTTAGTCTCTAAAAGTATAGAATTTTGGGATCAGTGCAAAATAGATAGAGTCTAGCTCTAAGTTTAGCTTTAAAAGTCTATTTCCCTTAGTTGTTTAAGCTTTGTTTGTAGTAGGTTGTGAGTAGAGGTCCCAAACGTATCAAGTGCTTTGTTCGGAGTGGGAACAACAAAGGGCATTGTTGATATAATAGGATGCACTTGACTTCTACAAAGTGTGTCCAATAACAACAATGCCTACACCCCTTTTTGTATTCGATTTTTCGTTAGTTTTCTTCGCCGTTTCTTTTATGTTTTTGGTGCTACATGCTTGCAAACTAAGGAGAACCCAAAGCACAAGTGACTCAACAAATAACTAAAAGGTACGTTCTTCTTCTTTTCTTGCACTTCCATTCTTTCATTAACTGCTTATAGAACTGTTCTAATGCCTATTTTCTTTTATGTTGCGAGGTACCTTTTGGAAAGCAATGGACAAGTAGCACTTGGAGCTGGAGGTAGGACGATCGGATCCAAGCATCAGTCGTCCCTACCCATCTGGTAGGGGCGCTACGGGCGGAACCACCGGGTCGTAGCCCCCGGTGCTGTAAGTTTACTAGAACTTAGAAAACCTTTAGGGGCTTAGATGTTTGTACGCCTCCCATCCTTAGGGCCTTATAGAAACTTCAATTATAATTAGGATTGCTTTACTTTTGTTAGATCCCTAAAACCTTGTGACATCCGTATAGAAGTCTTAGGAATTAGAAAACAGCATAACTTTCGATCCTACAACTTTAGTGACATTTAAGGACAAAAATTAAGGACCGAGTCTTAGAAAATATAGACTTAGGGTGCATGCTCCCTATATGATAGAAATATTAAAACAACTACTTAGTGACACGTTTTCCTAGATTTAGATTTTGTTTTCTTAATTCACTAATAATCAACCAATTAATCCTAATCTAATTCTTAAAATCTATTAAAACACTTAATTCTTAATTAAATTATTATTAACATTCTATAATCATTAAACTTCAAAATCTAAAACATAAACATAAATCAATCCTAACTAATTTAATAATTGATTCATAACCAACCTAAAATCTAAAAGATGTAGATTATATTAGGAGATTAAAATACAAATTAAATTCATTAGGATTAAAATATTCTTAAAGATCAAACTTAGGATAATCTTTTAAAAGTAATCAACAAATTCCTTAATACACAACAACCGCTCCAAAAGTGAAGTTTATTGGATGGACTACTCCGGGCTGCGGGGCTAAGTGTCCTAAGGAGGCTGGTTCCTCGAGCCTGGTGGCACAACGCCACGAATGGATCTAATGGAGCGTCAAAACCTAAAATTAATTTTTCTAATTGGCATAATTCAAACCTGATTAATAAATGATTTAATTCACCTTTTTCTTTTTCTTTTAAGAACAAACCAAAATAATCAAACAAAGTTAATTATCACTGGGTAACCCAGGCCTACGAGGCTATTAAGTTAGCCCCATGGAGGGTGAAATAAACCTCACGGCCTCGGTGTGAAACAAAGGTGATAGTTAATCAAACATTAAAAATAAAACATCCTAAAAAATCAATTCTAAAATACTAATATTTAAACTTTAACTAAAATCTCTTCTTTGTCCCTTTTAACAAACAAATCAAATATACATACAACTCTAACTAAAACTACCCTATATAGGACCTACCAAAACCACACAGCCAACACACACATAGATGAGTTTGCTAGGACACGACTATTAGCTTTAGGTTAGGCTTTTGTTCTGCCTTTTTTTTTTCTGTGCTGTGTTGTGACGCTCTGCATGTGACCCGTGTGCTGTTTGTTTTTGCTACCTGTTGTAGCCTTTCTGTGATGTGATTTCTGTACTGTTTTTCTAGCTTTCTTTTTTGTACTGTGGTTGTGACGTTAGAATACCCATAGGTTAGACACGCTCTTTTATATTAATATTGTTTTCCTGTAGGTGGCCGTGCTCATATAATGCTGCTAAAAGGGGGCTAAAATTAATAATTATGTATAACTGCTTTAGGTATCTACTTCAGCTGCTTAGCCCCCAATAATCAGAGCACGGCCAAGTAATTGATGTGCGCATTTTAATTTATATATATAACTGCTTGGGTGAAATTTTTATTATAACTGCTTAGGATAACCCCTGCAGGAGAGTCTAGATTTTTCTTTCTTTCTGTTGAAATGTATTTGATAGTAAGCTTTGTGAAAATCATTAAAAATAAGGCATTTTTTTTTTAAAGAGATAGGAATCCAAAGGGAAAAGTAAACCCCCACAAGGGAGTTTCCTTTTTCATTTGGATATCCTTTTGGAGCGTTCACTACGAGGAGTCCAAAGGGAAAAGTAAACCCCTACAGGGGGTTTCCTTTTTCATTTGGGCATTCTCTTGGAGGACGTACTACGAGGAGCCCGAAGAGCTGAAGATGATCCAAAGACGAATCAAGGAAGTGAAGAAGAAGAGTGAAGATAAAAATGCCTTATTTTAAGATTTGCGTCGTTTCCGGGTTGTTGTCGGTGGAGCCCGGCCACCATTCCTTACTGTACTCTGTGATGTAATATTGAATGGCACTTGCCATGGACATTCTTTTCCGTGAGGTTTTGTTCTTTTTACTGTTGTTTGTTTACTCTGATTGCGCAGTAGAACCGGTATGCTTTTTATAGGTTTTCTTTCTTGCATGTGCTTGTGTCTGACCGTTAGGCTCTTTAGGGATAAAATTTTTATACTTGTAATCATTAAATAAAAATTTTAAGAATAATTCACATAGAAACCATAACGATTCTAGGAAATAGCCGGAATCGTCCGGGGTGGCATACATGCATTCTCTCACCTTTTAGACAAATTTCCCCGCCTGAGGGTAGAGTCCGGATAATCTGGCCTATGAGGATGAAGTGCCGGACCTGGGGAAGTTTAGTCATTCAAAAGTTATTTTTTATAAAGCCTTTTTAAAATTCATACATATCTGATTTGGAGACTTCAACCAGCATAAATTGCATTAGTAACTAATTGAAATCAAAATTTAATTGCATTAGTTTTAGGAGCATTATACCACTCATAAGTGTGGGATCACTTAGGAATTTCTCTAGTTTGTCGATCCCAAATTCAGTGTCTAAACTACCCACCCTTCTTCATACAGACTGGACAGCATGGATTTTACACGATTAGGTGGTTTTAGCTGGCTTCCTTTGTCAGACAAGGAATAAGTCCAGAACTGCATTAGTTAGGTCGTAGATGCTAGTGTTGTATGTACAACACTACATCTCTCATAGATTTAGGATCTGAAGGTGAGTGGTACGAGTGTACCCCTATACACCTTATTGGTAGGTAAGCTATCCATCCTTTCGGAAGCTATAAATCCTACACATCCGCGTCACACAGATGACGCCACCTCCCTCTTTCTCTCGTGCATGTCTGAGTGCATTGTCCCTCTTTCTTTTCTCCAGTTTTCACTTCTCTTAGCCGGCCGAATGTTGACTGAACCACGCATGATTTGATTGAACCAAGTTGGGACATTCCCCTTTGATTAGGAAGCCTAGAAACCCCTTTGCACTAAACCCATCAGAGGAGATAATCTAACATCCTTAATCGAGAGTTTTCTTAGACCGAGGTCTAAGATGTAATTAACTACGGGGGCTTGCGCCCGTAGGAAACCGATCCCCACAATCAAATAAACCCCATTCGAGCTGATGTATCGAATGGGGGAAATCTCGTGAATTTAGGGTTATAGATATTATTATCCATCGAGGTGCGTAGGTGAAAACCCGCTATCCTCTATGGTTAATCGTATCTATAACTCCATCTGCTCTTCCATCGGCCTGCTTGTGTCGATTGTAAAGGCCTACGACCATTTTGTCCTACGGGATAGTGTGATCGTATTCTTTACATTCGAACCACACGAGCGGAATCCTTTCGGAGACCCACAAGTTGTTTGATATCTATATGAAGATGATATCAATTATTTATTTGGACTTATGTAATTTGGACTTATGTAATTCATTTATTGATTTCAATTATTGATTTTTAGGATGAAGATGATAAATAGAAAAACTTAACTTGTTTGATATCTAATTGCGATATGGTTGCCCTATGGTTGCACTATAGTTGCGCTATACTTGCGCTACGGTTGTTCTATGGTTGCGCTATACTTGCACTATACTTGCGCTATGGTTGCGCTATGGTTGCGCTATGGTTGCGCTATAGTTTAGCTATTATTGTGCTTTACAGAATATGCACATTTTAAAAATTACAGATTTTAGAGAATGCTCATTTATAAACAGAATATAACAGAATATGCACATTTTATACAACAATCAAAAACTATATAAAAACATAATAAAATGCACATTAAAAAGTATATAAAAATATAATAAAATGTACATTTATAAATCATGGACAATATTTACAATAAGTTACAGATTGTTTACTTCTTTGTTTGTAGAAAAAGAAAATATGCTAACTCTGCCCTAAATTTAGGCATATGCTTTTGCCAATCTTTAAGAGCATTCCAGTCTGTTTTTTTTTCTTTGCACGGCCTTTTCCATATATTTACAAACGAACATTCCACAATCGTAGTCGTTTGATTGTGTTGGAATTCCACGAACCGCCTGGACATTCCATTTCGTAATATCGCTTGAAAAGCATCCTATGGTGTCCTCGTGCAAATACTTTATCTGTACGAATAAAACATTATAAAAATTTATAGTATGTATATAAACATAGTAATCTGGATATAACTTGAAATATGAATTTGAACTTACAACTGTATGACAAATATTCTTGTGTTCAGGATTTGGTAATGAATCATACATTTTCCAGACTTTCTCCTTCAATTTTCCAACAAGAAGAACCCAATGCTTCTCGTTAATTATGGGTTGAACAATAAGCCTGCTTTCTTGAATTGAAACTGGATTAACATGATTGATAAATATTTGATAATCCTGATTGTATGATTTGTAAACCTGCAATAATTTTCAGCCATTAACCTACTATGCTCAATAAGGAAAAACAAAAGTGAAAAAATGATTAAAATATTATTTATACTTACCCTGTACAATGGAGAAATGTACAAGTAACGATGAAATTTCTCAGCCATTAACCTACTCTGCTCAAGTAAAAAGAAAGCAAAAGCATCTACATGGTTATCTGCTAACTAATCATTTGTAAGCAACATGTCAATATCTGATCTTTTTATCTCGATATTTCCAGATTCAAAAATTACGTGTTTCCTACAAAAACAAAGAAAAATTTAATGTTAAAACACAACCTTAAAAAAACTATAGCGCAACCATAGCGCAACTATAGCGCAACCATAGCGCAACTATAGCGCAACCATAGCGCAACCATAGGGCAACCATAGCGCAACCATAGCGCAACTATAGCACAACTATAGCGCAAGTATAGCGCAAGTATAGCGCAAGTAAACTTACTTTATATTAAATTTCTTGAAACATTCATCCATCATTCGTTGTTTTTCCTCTGTTAGAAATTGCTTCTCTGGATAATCCATATTTTCCAATGCTGGTCTTGTCTCAACTATTATATTTTCTACAGAAATAACCTCTTTATTCTTTTTTACGTATGGTATGATTGGTTTTGATGATCTCTCTTCTTTTTCATCATTTTCTCTTTTTCTCTTTTGAGGTGGAGGTGGAGGTGGAGGTATTGGTTGTTGTGGGGGTATTGGTGATTGTGGAAGAATTTCTTCGGCCAATGGTGGAGGTGGAGGTATTGGTGGTTGTGGAAGAATTTCTTCGGCCAATGGTGGAGGTGTTGGTATTGGTTATTGTGGAAGTTCTTTGGCCATTGGTGGAGGTGGAGGATGATCTTGTATTGGTGCCTGTCCTGAAGGATACATGTTGTGGAAGTTCACAGATTGGAAGCTGGAGGCAGATGTAGATACATGCGGCTTATCTGGATTGTGATCACACTGCATTTGAAATTCAATGAATTTGTACTTCAGTGAGTCTTGATCAGCCTGCAGTTTCTCCAAAATATCTTCAACTCTATCCAATCTTGCTCCCACATTATCTTGAATTTTGTTCAACATCTTCTCAAAAATTTCAAAACATTTATTCTGAACAGCCTCTAAATCTTCCTTTCTAATGGGTGGCTGTTCAGCAAAAGGTTGACTGGTTGAAATTTTTTTGACATGTGGACGGGTAGAAGGTTTAGTTGGCGGCAGAGATTCAGTTTCTGGAGGTTCATTATGAGGAGAATCAGGGGGAGAGAGAGGAGGAGAGGGAGGTGGGGAGGGAGGTGGGGTGGTGACAATTTTCTTTCTTGCGGAAGGCTTAATTTTCTGGGGTGAATACAATTTTTGTGGTTCATGACCTGAACGGGTTTCCAAATTTTTTATGGCAGTAATGTCAGCCCCGTATTTTTCGGCCTCCTCTATGTTCACATTGTCAAGACAAATAAAAATCTGCAAAAAAAAAAAAAAAAATTTATTAAAGCGCAACCCTATCGAAACCATAGCGCAACCATAGCGCAACCATAGCGCAACTATAGCGCAACCATAGCGCAAGTATAGTGCAACCATAGCGCAACCATAGCGCAACCATAGCGCAACCATAGCGCAAGTATAGCGCAACTATAATTTGCATCAGGTAAAAGAAAAAATTACCTCACTTTTCTTTAAAAATTTAAATAATTTGACTGCATTCTCTTGAGTAAAGTATAAATCTGTATACCCCTGCCATCTAAGAAAACGTGGTCTTATTTCTGAATCGGTTGGTTTATTCAAAGAAAAATGTTCCAAAAATCAAATCTGTATAATGCCAAAAATAAAAATTTTAATATTAACATTTAAAAACATTAAACATGTAGAATAACCAGTAGGAGTGGAATCTTACCAGTAGAAGAAGAAAAAAGCCATTGATGTAACCCAATGGTTTTTGTTGTTGAAACTTCTCAAAAATTGTGTTGAACTCCACAACCATGAAGTTCCTTAAGCATGAAGCCCAGTTAATGGAACTGAACTCACTTAAATTATTTGCTACAGTTGTGAGCCTTCTAGGGGTTTTATGACTATTTAGTGGAAAGAAAATGTTAGATAACAAAAACATAATAAAGGTCTTTATTTTTGTTGCATTATCAGATAATCTGTCTAAGTTTGACATTTCAGTTTTAATTTCAGTTGACAGAGGTCCATTTAGAGGATCAATCCTCCATTTGATATCAATGCCTCTGTTTGGCATACCTGTCATAAAATTTCAGTTGTTAAAGTTCAAAAAACAAATAGCTATAAAAAATTCCATATTCAAAATATTACCTGTCAACAAAGCAACCTCGTCAGTAGTGAATTTTAGAACATGACCGAGGACGATGAAGCCCTCATCAGCAGGACTCCAGAATTTGAGAACCTCAAAAAGAAGAGGTATACACTGCTGGACTGCGGGGAACCTCAAAAATTGATGAATGTTCAGATTCTTCAATGTTTGCTCCACTTCATCATCAATGATCTCGGCAAAAGCATCACAATATTTGCGGAAAGAAGTAACATAACATCTAGATATTACTGGCCTTTGATAGGGTGTCCTCATCTATAACAAAAAGAAAAATCAGAATTATATCGAAACCATAAAATAGCGCAACCATTGCGCAACCATAGCGCAACCATAACGCAACCATACATTTCGTAATTAATTAGCTTAAAAGAAGTTTAAAATTAAAAAAAAAAAAAAACCCAAAAATTGAAAATCACATTGAACATATATGCTAGTTTTACAACTATTACTAAACCCTAAAACTTAGAAGATAGCGTAAACCTTTCGTATTATTTGCTTCATTCATTTACGAAGAGAAGAAGCGTGAAAAATCAGAAAATAAATATTTGAACAGTATATTACATTAAACAAACATTGGTAAAATTATAAGTAAACCAAACCCTAAAATTTAACGGCAATATAACTTTAACGCAACGAAAGCGCAAGTAAAGCGCAAGTTAGGCGCAACCATACCTCTTCCTAATTGATGATCTTGTACAGTATCGTCGTCTACCTCCGGCAGGAATAAGCAAATGCAGAACCGAAGGTAATGGAGGAATACCAGAGCTGGAATGCGGGTGAAAATGTCGCTCGAAAATAAAATACGCGGCGTTTCCATTCTTTCTTTTCCGGAATTTAAATGAATAGTGTTATCGGGTCGGATCGCTAACTCTGACAAGGCATAAAGCGTTAATATTAAATTAAAAAAACGACTAACAGATGGCGCATTTCTATTGGCGACCGAACGGAGAGATGGCTTCGGTCACCTGACCCAATAATTTGCCGTGTTCAGCACTCGTAGAAAAGTTTTCAGATCCCAACCGTCCTAAAGGGGAAAATGACCGGACGTAGAGATATTAATAAAATATTATTTTAATTTAAGCGGGTCAAAAATGTAAAAAAAAATGCAGCTAAAACGCGGATAAAATATAGGTAAAATACAAACAAAATAGAGTAAAAAAAATGCAGTCAAAGCGTAGATAAATAGCAGTCAAAGCACAGTAAAAAAATACAGTCAAAGCGTAGACAACATGACAAGTTTTAATTGAATGTTCGAACCTATCTTTAGGTCCAATCACCGGACCTAATAATTTCCCGTCCGAATGAGATCAAATAACTGCAGAATTGCTTATTGCTAAGTAATTTCATATAGATTGGATTCTATCCTTATTAAGCCTTCATAAAATTTACATGAAAAATATGAATGACAAGATGATAACTAAATTAATTTGTTTTAATTTTAATTTTAATTTTAATAAATTTATAGTTTAATTAAATATCTCAATAAAACAAACTCATTAATATTACAAATGATCTAATTTGAATCCAATTTAACCTAAATCAAGCACTAGAAGTCTATTTGTAAACTTCTTATCATTAATTGGAGGCTAATAATTCTCTAAATCTTGTGCTTATAGCTAAATAGAGTAGCTCGGTGAGACGAATAAGATGAGTCCAATATCATTTGACTCACATACTAAAATATGAAAAAAAATTAGATAAAAGATCTATGATCAAAGAAATCAATATGAATCTTTCATATGGATCGTTTTGGATTCTAATGAGAGCTAAATATTATATTATATTTTCTGGCTATCAATACCAACAACCACCATTAGCAATTGCTAACGCTATTGCCATACTTCATCTGACTATTATTTCTTTATTATTAACCATTTACTTTGTTGTTATGATTTAATTGTCTTATGAACACCCAATTTTTATAATCCCTACAATAGAAATCATATATTTATTCTTAAATGTGTATAATCTTATCTTATTCAATTTCGAGAAAGAGATTATTCTTTTATCTTTCATTATTTAGTGGGCTCAAAAATTCAGAATAATATTATCATAAAATCACAATTTATCGAAAAATAAAGAGCAATATTGTCATTTCCATCATAGTCATGGACACACTATTGAAGCATGCAATAACTGAAAAAGAAAATTGTGAGATTAATCCAAGAGGGTTGCCTTCGCTATTGTATTTAGAATTGAATTAGCTATACGAGATATAACCTTAGTGCCTCACTGAGGGGGAAAAATCAACAAAGGCATCATCAAATCAACCAACAAAGGGTCGGGGAAATTGAGACTAAAGCTAGAGGTCCCTTACTGCATCCTCAAATTCTCTTTATCACCCTAGAGCCAATGACCAAGAAATCTTACATTGACTGTTTATAACATTAGATGGTTTTGATTTAAAGTCTGCATCAAGATCCACTTATCATCAATGCTAGGATTGGGGATCCCAATTATAATGCTAAGTGAATCTTAATTGATAATGGAACCTCTATTGATATATGCCACTTCATATTCTTTAGCTTGGGCCTAAAAAGAGAGAAGATCCAACCAAGTACTGGATCACTATATATATTTGATAATCGACCAGTAATGGTAATGGCTATAACAACTCTTACTATCAACTTTTGGGAATTTTCTCGATAAGCTGCTCATTTGATTCAATTTATTGTATTGAAATCAAAATCAACTTATCATACTATCCTAGGAAGGCCCCTACAATAAATTTTTGATATTATCGCTTATGTGTCATACTTAATAATAATATTTTCAACTCCTAGAGGGGTTGATGAAGTATGACAAAAACAATAAGCACCGCATATATGTTATCTCAGGTAAGCTCAACAGTGATCAATAGAGACCTTGAGCATTAAAAATTTTAATCTTTGAGATGAAGATATGCTACAGAGAGCATCTCCTATAGAGGAAATAGTTCATATTCCATTACCAAATGAGCACGCTACACATACAATATAAGTAGGTTCTTTACTTTATGAAGAGTAAATATTCAAATGTATAAAGTTTTCACATTAAAACCAAAAATGCTTTTTCTTGTAGACTGATACATATGTTGGGTATTGATCTTGAAGTAGTTATATACTCTCTCCAAAAAGATCTGACATTCAAATCCATACTAACTCTTCTGCAAGCTAGCAAATATGAATTTGATAAACTTTAAGATGTTGGGGTCATCTAAGAAGTTTATCATGTGACCTAGCTGGCAAAAGTTATTATGGTCAAAAGCTTGTGCGAAGAATAGTTTTTCCCTTCCTCATATAAACAAACTTGTTGACACCACTACTGGACTTTATGTGGATGCCTATTAAATATATAATCAAATAAAAATGAATCCTTTCAATGAAGAAGCAACTTATTTTTAGATGGATAAAGGATTATAGTGATATTGTGTCAGGGCTTCAAGAAGGCTAGTACTACTTACCAACATCTTATGAACAAAGTCTTCAAAGATCTTATTGGTCGTGTTATGAAAGTTTATGTTGATAATATATTGGTCAAAAGTTTTGAGAAGGCACGTCATCTTTTAGACCCTGAACAATATTTTTAAATCCTTTGATATTATAATATACGCTATAATACCACTAAATATTCTTTTGAGGTTACATCAAAAAAATTTCTAAGATTCATGGTCATTCATAGGAAAATTGAAGCACCTAGGAAAGAATGAAGCCATACAAAATACGACACCTCTAAGAAATATAAAGGATATTCTATATTTGATTGGAAGAATAATTGGACTATCTCATTTCTTGTCTTGATCTAGGGATAAATATTTATCATTTTTTAAGACACTTAAGGGTGCCCATAATATAGCTTTCAATAAACATATGAGTGTGAAGCTATTTATGAATAACTCAAAGAAAATTTAGCTTTGCATCATCTATTATCAAAGCAAATTCAAGGATAAATAATATATTTATTTCTTATTTCTCCACATGAAATAAGTTCAATGTTAATATGAGAAGATAACTGGGGCAATGCTCTATTTTTTATATCAATATGATCATGTCTGGCACAAAAGGGCAACTTTTGTTGACTAATAAAATAACTTTGACATTAGTATTCCGTACAAGAAAGTTATGTCCATATTTGCATGCCCATTTCATTAACGCATATACCCAACTTTCACTTAAGGCCGTCATTCAGAAATTAAAATTAACTAGCTAGATCAAGTGGTTTGTAAAGTTAAGATAATTTGACATTTATTTTTTACTCATGCAAATATAAAATCATCAGTACTTGTTATTTTTGTAGTAGAATGCACTATTGATACAATCATACAACTTTCTTTAATGCTTCATTGGATATTTTATGTTGATGGAGCATCTATAAGTTTTGGTGCTAAGGTAGCAATCTAATTTATCTTTTCTCAACATGATATATTAGAATTTGAGCTTTGCCTAAAATTTATTATAACTAACAAAATCACAAAGTCCTCATAATAGGGCTTAAACATTAATTTATTCCCATCTCTATGTGAAGTGATGCTATCTGAAGATTCAATAGTTGCCATCTATATTCAAAGTCGACAAGCTAAAAACTTCATAATTATTAGAGATTGATTGTATAAAAGAGGATTTATGGGACCATATCTTAAGTGTCTTCTTCTTTTAGAATTTGAATATGCACTTCGATAAGTTCAGCTGTTCAGGTAGGGATATATAGTAAATACTTTGGAGTTAGGGCACTCACTCAAACAATCTTAATATATGTATTCAATTGGCTTACACGAAAGAATGATGCATTAGATTTTATTCAAAAATATAATAATTATCAAATGCACTTTAATCTCAATAATTTTCCACCACTAAAACTTTCTTCCCTCCAAAATCATTGAGTAATAATTCAAAATTTTTTTGATTATTTTTTTTTTTAAAATAAAAAAATCTAAATTTCAGTGTCGTGCCATGTCGAAGAAGAAAGATGGAAGAAAAATAATATTGTTTGGTGACTTTATATCCTTTAATTTTGTTTAGATATTTCTTCTGCTTGTTGTAAATAACTCAAATCTCATTTTAGTTTTCAATAATTTTGATTATTATATAGATTTTTTTCGTATTGAACATGATTGATTATTTTCTACTACATTTTGATTGAGGCATTTACATAAACAAGAAAGGCTAGCTATTAATACTATAAAATAGGTTGGCTATTAAAACATAATGCCCTGCGTAGGAGGGTGGGCCGACGGTTTTTCCTTTAAAGAAGATTTGTGGTGTTATCTTGGTTATAGCTATAACAGAAGACCGATTAAGCCGAAGTGTAGAGAACGACAACTCTTTATTAATTGATTTAATGAAACCACATGTGATGATCATTGATTAATTAAATATAATAATTAATTAATTATATAAGTGATAATTGATATGACTGAAGATTAACTGGAAATCAGTTGGGGTAAAAAATGTTAAAATATCACATTAAACATAGATGTCATGCATTGCTAAATCATACATTGATCCATACATATATTGATAGCACTGATAATATTGATAAATACACTAATATCATTGACATTATTGGATGCATTGATAATAAATAAATAGATAATGCATATGAATAGATAATATAGTTTATTTTAGTGATTTATGAATGCTTTTGCACTATTAGTTTACTGATTTATTGAATTTTATATCAATTATTAATTATTAGACTCATTGTAATGATTTTTTACTTTTATTATTAATCATTTTGAGTTTTATTGATAATATGTAATCGTTAATTATATGGATTGCTATTGATTATATTAGATTGAGCATGTTATATTGATTCTTTAGTCTTTACATTAAAAATTTTAGTGAGTTTTGGCTTTTGAGCTCATTATGCTGATTTTTAATGATGGGTAAGGACTAGTCGGAGTGACCATGACAGAGATCATCAAGTTTTCTTTAGATTTTATTCATCTTTTTCTTTTATTCTTTTGTAGAGTGATCTATTGGTTAGTGTAAATGATATTTGGGTGAATAAAGAGTAAAATATATTAATGTATATGATTTTAGTTGCTTTCGCTGGTTATTATTTATAGAAGCTATGATATATTTTTAAATAATAAATTAATAATTCTTTTAAATTTGATTATGGGGCTTTACACACTAGCCCGTCACTTGGCGGTGGGGGGGTTGTGGGGGATGGATAATAAGAGATCTTTTCTTATAACTACCAATTAAAAAAATATCATTATTTAGGTCATTGACTATTTTACTAAGTGGGTAAAACCTCAAACACTTAAAAAATTAGTAAAGCAAATAATTTATGTGGAAGAACATCATTTGCTACTTTGGCCTTCCTATAAATATCATCATGGATAATAGAACTTAATTTAATGAAATGATAATTATGTATTTTTGTAAAAATCTTTATATTTAATTGATCCACACAACTATCATACATCCTCAAATGAATGGACAAACAAAGTTAACAACCATCAAAGGATTAAAGACATGTCTTAAAAAGTCTAGAGGGTAATGAGTTAAATAGATTTTGAATTTATCATGAGCTTACAATACAACATCAAGAACTCTAATAGAAGAAACACATTATAATATTTATTTTGGTATATAAGAAATAATTCGTGTTGTTATCTGAATCCCAAGCCCTAAGATTCAAACTTTTATCGGAGTTAGTAATGAGGACAAGTTACATTATAATATTGACCAACAAACAACTTATCAATTTAATTGAAGTGTAAAACATTGCCATATCTCTATTGATGTGGAGTAGATGATAGAATTTGATGGATTTTTAGGGGGTATCAGGGTGTAGAAAACAAGACTAGTTCATATATTTCCCTTGTTTAGTCGAGAGCTTCTAGGAAATTAAGTTTGTTGTAAAATTTTAGTTGTTGGTTTGTTGGCTTTGGATGATGCTTATGAAGCAAGGAAAATGTGTGAAGAGTATGGAGCACGTGTAAAAGAGTACTAACAAGTAACTTAAAGAAAATAAAAATATAACTACCTAACTTACTAATGTTAAGAAAAATACTTCAAACTACTAAGCACCAAACAAATAAAGAAAACCGACAACATATATTTTGAGATCTTTTCTTCCAAACAAAAAAAAATCATTATTTTAGTCATTAACTATTTTACTAAGTGCGTAAAACCTCAGACACATGAAAAATTAGTAAAACAAATAATTTATGTGGAAGAATATATTACTGCTTTGGCCTTCCTACAAAGATTATAATGAATAATAAAACCTAATTTGATTAAATGATAGTTATGTCTTTTTGCAAAGAACTTCATATTCAATTGATCCACACAGCTATTGTACACTCTCAAATGAATGGACAAACAAAGTTAGCAACCATCAAAGGATTAAAGACATGTCTTGAAAGGCTAGAGGGTAATGAGTTAAAGAGATTTTGAATATACCATGAGCTTACAATACAACATCAAGAACTCTAATAGAAGAAACACATTATAATATTTATTTTGGCATAGAAGAAATTATTCTTGTTGTTATATGCATCTCAAGCCCTAAGATTCAAACTTTTAATGGAGCCAATAATGAGGACAAGCCCCATTATAATATTGATATTCTTCTATAAATATGTGATATAACTTCACTTAGAAGTATTGCCTCTCACCAACAAACAACTTATCAAATTAATCGAAGTGTAAAACATTTAGATATATTTATGGATGTGGAGTGGATGATAGAATTTGATGGAGTTTTAGGGGGGATCAGGGTGTAGAAAAGAAAGATTAGGTCATAGCTTTCCCTTGTTTAGTCAAAAGCTTCAAGGAGGAAATTAGGTTAGCTGTAAGATTTTAGTTGTTGGTTTGTTGGTCTTGGATGATACTTTATGAAGTGAAGGAAAATGTGTGAACATTATGGAGCACGTGTAAGACAGGACTAACAAGTAACTTAAAGATAACATAAATATAATTACCTAACTCACTAATGATAAGCAAAATATTTGAAACTACTAAGCACCGAACAAATAAAGATAACTTCTCCACCAACATATATTTTCATTTATTGGTAGAAAATTACAAAGCATTTCATGTCATATTTATAAGCACCATATGATTCTTGGACTAACTCAATTTTGAGGGGAAAATAGAGAAAGGAAGGGGGCAATCACTTAATGAATTAGAAGAGTTTTATCATATTTTTCATTTTCTATGATCACCCTAGGGGTGTTAATATTTAACACGACCCAAAAATCAGACTAAAAAATTTGGGTTATGATCAACATGTTTCACAAATAGGTCGAGTTTGGGTTCCCGGATTCAACCTATTTGAAAAATGGGTCAGGTTCGGGTTGATTCAAAAACCCGAACTCAACCCAGTTTACCCTGAGAAAATCGCGCGAGTCACATCCGCGCTGACCAGTGCCACCCGTCCGCATTAATGTCATCTCGTCCACACTGTCGCCCTCTCGTCAAGTGATCACGTCTAATGCGAGTGTCGCTGACCGAAACCGCTATCGCCGTCTCATCGGTGACCATGTCTGACCATTGCATCTCATCGATGGCCACTAGTCGGTGCCACTACCACCATCCAGTCCACGCTTGCATGCCTAGCTGCATGGTCGGTGCTACTGTCGTCATCCCATTCGCGTTGGCCTGCCTGGCCGGTGCCGCTGCCATCATCCCATTCGCGTTGGCCTGCCTGGCCGGTGCTACTGCCGTCGTCCCGTTTGCACAGGCTTGCCTAGCCAGTGTTGCTGCCACTATCTCATCTACGTTGGCATGTCTGGCCGCCTGGTCATTGTCATTGCAATCATCCCGTTCGAGCTGGCTTGCTTGGCCGATGTCGCTGAGTGCACCTGTTTGTTGCCACTGTTTAGTCCTGCTTCTAGCTGCTATTAACGTCTCGTCCCGACCTACAGCTTCTTTTGGATCAGAAGTATAGAAGAAACGGGTTGACAATTGTGTCGGGTTAACCGGAGTTAGAAGAGGGTCGGGTTCAAGAAAGTAACCCGTTTGAAAAAAATGGGTCGGGTTCGGGTCGAGTCAACTTATGTCGGGTCAGCTTTGGGTTAGACCCAAACCCGACCCATGACCCAAATTTAATAGCCTTAGATCACCCCCATTAAGAGGTCATCCACACATATTTCCAAGGAAAATTGAAAAATAAAATTAAAATTAAATAAAGATAAAAAAATGCATTTTAATCATTCCAATTTTGGGCTTTAACTTGGTTCATTAGATTTTACTAACTTGAACCTTTGTTCTTGTAATGTGTCCAAAGAGTTGATTTGATTGAACCATCTACATGAAAAAAAAAAAAAATCAATTCAAAATCATATAATTAGATCGATCAGCTCCAGCAGAAATTTAAAATAAAAGCCCTGATAAAATCACTGGAGCAAGGCCTTGAATTGAATGACCTGATGCCAAACAAACAGGCAAAAAAAAATTAAAATATACAAATGAAACTTCTCAGCGATCTCTCTCTCTCTCTCATGCCTTTGCCAAAGCCAGTCTGGTGAGATCTAATTTCAAAGCTGTGCTCCTGTCCTGTGCCAAGAGGCTGACGGTACTGAATCGCTCTATTGTTTTTTCTTTTTTTTTTTAAGATTTATCGATCCATGAAAACTGTTGGTATTATTCGTTTGGGCAGCGTGCATTTTTGACCGAGTTTTTTTTTTTAAAGATCACAGGGCTTTCAATGTCCCGTACATCACGGCTCAACCACTTCATTCGATTCGCTTGTAATTTTATTGAAGGAAAAATTCTCTGCTTTAGTATTGAAAGAAAGTTTTTTAATTTAGTTTAGTTTGCTCAGAAGAGTAGTTTAATCTTTATTCTATTTTATTCATAATCTTATCCATTATTAAGGAGAAATTATTCTATGAGGCATATGAATCGAAAAGCCGTCCAGATATATGAGTGTACATATACACTATGTACATACTTGTACACAGTGTATGTCAAATCAGTGTACACTCATAGTTCGTATGGTTCTTACTATTCGGATGCCGCACAAAATAATTTCTCCTTAGGGAATTTCCAATCGAAAAACTCATTTTTACTAATAAATACAGTAAAGCTTAAAATGCAGTCATTCTTCTACAATCGAACGTCATTTTTTTTTCTTTTGCACACTAATAACCATCTTTGACGCGCTTTTCTAATCTTTCACGCGCTTCTTTGGCAAATCCCGCAGCGAATTATTTTGGGGTAGGTGAACAGTTCGACGCCAATATTTGTGTCGTTCTATTCACCTACCGGAATTTGGCGTGCGATTTGGAGTTCGAATGGAGCAAATGACGGACGGAAACGGCATACGTTGTTATGCAGTTCAGTTACATATGGTCTTATTAAGAGTCTCTTTGGGATAGTTTTCTCACTATTTTATTTTTTAAGCAACAACTAAAATTTTGTTTCACTACTATTTTTTAGGATTTTTTGTGTTGGAAATATTTTTTTTTTTACAACCAAAATCGTTAATATATAGTTTTTTTAGACATTTAGGTCAATTAAAGCAAATTCACACACACATCACATACGCAAGACACAAATCAAAGACCTCTTGATTGATAGTCAAAGCTCACAACCAACAGATCAAAAATAAATGCATATATATACTGTTTTTAGAAATTAGCTATTCGAATTTTTAAAAAAGAACATATTTATAATATACATAATAATTTCAAAAATTAATTTTTCTCACAACAATTTTAAAATCACTTTAATAAAATGTTGCAGCCGTCCCAAACAAATCTTGAATATTATCAATGCTAGCTCTTGTGCAAATAGTTGAGTGGCATTTATAAGAAAATATTGACTAAAAATACTCTGATTAAATTTTTAATTATAATGAATTGTACAATTGATAAATTTGTTTTAAGATAAATGTAAAAAAAAAAATTTGATTAATTTGTTAAATAGTAAATTAATTTGAAAGTAAATATAGCAAATTTGTATTCATACATATTATTTATTCCCTCAAACAAATTTATCTCAGTTTTCCTTCAAAAAAAAAAAATAATAATTATTATTTTCAAATTTAAATTTTGTCTTAAATTATACTTTATTTATTATTTTAAAATTAGAAAGATAATAAGTAAATTACTATTATTAAATTTTTGATTATCTGTTATTAGTAAAAAAAACCAAGTAATTTCTGGTTTGTTTATTTTCTGCACTATTTTTTCAACATTTTTACTGCGTTCAGACGTTTATATATTTAGCAAAAAGGATAATATAAATAAACATATTATTTATTTATGCATATAAGTCTCAGTAACCTGCAGTACGTAGCAATCTCTTATTTATCTGCAAATCTGCTACCTAACAGCTGTGGACTTCATTTTCTTTATCTCTGTGATCGCTGCACGAGAAGCAATAATAATTAACAGGATAATTTATGGTCGGCTTCCTATCTGATTTGAGCTTAGATCTTTCAGTTTTCAGAACTTTCAGCTTATATATATATATATATATATATATATATATATATATATATTTCGGCCTCTCATTTTCACATGGTTTCTTTTTTATTATTTGTCATAAAAATAATAGAAACTGCGTAAATTATTGTATTTTGAAAACTATAAAAAAATATTATTTTTATTGAGAAATTGTGCTGCTTGCATCCAATAAGATGATTACACTCCATTAAGCCCCATGAAAGCTGGCAATTAATAACATTGAATTTTAAATAAGTAATGGCAACAATATATATTACAAACAAACAAGAACTGAGGTATGACCATCTCAGTCACTCAATCCCTACCTCAAGGCTATCATTCAGATCATACTCAATATATTATATGAAGGCACTTACTCATGGGACCTTTGGTTTGACTCAACATGGCATTAGAGAAAATTGAATTCGTTATGTACCTTTAAGTTTGTTTGATTCGACATGGCATTTAGAGGTTAGAGGTTAGACAACCCGTAGTTGGCAGGCAACAGTAGTCGGAGGGATCGTGGTCGGCGGGTGACAAAGGTCGGATGAAGGCCCAATGATGACTACTGGACAGAGGTCAGACAAACCATAATCGACGAGCGACGTACGGTGGTCAGAGAGATCATATTCGGCAGGCGACAGAGGTTAGATGAAGGTTGTAATGCCCTAGAATTTAATTTGGGAAAATTATTTCTTTTATCTTTTATTATACAATAATCAGATGTATCTAATGTCATCAATTAGTAATAAACAACTAAAATAAATTATATAATTCAAAACTTTAATATACATCTATATTCATTGACTAAAAAATAAATTATATACAATACTCATGAATTATATAATCAAAATATATCCTTCTATTTATGAGAAAAAAAGAATAACTAAAAAAAGAAGAAGCAGAACCTGAGAAATCTAGATTAGTCTCACACTTCTAAATCTCTTCCTTAACTTGGAATCATTTAAATCACATATAATGAGCTAAAAAGCCTAGCAGATAACTAAAATCTTATAACTGAATTCAAACTACATACGATAAAGAAGAAAATATGCGCATCATCAACCAATTTATAATATTAACAATCATATGATCATGAATCAATTTAGAAATAGTAAAACTCACATGCAGTATCAATAAAAGTTGTAAATAGTAAAATAGTACGGAACATTAGAAAGTAAAATATCACAGTGAGAAAATCAATAAACTAGTATGAGTGTTGAATCGATAAAACAATCATCGTATCAGTACTATCAATCAGTAAAAAAATTGTATAAAATGATAAAATCAAAGCATTAGTAAAGACTATCAGAATCATATCAATACAATATAATCATATAATGATATGCATATACTATCCAGTTATTCTATATTAGTATCTTAATAACATGCTCATTAATATATCAAGTGCTTATTATACCACATATTCATTATTAGTAAGTGAATCAATACCAATAATAATAACAATGAATCAATAGTAGTATCAATTATAAAACATCATCGATGTCCATATCAGCAACAATATTAATACAGTGTTGTTAGTAAAAGGGTGGCAATAACAATGAAGCAATACATTAATAGTGAATATGTCCAGTGACAGTAAATAAATACATTATCATTAAAGTCGTACAATAACAATAAATATGTAACATGCATATCAGAGATCACACTTAAATACATAAAACATCATGACTATCAAGGTGTTCTTAAGTAGTTAGTAATCAATAATCAGTGACGGTTCAACTAGTCTTTACTTGTCTTTTACATATATTATCAAAGGCGGAACCATAGGTTCCTTAGGAGAGTGAAATATCTATTATAAGAGAGTGAAAAAAATCTTTTATAGGAGAGTGAAAAATTTGTTTTTGCCCCTCCTAAAAAATTATTTTTGCCCCCCCCCCCCCCCCCCCCCCCTCCTAAAAAATCGTTTGTCCTAACTTGCCCTAAAATATCTATATATTTCTTTGCATTTAGTTCTAATATTTTCTTTGATGTTTTTATGACAATTTAATTACACATTTTTTATCTTCATTTTTTGCTTAATTTTTTTAAATAACTTTTGGTAAACATTTTGTCCTAACTTGTCCTAAAATATCTATATATTTCTTCGCATTTAGTTCTAATATTTTCTTTGATGTTTTCATGACAATGTAATTACATCATCTTTTTTTTTCTTCATTTTCTTGCTTAACTTTATATATATATATATATATATATTCACCTCCCCCCCCCTCCTCTCAAAATTGAAGTTGGTTTCGCCCCTGTATATTATAATAAATGTAATTGGGACAATCTATTATGTACCCAACAATATATACATTTTCATTCTCAATGGTTGTATTAACAATACGCTTAATTTAAAATTCCTAATTTCATATATACTGTAAATCATACAAAATTCAATAACTTTTATTTTACCTTGTAAAATTCATAAATATTGCAGTCAAAATATTTAAGATAATCAATACAATAACATATAAAAAGTTGTGCAGTAAAAAGTTCAATAAATCCAAAAAAATACATTTAAATTAGTTTTGAGGGAAAGCCAATGGTCAAAATCAAACTCTTTAAAAACAAATATAGGATTAGAATCACCTAGTTCGATCTGAATAATTTTTGTAAAAGCGACAAAGCGATTCGGAGACCAAAAATTCATATTTCCCTTTCTATCTCCTCCTTCACTGAATAATTTTTTTTTAATTGTTTACGAGTTCTTAAAAAAAATTCTCTCTTGGCTTAATGCCGCAGCGCTCCAATTCAAAAAAAAAAAAAAATCTTTTTTATTTTCAATTATTATGGAAATTCGAATTGTTATAATGGGTGTCAGATGGAGGTCAGACAGACTGTGGTTGACTGACGATGGTGGTCGGAGGGACTGTAGTCGGTGAGCGATGATGGTTGGAGGGATCGTAGTCGGCGGGTGATAGTGGTCGGAGGGACCTTAGTCAGCGGGTGACAGAGGTTGGACGAGTGTCCAATAATGGTTGTCGGACGGAGGTCAGACGGAGGCCCAATGATGGCCCAGGCGGAGGTTAGATGAAGGCCCAACGATAGCTACCGGACGAAGGTCCGACAGTGATGGTCAGTCAAAGGCTCAGCATCGGCGGCTTAGCGGAGAGGGTTTGTCGGCAGTGGTGCCGTAGTGGAACTCTGGAATGCTTCAAACCTCAAAGCTCTCTTGAGTATCTAAATTAATTTTTTTAAATGTTTCCTCAGCTTTTTACATTCGGACTTAGGACATGTATAGTGAGTTTTAAAAATGATAAGACTTTAACAGTGTATAATTTTATTTTATTTTCCTTCAGAAGTTAAGTTTGTCTTGCAAGTTAAAGAACAAGATGAGAGATCACTTGATTTCTGCTAGAACTGACTCAATATATTAATTAAATACGAGATATTGAAGCGAATCAATACATAATTAAGCATATCCTGTTCGTTTTTTTTAATTAATGATTATTTTGTAGCTTTGCCACCACTATTTTTTCAATATTTTGGTGATCAAATTAGACATTATAACTATTTCTCATATCACCCAACAGTTTTGCAAAAGTTTTCAGAAGCAACATTTAGGAAAAGAATTCAAACTTTATATTCTTGATTTTATATTCTACGTACAAACATTATCAATGAAGTTTCAAACATATTGATTCCATTTTCATATACAAATGTACAAAAACTGAAATCCTCATTTTCTTTATATATATAAATGCTAGCAATCAAAAGAGTCCTCAGCATTTTGTTTCATGATAAATTATATCCAAATAACAAGTATGAGCCGGTCCTATCAACTCGACAGATATTTGTATTTTTCTATATTAATTATTAGCGAAACTCTGTCCACTTCAATTATATTGGTCAAAGGTCCTAAAACTAAGATTTTGGTTGATACAATATTTTTATGATAATGGTGGACATATTTTGTACGAGTAAGACAATTTCGAAGTGGTTTTAATATTTTAGGAGTGGAGCCAATTCGATACCATACGCTCACTATAAGCCAAATAGAGATGACCGTATGTGACCTGCACAACAAATTTTTATTTATTTGCAAAGTAAAACTACTATTTGAAATACTGTGGCGGATGATGAGAGTGATGGTTAGTGACTGTGGTGGGATGTAGTGGTGGAAGATGATAATGTTGATGGCAGGCAATTTGAATCCGACCCAAATATTTGACATGACCTAAAAGGCTAACTTGAATCCGACCCAAAGATTGCAGGTTAGGGTAAATTCGTTTTTGAAACGGGTCGTATTCAGATTCAACAAACCAACTTGATTCAAAAATTAGATCGGGTTCGGGTTGGCTCGGAAACTTGGGAGTGACCTGAAATTGGTCGCATGCCCGCAGTCACGTGTCTCTTCGTTGGCCTGTATGCACGTCGCCCGCTGATGCGTCACAAGCAAATAATCGCGCGAACGGAGGTCGACGACAGACTTACGGGTCAGGTTGACCCAAATCTGAAGCAGGTTGGGGTTGGGTCGGGTTTAATAGTACCAGGTCAATTTCGGGTTTGACCCAAACCCAACCTGTGACTCAAGTTTGACTGCCATAGTGGCAGTAGCGAGTGGGAAATGCAAGGATATTTAAAAATCGTTTAAATTTTAATGATTATAAATTTCATCGAAATGAATTAAATGATAAATTTTAAATTCATGAATAAAATACTTTTGATGACCCGATTAGGAATGTAGATGTATTAGATCTGATATTTTTTAAGAAAGGTAAAGATAGATTTAAAAAAGATTTGATTATATGCATCAGAAATGATATTTTTTATTAAATTTAATTATGAACTTGACTCTTAATAAAACACAATAAAAATGTTGATTCATGTAGCGGATCCTAAGTAGTGGGATAAATTTTTGTTATTGCTGAATAAAATACTTCAGATTTGGCTCTCTTCTAAAATAATGGTTAATTTTTAGAATCTCTGAATTTAATAAATATTGTTTAAATTAAAAAAGACTTATCATTAGATTATTTGTAAGTCTCAGCACAGTTTTGACTATTTGGATGCTAATCTTCCTATTTCAAACGTACTTTTATCACTTTTTATTCACTGAATTATATATATATATATTTATATTTATATAATTTATCGTCATTATTTAAATAAATATATTTTATTGGCTTGCTTGCTTCCCTTGTCCTAAAATCTGTCACCATTTTACAGCACACCCTTTCCTCCATCTCTCTGTACGTATGGCTGAAATTTTTTAAATAAGTGGAGGAATATTTTTCAGTCTCCAAAGAAATTAATATAAAATATGATAAATTAAATAGATTTTGCTTAAAATTATGTTATTAAGCCATCTAAATGATATGAATCTAAAAATAAATTAAAAAAAAAAAAAGCTTTACCATAAAATAAAAACCACTAATCGCCCCTCTTCCCTCCCTCTTCCTCTATAGAATAGTCCCTTACCTATCTATGTTATTACATTCTTATCTCTGCCTCTACCTTCTTCAGTGTGAGTAATCCACGCAGAATGGAAAAGCTCTTCTTTTTCCTTCCCAATCCTCAATGAAAATCGATTCATTCAAGGAGGAGAGAAAAAAGCTTGTTCCTTTCATAGCACACTTTACACAGAACTAATCCGTCTATAATGGGAGTTGTTTGTGACCACGCTTCTTCCACTCTCTTATGCGCTGAGGACAACAGAAGCATACTTGGTCTTGATGAAGATGTAGAGGTATGCAATAATGGAGAAGTTCAGGGGAGCTTCCCTGGCGAGATTTCCGCGCAAAAGATTGATTTTTTACCGTTGCAGACTGAGGAATGCTTGAATGCTTTGCTGGAGAAGGAACTAGAGCTTCTCCCAGCTGCAGATTATGCGAAGAGGTTGATGAGTGGGGTATCGGACATTTCTGCAAGAAAAGATGCTGTCGATTGGATTCAGAAGGTGGTCTCTTCTTTCTTTTATCCTTGCAGTTCATCTTTGTTGGTTGATTTACTTCTCTGTATGTGGATTTTCAAGCTTTCTCTTGCTTAATTTATAGTGTTTTTCTAGCAATTTTTTAATGGAGCGGAAGAGAATCAATTTGGATGCCTTAGATGCAGTTTTTTTCCTTTATTCCTTTCTATGATAGCACAAAACTACTATCTTTTACTTTTTTTTTTATAGAAACTTTAACAAAATTGTTGAATAATAAATGGAAATAATGATGACATTTATGCTTTCATTTGAATCATTCTCTTCCTTGATGGCATTTGTGTTTTACTTTTGGTGTTCATAGCTTGCAGTTTTTTTTTTATAATCTTTATTAGTTCTTTGGGGTTGTTATAGAAGGAGATTTATCTATTATTTTGATAATGATAGTAATGAGATTTTTTATTTCTTTATCTATCTTTTAGTACTCGAATTGATCTTTGGCCATGTGCATGGGAATGTGCAGGTTCGTGCATATTACAGCTTTGGACCTCTATGTGCCTATTTATCTGTAAATTATCTGGATCGATTTCTATCCACACACGAGCTCCCAGTAAGAACAAAGAACTCTGCATAATTATTTCAATGATTTTTATGAAAAAATTTGTCCTAATCCAGTTTGATTTTAGTAATACAGATTATCTTATGTGGATCGTTTACTATTTAGTATGGATTTGTTCTTGGTTTTCCTATTCTATAGCTAATTTGTTCAGCTACTTTTCTTTTTTAATAGCATGGGAAAGCTTGGATGATGCAATTGCTAGCTGTGACCTGCCTTTCCTTAGCCATAAAAATGGAGGAAATTGGAGTCCCTCAATATATGGATTTACAGGTGAAGTCATATTGCTTTTTTGTGTGTTAATTTTTGTTTTTCTAATTAGTGCATTTGATATGTTACAATAGATTGGCAATGCCAAGTATGTATTTGAGGCAAAGACTATACAGAGAATGGAGCTTCTTGTGCTTAGCAATCTCAAATGGAGGATGCAAGCAGTGACACCTTTCTCTTTCATGGACTACTTCTTACACAAATTTACTGAAGGAAATCCTCCAAAAGAACCAGAGATCGATCGTTGCACAGATCTCATTTTGGGTACTATTAAAGGTTTGTTTTAAGAAATCTATGGCTTCAGAAAGACAAGGAATCAATAAATGGATTTTGATTTGTGTAAACAATCAAATACAGGCATTGGCTTTTTCGAGTTTAGGCCTTCAGAGGTGGCTGCTTCAGTTGCCATGGCTGCACTGGTTGATGCTGGTTTAGTGTCCATGGTCAAGGCTCTGAACTGTTGTTCCTTTTTGGACAAGGTAAATCTTTAAAAACAAAAAGGTAATTTATTAGTTATACATGAATCATTTTATTAGATAATAGTTTGTCTCACAAGAAATAATTAACTTCTTCTTTTGGAGTAAAAGTAGCTAAGAATCGTTGGGAGCATTTAGGAAACACTGGGGTTCAAGTTGAGCTTAATCTACTTAGCTTAATCCACTAGGTGATTCTTAGAGAGCTTAAGCTAATGGTAAAGTCCACTGCTATTAAGGCTTCGCTTGGGACGGCTTTGTTCCTGCTTATTAAAATAGCTTTTTAGAGAAAGCTGTTGTAAGAAGCAGTAAAAAAGCCGTTCCAAATGTAGCATAAGGTTTCGTTTGGGACTGCTTTCCTTTTACTTCTTAAAGCAACTTTATAGTACAATTTTTTTTATTCTTGTAATAAAAAACTGCTCTAAGAAGCAGAAAGAAAACCATCTTAAACGAAGCCTAAATATGAACTCAAATATTGTTTCATTTTCAATATGACTTCTAAGCCCATGTTGATCCTAACAAGGACATCCTTTACTAAGTTATTTCGTCATAAATGTTGCGCTGAACAACTGGAAGTGTTAGTTCTTATTACATCTTTCTGTGATTTAAGATCTTTCGGTTCAAATTTGGAAATGGTACTGTTTGCAGGAGAAAGTGATGCAATGCTATAATGCACTACAAGGCAGAAATCTAATGCTGGAGAGGCTTCCTCCTACTTCCTCCTCCGTACCGCAGAGCCCAATTGGGGTGCTGGATGCCGCAACTATGAGCTACAACAGTGATGAAACCATTAGTAACTCGCAAGCAAATTCTCTTAATAATTCCCCAGCATCAAAGAAGAGGAAGCTTAACTGCACATCAGCATCATAGGAGCTTGGATTTGTTCTATATTGTTTCTTAGAAGCTCAAGTTTTTTCCTTCTAAGTTCAATTTTTGTTAGCAAGTCTTTGTCTCTATGATGATGTGGGGCAAAGTGTGCCAAATGACAGCCTTTGATGAGGAAGATGAAGACAAAACAGAAAAAAAAAAGAGAGAAAATAAGGAGATGGGGTCTTATCTTCAGGCTTTTATCATGAGAAAAAGTAATCTGTTGTGAAATTGTCTTCAGAGTTAAGGAACAGATATAACTAGCAAGGAGATTGAAACTTGGGAGACTATTTATTGTTCTTTTGTGAAAGAAATTACAAAATGAGATTGCTTCTTTATAAAAAAATTTGTCTTCTAACATAGAGAAGTAAAGAAGAGACGTAAGAAAAGCAAATAACTATTGAAACTGAAAACAAGTCAACATGTTGTGTCTGGATTACCACTCTTGTTTGAATTTTTGTCTCTTTTAATTGTGGGAATCGCTTCTCTTGGCTCTCTGCATAAAAATAGTCTTAGGTTTCGTTTGAGATAACTTTTTTATTGTTTTCTAAAACAATATTTTAGTTCAAAATTTTTTTGAATTAAAAATTTTTACTAAAAAATTATTTTAAAAAACAAGAAAATTGTCCCAAACAAAACTTTAGCTTTCGAACTTATGATGGAAGCAATTTAACAAAAAGAAGCCATTGCACTCAATGTTTATGTTAAGGAGGCTATACTCTTCTTTTAAGTGTTCTGATTGACTAATCTTTTAAGTGTCATATTATTAGTTCATTTCTTGTGGAAAGATGAATAAGCTGGTTTTATTTGTAAGGCTTCGTTTGGAATAGCTTTTGACCAATTATTTTTTCGTTGCTTTCATTGAATTTCTATACTAAAAAGTTGCTTTTGAAAGCAGTCCCTAATGAAGCCTAAGCTAGATGTCTCGTTCCTATAACCCTAAACTTTTTGAATTAGTCCTCTTTGATTGATTCCTCTTTTAACATCTATGTTTAATTCCATGTACATTGGGTGTGAGAATTTTTTAATTTTAGAATTAGAAAATATGGGAAGTGGAATTTGAAATTTAGGGGAATTTTAACATGGGGTGATATCAATGAATTGCTATAGAAGATTGGTTCTCGGCCAATCTACTCTATGAACTCACGATATGAATGTTAAGTCGGATATTTGAATCCTATAGATTTTCTCATTATTTTAATTTGCATTTCTTGGGGTCATTACTTCCTCAAAAAAGTATTGTGTTCTTGTTAATCACATTTTACATGATGCCCCAAAAAACAATCTAGGAATAAGGGAAAGATGACCCTAAGGGATAACAACTTTGGAATAAGAGAAATATTTTAAGGAATGAAGATATATTAAGTTTTTTGAGACAGATTTCTTACTGCTGCTTAAAGCAGCTTTTTAGAACAACAAATAAAATTTTTATACTAAAAAAATGTTTTAAGAAACAGTAAGAAAGTTATCCCAAAGAAAGTCTTAATCTTATGGAAGAGAACATGATTAATCATTAATCTTAAGGAACTATCTAAAGTTGGTTATTAATCATTCTATGATGAATTTTGCCTAACTCTTTTGATTTTGGGTATAGTAACTTCCAACACTTATATGTATATGTAATGTTCCCATCCAACTCATTAAGTAAAAACAATCCCCTATTGCCAGCTTCCAATAACTATTAAAATGTCATGTTTAAAAAGCAAACACATATAAATATATTAAAAAAAACCCCTCTTTTTGTCCACACTTTACTAATAAACTTCTTGTTTCTATTTATTTATTTATTATTTATATATATTTTTCTTTTTTTATACTTTTGTATTTAGGATGGCAGAACATAGCATGTTGTTGGTCTTGAAAGTGCAGTAGGTAGAGACTCTACTTTCTTAGCCACATGCCTATGTGTGCTTTTATAGAGGAGATAGAGAGAACCAATAAGGTGGTTGCCACCTAATTTAATTGAAAAAATTGCTATCAAAATTATGTTATTAATTTTTTTTGTCAAATCAAACTTATACTTGTACATTCAATATTTTAAAAAATAATAAATAAATAAATAGAACATAACAAAAAAATTGTAGTTTTGAAGATCATATTTGCTAGGCAAAGCTCAGGTCCCTGCTTCGAATCCCTTGGCAAGCAGTGAAAGCCTTAAGTGTTTGGAGTGGGTTGCATGCTAGGTTGACCGGGGTTTACACTGGCTTAAGAACAGTGATTCCTCGTCACAAAAAAAGATCATATTTGTAACATCAAATCTAACTTTTGATTGTTTTTTAATCAATACACCTCTTATTATCTTCATTGTATTTTCATCTTATAATTAATTGGGTATCTATACAAATAAAACAAAATAAAATAAGAAATATAATTTGACACCACTCATTTAATTTTTTTGCAAAAATTATGTTCAATGAAAAAGAGTTTCTCATCATAAATTTCTTATTTTGATTAATCACTGTTCTCCCTTAAAGAATACTTGTTTTTATTTGAAAATTTTTAGTTGTTTCCATTCTTTAAGTGATTTACTAAAAATATGAAATTTCAATAAATTTAATATATATTACGAAAAATTTTAAAATGTATATTTATGTTCATTATAGCAAATAATTATTTATTATGTCTCATTTTATATTTTATTTTTTTATCATATTATTATGACAATTATTGAATAAAAATATTTTTCTCATTTATAACAAATAAGTTTGTGAGCCAATTTAAAATCATAGAATTAAACTCAAATTTGATTAATTAATAAAGATCGAGCTCTAATAAAAAGTGACTCAACTCGACTCGACTTCTCGACTTGTTAAGCTCATCAATTTCCACTACAACAGCTTTTAAATAGCTTTTAACCATATTAATAAATAACGGAATAAAAAGAAATGAGAATTTAAATATCTATTTCAGCAACAACATATTATTATAGGCAGTTATTCTGTGAGAACACCGGACGATTCAGAGACCAAGCAAAATGCTGCACGTCATCCCGTACACGGTGGTACGAGCACCAGTACTGAGCCAAAAACTAACGTGACACGTTCTGATTGATCTCCGGATGCTGTCTGGTGTCTGCACAGAATAATTTTTCTATCATTACAAATCTGCTCCAAAGGTGACTTTGGCTGGAGATTGGAAGAAAGATTTTTAGGGAAAAGAGCAATTTGCGACATCAATAAGGGTTTACTGAGGCATGTAGGTTTAATACTTTTATATAAGCAGGACTCTTCCTGCGAAATGCGAATGCTGTTTCAATTTTATTAGCTCTAGTGAGGTATAACTTGAGGACTTAGTTTTCATTTGAAATAATCTTCTTAATATTTTTTAAAACAAATGTTTAATAAAAAATTTCTGGAACAATAAATTTTTATATTAAAAATATTGCTTTAAAAATCAATAAAAAAGTTGTCTCAAACAAAGCCCGAGCCAAATAAAATAACCTAATAGACCAAATTTATTTACATAAATCTTCATGTTGGGGGAAAGCTAAAAGAACCTTAACTCTCCAAAACTAATTTATACAGCAGTCCTTTGCCCCATAATTATGCATAAAATAAGAGAAACTAATCATTAAATCAGCAAGGGAACAAAAACAGGGGTTTGATATAAGACTTTTTACTGTGTGCGGACACCGGACGGAGAGAACCATCCAAATTTCTCGCAGTCGCGCTTTGACTACATTTTTACTGTAGATAGAGAGAAATCCGAACAGTCCTTTCCCATCCTGTGTCTGCACACAATAATCTCTATTAATATGAGGGGGCTGGCTGGTTTCCTTGATTTATTCCTTTATGGAGAGCAAGTTGTATAACTCCTTCTGCATCTGCTATAGAATCATATCACCAAAGAATGTTTGGACAAATAATCGATTATATGAAATCTGGCTGCCCTGTAGATGTTAGGCACCGATGCCACATTCGACTGTTGGTGTCGACAAGTCTCGGATGCGAAATTACTTCAGGTATTGGAAAATAAGCATAATGTGTATTGACTACACCAACTGTAATGCCACTAAACCCAGCAAATGCACCATGAACCTGCATTTTCAATTGATAATGTTCTTGAATTTCAAAGTTTAACAAGGGTTTCAATGCTTCTGGGAAGGGAGAAATTATTCTGTGCGGATACTGGAAGGTGAATCAGAGCACGTCACGTCACTCAGTACACATCCACGGTACACAGCAAGGAGGTGACGTGGTGTGCTCTTATTTGCCTTCAGAGGGTGTCCGGTGTCCGCACAGAATAATTAATCCGGGAAAGAATACTTACAGCATTTTGCCCAAGTACAGTGCATAGGATGCCATCAGCAGCATTAGCCCGGACGGCACGGATCATATATGTGGGATCGATGTACTTCACGTCGGCCGGAACACCAATTTCTTTGAAGTATTTTCTTGTCTGGTACATTTTGTAAGTATTTCCGTTAGATGAGAGCAACAAAAAATGGAAACTATATCCATAGGTATGTCAGTGCCTGTGTATACGGGACGTATAGGATGAATACCATCCATTTTTACCGTGATTAATTTCATAGAGAGAATTTTACTTTTCTCTAATAGAAAAAATGTAGTTTGTTTGCCCAATGAATTGGTGAGCTAAGAGTTCTTAATCTTTGGATAAGTTCAAAATAGGCACTTCATATTTTCCATGAAGTACGAATGGATTCTTCTTTGCTTAAGAACCATCATCATAACCAAATCCCTCATGCTTAATTGAAAACTTACTCTTACAATAGTAAAAAATGAATCCTTTTAAGTGAGGTTTTAAAATTTTAACAACATTCTAGGTCATGCGACTCCCTCCCTCCTACATAGTAGAACACTTTATTGTACATGCTTAAACCAACTAAATATTTCTAAATATTTTAAGTTATCTTATTTTCAAAAGATATTACTCAAATTATTCTTCTGATAAAATTATTCATCAATTTCTCCACAACTTTTTCACATATTCATCATAAATTCTCATTTCTCACCTAACAAGGGTTTAACGGAGTGTTAGAAAAGATAAAAATAAAGGTTTTATGTGGTATATTAGTAAATATAATAATTTTGGTGTTAAATATGTAATTTGAATTGTTTTAAGTGTTATGTATGTAAAAATCTCTAAACTTACTATATGTCAAGTCTATATTTTCTAGCAAATAGTGCAATGTTAGCGATGTAATTGCAATTTTATAAAATTTATATTTAACTCTCTATGATATTGTTTTATCCCATAATACTCTAGGGTGCTTCTCCATTTTAACCATTCAACCTCAAATCTAAAAGTTGTATCCTCATCTATACCTCAATTCTTATGTATAAGACTTAAAACTCTAAAAGTTATATCCTCATCAACATCTTCATCCCAATTCCCAATTCTTATGTATAATAAATTCAACATAAATCTAGCACATCAATATAAAACTTTATCTTCTAATAACATTGATAAACAATGATTGGTATCACACCCTCAAAAATTGTATGATATATTGTATCTTTGTTTTGTTAATTCTAATAGATCTATCATCCGAACAATTTATCCACTTTTTTTAACTTTCAAATTAAATCATTCATCGAGTTTGAATATCCCTTTGTAAGCATCTTCATAATAAATGCAAAAAGATATGGATTCAAAGTTGATTCTTGATGTAATTATATTGTAACTGAAAACTTCTGTTTACTCCGCAACTACTTGTACAAGTCAGTGCTCCACAGCACATATCTTAATAACTTTATTGTATCTTTGAGAAAACCTTCCTTTTTGAATGTGTACCATTTCATTTCTCATGGAACATGATCGTATGACTTTTTAAAATCAATAAAAATAATTACAAAAAAAAAAAAAACTTACCTACTCTCTATGCTTTTCCTTTAGATGTCTTAACACACAAATCATTTGATGAATAGATTTCGCAAGCATTAAACCAAATTAATTGTACAAACAAATAAATTTTTTCTAATTATATATCCAAACCTATAAATCTAATGTATAGCTCATAATTTTGATTACTCTATCATTAGCAAAATCTTAAAAATCTCCTACATACTTAAAAATTGGTGCCAAAATGAGCTTCCCCAATCATTTAACAAACTTTTAGTTTTCAAAATTTCATTAAAAAAATTTATTAACTATACTACTACAGTGTCCAAATAAATCTTTAAATCTCAAAAAGTATCTCATATGAACCAAACGTTTTATCCTTTTACATTTTCAAAGCTAACATCATGCCACTTTTTTATGAATCTATACTATAAATCTTTATTTTGCTTGTTATGCTCTTTCTAAATAATTTCAATCTTAACATTATCATTTAATGATTTCTCAAATTTAAATTTTCATCTTTATGAAGATTATATTATCTTCGCTTCTAAAACATATAACTAGATATGAGCATCAAGATCTTGTATCAATAGCTTTAATTATTCTATATATCTATTTTTCTAATTCCTTAAAACAAAGGAAATTATATAAACCTTTCAAATTTATAGTTTTTTACTTTCTTTGCCACTAATTTCATGATTTTTATTTTTCTTATGATTATTGTAAGTCTCAGTAGTTCTTAATTTATATTATTCAATAAAAGTACATTTCCTAACAACATTTTTTACCTTTTCTATCTAAAGTTTCCTTCCTTCCATACATCTAATTCTAGGTCATCCTAAAATTTCTACAACAATCTTTTTAATAAAACTGAACATATCCTACGTAAGATTTGGCTAAACAAAAAAATTTCCAAATTGACTCTCTTAACAACATATTTCTATAACAATTTATCATCTTTTTAACCCCACTACGTTGTTTAGGACCAATTAAATCCTTCTAATTATTTTCTTTACATTCCTAAGATATACATCCATAACAATTACTCCATATTGCGTAACCAAATTCTCTTTGTGATTTTTTCCTTCCAAGTAAAAATAAGTCTATTTTTGATTTGATGACACTATTTTTTATGTAATTAAGTGCTCTTTTTTTTAAGTGTGCTTTCCATTGCGAGATCATCGGTTATTATTAAATCAAGTATAGCTTCTACTAATTGCATTTCTATTTCTTATTTCATGCTCATCATTAATCCTCTCATAAGCTTATCATGGTACAATCTATAAGTATGTTTAAATAAATCCCAATAAATATCATGAATGCAGCCTAGGTCCTGACAATCTTATTATCTGAATTACTGAAAGGCAACTCTTACAAGTAATTAATGTAAGCTATATCATCATTTCAAATGATCTAACCCTTGACTTTATTCTCTTGATTCTAAATTTAAATTATAATTTGTTGTCCACAAGTAAACTTACAAGAGATCTTGATAGTGTTACTAAGTTTTTTTCTATATTTTGTAAATTTCAAGCTTGTGTTTCGAGAGAATGATTGCAATGCTAAGATGTGTGCGGATCTCTTTTTTGTGAGAGTTGACAATCCTGCACAATCATAGATAAATAATTGTGTAGCTCTCTTCTAATAGTAAAGCTTGCTTTGTCATATTATGGCATTAATAGATTAGACGATTGATAGGTTTTTCATCAAGCATCATACAGCAACTAAACATTGATTACAGAACATAACTTGCATGAAGCAAAAAATAATAATAATGCTCTAAGAATAGATATTAAGTATCTAACCTCTTGAACAACATGTATACCAATGTCGCTGAGAATTTTATTCCCAGATGCATCTGTTCCAGTTGCCTTCTCAAGCAAATCCTGTAATATTATCCCGTAGATTTTTATAAACTAGACGATTTTAAATAAACATTTGCAGCATCAAATGATAGGAAGGGCTCTATAAATATGCTATTAAAATAAATTGATACTTCGGCTGTGTTCATTTACACTGAAAATAAAAAAAAAGGTGAGGGGAACTTAGGCTTCGTTTGGTACGGTTTTTTTAGTTGCTTCTTAAAGCAGCTTCCTAGAACAAAAATCAAAATTTTCATACTAAAAAGTTGCTTTAAGAAGCACCAAGAAAGTCGTCCCAAACGAAGCCTTAATCTTGACATAAAATTTTAAAGAAAAATTTCGTTGATATTTAGCCTAGGTATTATGAATATTTCCTACAAACTCTTGGGATACATCCAAAAATTTTAAAGGCTATTTGACAATCTTAGACACTTACAACGTGAAGTATCAGAACTCAATAATTAGGGTTAGAGAGTTATATATATGAAATGGAAGATGAATTTGCAACCGTGTAAATTTTGTCAAGCTGCTCGAAAAATAAAAGAAACTGTCACTCACTTGGCCGGCACCCTCAGCAACACATACCACAGCTGACCCCTTTGTCTGAACAAGATACCTTAGATGTCTCAGAACACCATTTGGACCATGCAGAGTAAATGGATCCTTCAAGTACATGTATAAGTAATTAAATAATTATATATTAAAGTAAAAAAACATACATTAAACTCTTTTTCAGGCACAAAAGCATATTCCATAATGTTTACCTCTGGGATCAAACAAACATCGACTTGTCCACTTGCTAATGATGCATGCATAGCTATAAATCCGCTGCTCCTTCCCATCAGTTTCACAATACCAATGCCATGATAGGCACTATGAGCCTGTAATAAAATTGAGATGAAATTCAATGCAACACTAGAAAATATATATTAGCAGTGAATCATTTTATAACATAGCCTAGTACCAATTAAAATTTCACACTACCAAGTATTAGAAGAATTTACATAAATAGAATATTCTCAAGCCATCAAACCTCAATGTATGCAGAATTTATTGCTCTTTGTGCCTCTTCCACAGCCGTGTCAAAGCCAAATGTCCTGTCCATATATAGGATATCATTGTCAATTGTTTTAGGGACGCCAACAACGGCCACTTTAATCCGCCTTTTATTGCACTGCATTGTTAACAAATTGAAATATAAAAAGAGAAAAAAAGAAAATAAAATTGAAATGTTATTGTTAATTATTACGACAAATCTGTTAGAACATTGACTTAATGATTGGTTAAGCACTAAATACAAATAGGTGGTTTTTCAATAAAAACAAACTATATTTTGTTATTGGAGATAAAACTCGGTTGAAAAGTTTGCTAGAAATTTTGGAATTTTGGATAACTCCATTTGAATTTGGTTTGAACTTAGAAATCACTTCCATATAGTTCCTACAAATCTATGAGTAATTAAAATGAGAACTGAAGTTTTTTTCTTTTTAGGCACGTATTGCCATAGCGTAAGAAGAAAAAAAAGAAGTGTCAGCGGCATTATGTGAGTCCGGGAGTTTGCTAAATTAATAGAGAAGAAACAGGCCGGTTTAAGAAAATAGGAGCAGGAAGGAAACAAAAAAACCTTTCTAGTGACTAGTGTCATTTTGACGGTGAGAAAGTATAATTGTGCCAAAAAATCTACATGAATTCATTAAATATAATGGAATTTATCCTTTTTGGGGAAATTTTAAGTGGATAATTTATGTTATTAGTGAAATATCTTTTGTTGATATCTTGTTAGTGTTATTTTCTAGAGAAATTCAAGGCTTCTCTGTTCTTGAGAGATTGAGTGTGTTTGGGTTTAAAAATGAGTATTTCTTATGCCCCTTGTATTTATACACCAGTGTGATTTACCTTAGTAGATTAGACTATCCATCCTCATTCATGGACAGAGACTTATCCCGACTGAACCACATAAAGCTTAAGAATTTTCTTATGAAACCTCATTTATTTTGTTATTAATTTGCATTTTTTTCAATTAAGATATTAATTTGACTTTTTTTATATTCGTTCTAGATAGATGCTTCTGCATAAAAGTTTTATGTTTTATTTTTTTTTAACAAGTAGTATTTGAGCATAATGTGAAATATAATAGCCAAGAAATATAAGATTGAGAAATTCGATAGCTCAAAAAGTTTTGACCATTAAGGTACTAAATAAAAGAAGATCCGCCCAACAAAGACTTGTGAACGAACATGTTGAACTTCAAAGATGCCAAAAACTAACAGGGAAAAAGACAAGATAGAAATAGATGAAAAACCTAACTCGATAATATAGGTAGGTTAGACAAATGAGGTGATGCGGATATCCAACGGTGGACGTTAATCAAAAGAAGAGACGAAGATCGACGGCCGAGATCCCGCCATTTTTATCTTAGTTTATTAATTGTTTTTTTGGATTTAATTATGTATTTTCCATTTTTACCCTTACTTAAGGGTCTTGTCTCATGTAAACCCAAAGAACAAAGTTGTCTTTTAGTGTCTTTTAAGGCCTATATATAGAGGCCCTTGCTCTTGTATTGGCATGATGGAATATTAATAAAAAAATTGTTCTACACTTTTGTTCCTTGGGAGAACTTTAGTGAGATCCCTATGGGAGGGAATCGTAGTATCCACCAGCTGCAGGATGGGTCTGGGCTCGTGGCTTGAAGTCCCTTGGTGAAGGGCAACTCGTCAGCCGCAGGAAGTGTCCGGGCTCACGGTTTATTTTCTTTTTCTAATCCCCCACCTCCTCCTCCTTTAACAGCCGGCTAAATCTTACCCTAGCCGCCGGTTTACTACCCCCCATCCTCTTCCCCACCACCAGCCACCACCCTCCTCTTATTCAACCGCTAGTCTCTTCCCCATCTCCACCACAAATCGCCACCTTTGGGTTTCCCAAAACCCTGGCCGCAGGCCCCTTGAATCCAAGGTGGTCCTTGCCTTTGCTACTTCCCAAAGTTAGGTTAGGAAAATTGGGAGGGAAAATAATTTAAATTCTGATTTCAAATTTGGAATTAAAATCTTTCCTAATTTGGCCTGATCTATGTTTGGAAAGTTTTAAACCATTCAATTCAAAATTCAAATTTAAATTAAGAGGAAATTTGAGTCATCAATTCCTCCTAATTTAATTAGCCTTATTTAGGAAACCTCATTAAACATTTCCCTAACCTCCCTCTCTCTTTGAAGCCACCGGCCGCCTCCCTCTTTCTCCCAACATTTAATTAATTTCCTTCCCTTTATTGCTCCCCAATTAACTCCCATCCCAAGGTGTCGTCCCTACCAAATTTCCAATTTTAATTGAATTGAGAGTCTTTCCTAAATTAGCTATTTGTTAATTTGGAAAGTTATTCAATTTGAATTCAAATAAATTTTGAATTTCAAAAACTTTCCTATTTAATAAGTTCTACTTTAGGAAACCCCTCCAATTACTCCCCAATCTGAAATTAATTTTAGATTTAATGCCCAATCCTAATCAATGCTTGATTCACATTCATTGAACCTAGACACCTCCTCCTTCCCTCTCATTTGGTCGGCCTCTCTCTCCCCTACTTTAATGATTTCCTTCCTATTTAAAGGCCCCAATTAAGGAGATAATTAATTCTTCTCTTCCCCTTCTTTTTTTGTTTGAATTTCAAATTCAAATCCATTAATTAAGGAAAATTTGTGATGAAATTTTAGATCTTTAATATTTTTTATCCTCCCCCCCCCCCGTTCTACGTCATGAGAAAACAACCACAAAGATATTGTGGTTCAAGTTAAAGTCTTTAATACTTAATCAAAAGCTTACCCAACATTCTAGAAGGGTCTACTACAAATTTTATTAAAATAGTATATTGTACTCACCAGGCATGAAAAAAAAGTACACCTATAAAATTGCATCTTAATGAGTTTAATTTTATATTTTGGGACTTGAAGAATATTGACGTGAAGGACTGTTAAGAGAATCAAGCTTTGAATCTACTGTGCTATATGCCCCCCACCTTATAAGCACTTATGTAACACCATGTTATGTGAAAGAGATGAAATCAAAATTCGCCTTTTTTTAAAGATATGATAGCTACACTTTAGAGTGCTTGAGATAAAATATCAACTGAGCGATTGTTGGTTAGGGTAAAACCATTGGAAAAGGGGTCTACCACAAACCATGACAAAATTAAGTCTTATGGCAAGCACAAAGATGTTACTTGCTAGCATTGCAACAACAAAAAAAAAAGAGAGAGATTGTCAATATTTAAAAAGGAGCGGCTTGCCAATGACAAGGAGGATAAATCAGCAGATGATAGTGGTGTTGCATATTTATTTGGATGATACTCTTTAGTTGACAAATGAAGATGGATGCAATGATCAACCCATTATTGATTCAACTTGTTCACATTATGAGTTTTCATAAGAAATTACTTTTCACTCAAGCGATGTGTTAGGGACCCCGAATAGTTGAGATAAGGCTAAGAATAGGGATGATAAGACATAAGCAACTGGCCATATTTACATAGGAAATAAAATGACGTAAGAAAAATAGGATGAGAATAAATAATCTCCTTAAAGTTCCAATAAATATATGAGTTAATTAGGATGAGAATAAATGGCTTTTGTTTTAGAGGCAAGCATCCATTGCATGAGGGAAAATAAAAAGTGGCTAGCAGCTCATGTGAAGCTGGGAATTTAATGGATTACTAAAGAAGAAACAGAATGATTTTAAAGATTAAAAGAAAAAAGAGAAAATAATGATAAAAAAAGGAGAGAAAAGCTTTCTAGCGACTATGAAGCTTTAATAGACACATGGGAAGTTACTCTTTTGAGAAACTTTGAAGTCGATAATTTTTGGCAATAGTTAATTCTTCTTTGATTACTATGTCTCTAGTGCTATTTTCTCTCTTGCTTATCTGAGAGATTTGAAGTTTTTTCTTTTCTAGTGAGATTGGTGTAATTGAATTTAGGAAAGAGTGGTTTCTTATATCATTTTTATTTGTATATTTTTTAGCTTCTTTGTAGATCATATTTTCTCTCTTGCTAGTGAAGTGTATTAAGGATGAAGATCAAAAAATACTCTCTTAGAAGATGATATTCAACAAAGATGGATGAGATATTTTGCTAAACTTTTTAATGAAGATTGTGAAAATAAGATTGACTATAGTGACCTTAGCACCCTAAATGAAAATAAAGATTTCTGTTTTTATCGGCGTATTAGTAAAACTGAACTTAAAGAGGCTTTAAAGAAAATGAATGGTGGAAAAGCTGTTGGACCTGATGATATTCCAATAGAGGTATGGAAATGCTTAGGAGACGAAGGAATTTCATGGCTTACTAAACTTTTTAATACTATTTTGAAGATTAAAAAGATGCCAGATGAGTGGAGAATGAGTGTGTTAATTCCTATTTTTAAGAATAAAGGTGATGCACAAGATTGTGCGAATTATAGAGGTATTAAGTTAATGTGTCATACTTTAAAACTATGGGAGCGAGTTATGGAGCATAGGTTGCAGCGTGATACTAATGTTTCTCAAAATCAAATTGGATTCATGCCGGGTAGGTCGACTATGGAAGCCATACATTTATTAAGAGGTTTGATGGAGAAATATAGAGAAAATAAGGAGGATCTACATATGATATTTATTGATTTAGAAAAAGCATATGATAAAGTTCCAAGAGAAGTGCTATGGAGAGTTCTTGAAAAGAAAGGAGCCAATAATGCTTATATTCAAATCATTAAAGATATGTATGCAGGAGCTATTACTTGTGTTCAAACACAAGGTGGATTGACCAAGTATTTCCCTATTTCGGTTGGGTTACATCAAGGATCAGCCTTAAGCCCATATCTTTTTGCTTTAGTCATGGATGTTCTCACTAGACATTTCCAAGAGGATGTACCATGGTGTATGCTTTTTGCTGATGATATTCTTCTTGTTGATAAGACTAGAGAGGGAGTTGAAGGTAAACTTGAATTATGGAGGTCAACCTTAGAGTCTAAAGGTTTTCGCTTGAGTAGATCTAAAACAGAATATATAGAGTGTAATTTTAGTAGTAATAGACCTAGTGAGGGGATTGTGACTTTGGGCAATCAAGTCATTAATAAGAGTACACGTTTTAGATATCTTGGATCTATTGTTCAGAGTGATGGTGAAATAGATGGGGATATTATCAGCAGAATTCAAGTTGGATGGTTGAAGTGGAGGAATGCATCGGGCTTGTTATGTGATAGAAATGTACCCCTCAAACTTAAGGGAAAATTCTATAAGATGGTAGTGAGGCCTGCAATGCTTTATGGTGCCGAATGTTGGCCATTAAAAGAGAAGCATAATACTAAGTTAAGTGTGGCTGAGATGAGGATGCTCAGGTGGATGAGTGGCTTTACCCTTAGAGATAAGATATGAAATGAACATATACGTGAAAAGGTTGGAGTAGCTCCAGTAGAAGATAAGATTAGAGAGAGTCGCCTTAAATGATTTGGTCACATAAAACGGCGGTCTTCCGATGACCCGGTTAGGAGGGTAGAGGTATTAGATTTGACTTATGTTAAGAAAGGTAGGGGTAGACCTAAAAAGACTTGGTTAGAAAATATTAAGAATGACCTTTCTTTATTAGATTTAAACGAGAATTTGACTTTTAATATGACATAATGGACAAAAAGGATTCATGTAGCCGACCCCACGTAGTGGGATAAAGGCTTGATGTTGTTGCTATGGATGTAGGTTTGTTTTCCCCACGTACTATGAATTTTGACGGATGCTTGTGATACTAGGTCTCTTTTTGCCATCATATTAACTTTTGATAGGCACTTCTACATAAAAATTAGGTGTTATTCTGATGGACCGACGCCTAAGCCAGCGGGCCCCACTAGGGTAGGCGGAGCACAAGAAGAGAGAAGGAATTATTTATGAAAGTTTTAATTACAATTAGGAGAAAATTAATTAGGGAAAGAATTGAGAGGGAATTATTTAAGAAAGATGTCTGATTTGAGGATTTAATATTCATTATACAAGGAGAAATCAAGAGAGAATTTTTTAGAAAAATGTTAATTACAATTGGGAGGGAATTAATCGGGGAAAGAGAACTAATTTGAATTCAAATCTAAGAGAAAAATATTTAAGGAAAGATGGCTGGTTTGGGAGGACATTAGGGGAGGCTATTTAAGGCTAACTATGAGGTGATTTCAGATTATGTTTGATTTTGCTGGAATTAATTTTGCTTTGGGTTGAGTGGGTTCCAACCAACAACTAGGAATTTGGGAGAGTCGAATCTTCCTCTCCAATTGAAGATCCAAATGTATTATGTATTTTTCTTCTTAGTTCTTTCAATAAAAAAAGAGTTAAATGTGTGATCTTCCTAAATTTCTTGTGTTGTTCTTTAGTTTTGCTTAAATTACATCCACTTACTATTAAATTGGTATCATAGCATATTTTTGGATACCTATGGTAGGAAAAAACAGGTAGAAGTAGTGGAATGGGAGATTAGACAATTGAAATCTACAATTTCATATTTCCAAAGTCAAATTTCAGCCGTCCATGAGAAAATCGATGGGAAGTTTGGCATCATTGAGGAGATGATGAGGAAAATGCTCGAGGTCCAAACCAAAACGACGTCGTCGGAGGCGGGGATAGCTGCTACCAGCCAAGGAAGTGGAGGAAACCCTAATCCGATAAGAAAAGGGGAAGATCATTAGGTGAAAATGTTGGGGGAAGAAGAGAAGATGTCACTTGTGGAGCCACTTCCATGTAGGGGAAAGGGTGAATGAGTGAGATTTTTGGTGGAGCTGTAGAGTTTGAAAGGAGAAAAGGATGGAGAGAAGAAGAAAGCATTAGGCATGGTTCAACCATCCCTACAACAGTATCGAGGGGTGTTCCAACTAGTTCAGGGGTTGCCTCCTCCGTGGGAACTCAAGCAAGCTATCATCTTGAAGGAAGGAGTGTCACCTATCAGTGTTTGTCTGTACCGTCATCCCCAAATCTAGAACGAAGAGATTGAGAGATTGACCAGGAAGATGCACGAGGCAGAGATCATTCAACCCAGTGTTAGTCTATTTTCTAATCCACTGCTATTAGTCCAATACTTCAGCAACAGTTTTCTTCGTTCCACCTTAAGGACAAGGTGACACTTTGGGAGGCGAGTACTGATGGATCAGCATCTGAGCCGGCGGGCCCCATTGCAAGAAGAGAGAGGGCGTTGTTTAGAATAAGTTTTAATTATAATTGGGAGAGAATTAATTAGGGAAATAAATCTAATTTGAATTTAAATCTGAGAGAGAATTATTTAAGGAAAACTTAGAGGAGTTAGAACTCATTGTGTAAGGAGGAATCAAGGAGAATTTTTTTTGGAAAATTTTAATTACAATTGAGAGTGAATTAATTATTTAAAAATATCTAATTTGAATTCAAATCTAAAGGGGAATTATTTAACGAAAGGGGGCTGATTTTGGAGGGAATTAGGGAAGTCTATTTAAGGCTAACTTTGAGGTAATTTCATATTATGCTTGATTTTGCTTGAATTAGTTTTGTTTATGTTGAGTAGGCTCTAGCTGACTGCTAGGGATTTGGGAGAGCCTGATCTTTACACCAATTGAGGATCCAAATGTATCCTATGTTTTCTGTTAGACCAGTCCTCTATGGACCGGTCCAGCCGGCTCAGTCCCTTGGGCCGGTTCATTTTGTTTACAGCAGCAGTGGGCCGGTGGCATCTAGGAGAGAGGAGTGGGTGGGGTCCACTTGATATTCACATTCAATCTTGGAGCCAAAAGGGGAGGTGGCAAGGGCAATTAGGTCCTTTTGTATTAATTTTGAATTTCATGCATTAAGAAGGAAAACTAGGGTGAGGGTTATGTGAAATTTTCTGAAAGTTCTCTTGGGTTTCTCTTGTGGCTAGGGCTCTAGATTGTTTTCTAGATATTGGGATACTGTGATCCTCCTCTCGAATAGAGGATCTCTTGTATCTTTGTTGTTTTTCTTGCATCTACCATTAATATCAAGTATTTTGGTTTGATTTCTTTCAAGTTTTCTCTCTGTTTTTCCTGTTTTTCCTCTGTTGGCTGCTATTTTCCTGCTGTAAATAGCTGTTTGGTTGCTATTTTCTACTGACTTGGGCTAGTATTTCATATCAAATTGGTATTAGAGCAAGTCTTGGGACCAATCGTGGGCTATTTTTGACAAATTTCAGCGGCTGAAATTTGTACCGGCGAAGAAGAAATTGCTGAATTTTTTTTTTAGATCTAGAGGAGAGATGAATCAAATAAAGGAGATCGTGGAGGAAAGAAGGTGGATGCTTTGGAGGAGAGGCGGCTAAGAAGGTGGATGCTTTGGAGGATAGGCTTGAAGGAGAGATGAATCAAATCAAGGAGACCGTGGAGGAAAGAATTTCTTCCATGGAAGGGCAAGTGGCTGATCTACGGGATATGATGAAGAAGATGTTGGAGTTTCAAACTCAATTGGCGGCGTCTGATGCAAAAGGGCCCCAAGCGAAAAACACCAACTCTGAAATCCATCGGGAGGAAGAGGAAGTGGAAATCGTGGAAGGGAGTAGGGGAAGGCCTCATCTGGAGCCTTTTTAGAGGGAGGAGAGAGGAGGAAGATATGGGGAAAGGCAAGGCTATGGAGGCGTGGAACCAAGAGGTGCTGGTTGGGAGCATCGGGGGGATTATCATGGATGCCAGGGGGTTGTTTTTGAAGATCGGAGAGAGGATCTTGAAGGGGGATGGGGACATGGTAGAGCAAGGGAAGATCGGGAGACATGGGGGGGGCAGACACATGGGAGAGGGGAAATTATGGAGGATTAAGGGGAAATGGCGGGGATCAAAAGGTGAGGAAATTAAAAATGCTCATTTTTGAAGGGGAGGACGCCTATGGGTGGATTTACAAGGTGGAGAGGTACTTTGCCGTTAACGGCTTAACGGAGGAGGAGAAATTATCGACAGCGGGCTTATGTCTGGAAGGGAAGGCACTCTCTTGATACCAGTGGAGAGATCATAGGAGACCTATCCGGAGCTAGGAAGAATTCAAGGATAGTTTGATAGAGCGTTTCCAAACTGACTGGGGAGGAGACTTCTACGAGCAGTTCTTTGCCCTAGTGCAGGAGGGGTCTGTGGCGGACTACCGAGAGAGATTTGAGCATCTGGCCAGCAGGGTAGAGCACTTGTCCGATACTGTGCTAGAGGGGAACTTCATGAAGGGGTTAAAGGCAGAGGTTAGAGCAGCGGTGAAGGTCCTGATGCCCAGGGACCTGGGTGAGGCCATGAAGCTTGCACAACTAGTTGAAAATCAAAATAATCTAGATAAGGGGGCTAGGAATAGCAGCTCATGAGGCACTTACAGGTGGACGACTACCCACCTAGCCTCCAAGGGAGCTTCCATAGGAGGGATGAAAGAAGTTTCAAAGGAAAAAAGCAACAGGAGGAAATGGGGGGCAGTCAAGAAGCTTATTGAGAAGGAAATGCAAGAGAAGAGAACAAAAGGGCTGTGTTTCCGATGTGACGAAAAATACATGCCAGGGCATAAGTGCAAGGATCGAACTCTTCAAGTTCTCCTCGTTTGTGAAGACGAGGAAGACGAAAAGGGAGGGGGGAGCGGTTCTGAGGTGGAGGAGCAAAAGCTGCATCTGGATGTGGAAGAAGTCTCTCTCAACTCCGTAGTGGGATTCACTCCGAGTCACACTATGAAGGTAAAAGGAGAGATAGCTGACCGTGAAGTTATGGTGTTGATCGATAGTGGGGCAACCCACAATTTCATTTCCACTTAGATTGTGGAGCTGCTGGGGATGGAGTTAGTAGATACATGAAGCTATGGGGTGATGATGGGCATAGGGAAGGTAAAAATGGGAAGAGGAGTCTGTAGAGGGGTGGTGCTGAAGATCCAAGGTATCCAAGTGAAGGAAGACTTCCTTCCCCTAGAATTGGGGAGTACGGATGTCATCCTAAGGATGAAGTGGTTGCAGACCTTGGGGGAAACCAAGATCAATTGGGGTACTGTGAGGATGAAGTTGGTGAAGGGAGGAAGAAAGAGGGTGATTCAAGGTGATGCGGGGCTGGCCAAGGCAGGGGTTTCTTTCAAATCCCTAATCAAGACAATTCATGAGGGGGAAGGCTATTTGGTGGAATTACACAGATTTGAGGGAGTGAGTTTGGAGAAAGGGGGAGACATACCCCTCTTTGTACAGCCTTTGATACATGAATTATATGAGGTTTTTCAACCACCTCTAGGGTTGCCACCACCCATGGAGCAGAAGCATGCCATCACATTGAGGGAGGGAGTTTCACCTGTCAGCGTACGACCTTACTGTTACCCTCAGTTTCAAAAAGACGAAATAGAAAAGATGATCAGAGAAATGTTGGAAGCAGGGATCATCAGGCCCAGCACTAGCCCGTTCTCTAGTCCTGTTCTATTGTTGAAGAAGAAGGATGGCTGCTAGCGATTCTGTGTAGACTACCGCGCACTCAACAAAGAAACTGTACCTGATAAGTTTCTTATACCAGTGATTGACGAGCTGTTGGATGAATTGAGTGGAACAGTGATTTTTAGCAAGATCGACTTGAAATTAAGATATCATCATATTCGAATGAAGAAAGAAGATGTGCCCAAGGCCGCTTTTAGAACTCATAAGGGCCATTATGAGTTCCTAGTGATGCCCTTTGGCCTCACCAATACCCCAGCCACGTTCCAGGCACTCATGAATAAGATCTTCAAACAGTATCTCAGGCGATTTGTTTTGGTATTCTTCGATGACATCTTAGTATATAGTAGAACAGAGGAGCATTGGGGGCATTTGAAGAAGGTGTTAGAGGTTCTCCAGGAGCATCAGTTGAGGGCTAACTTGAAGAAGTGCTGCTTCACACAAGCCAGTGTGGAGTACTTGGGGCACGTGGTATCCAAGGAAGGGGTAGCAGCAGATCAGCCCAAAATTGAAGCCATGTTAAAGTGGCCACTGCCTAAAAATCTAAAGGAGTTGAGGGGATTCCTATGGCTTACAGGGTACTACAAAAGATTTGTGAAGGGTTACAACACTATAGCATTGCCACTCACTGAGCAATTGAAGAAAGATGGGTTCCTATGGGGGGAGGCAGCCACGACAACATTCGAGAAGTTAAAGAAAGCTATGACCACAATCCCGATCTAAGCTTTGTCGGATTTTACTCAGGTCTTCATAGTAGAGACATATGCATCAGGGTATGGATTAGGAGCAGTGCTGATGCAGAGTCACATGCCCATTGCCTATTTCAGTCAGGTGTTGACTGTCAGAGCCCAAGCTGAAATCTGTCTATGAGAGGGAATTAATAGCAATCGTTTTGGCCATCCAAAAGTGGTGCCCCTACTTACTCGGAAGACATTTCATTGTTAGGACCGACCAACGGAGCCTGAAATATTTGCTGGAACAACGCATGATGACAGAGGAGCATCATAGGTGGCTATCCAAACTGCTGGGATATGAATTTGAGATTCAGTACAGGCCAGGGATAGAAAATAAGGCAGCAGATGCCTTGTTCAGGTGCATGGGGGAGCTGCAGAAAATGGTTGTATCAGTCTCAATGATGCTAGATTGGGAAGCCATAAATGAGGAGAGTGCCAGGGACGAGGAGCTAGGCAAGATCAAGGCTAACTTACTAAAGGAAGAGGACAGCCATCCAGGGTACTCATTGAAGGGGGAGAGATTGTTGTACCAGGGGAGGTTTGTGTTGCCAAGAACATCAATTCACATTCCACTTTTGCTCCAGGAGTTCCATGGGACTGGAGTGGGAGGTCATTCAGGAGTGCTAAAGACCTACAGGAGACTAGCGGCAGAGTTGTACTGAAAGGGTATGCATAAGATGTGGAAGAGATGGTATCCAGGTGTGAAGTTTGCCAAAGGAATAAGTATCTAGCTATGTCACCAGGGGGGTTACTGCAGCTAGGTCGAGTCTGGGATGAGGTAACTATGGACTTCATTGATGGGCTACCCCGCTCTGAGGGATTCACTGTGATTTTGATGGTGGTGGATAGATTGAGTAAATATGTTCACTTCATTCCTCTACGACGCCATGCATACACTACGGTGACAGTAGCATCAGCATTCATCAAGGAGATAGTCAGATTACACGGGATACCAAAAGCGATAGTATCAGACAGGTATAAAGTGTTCCTCAACCATTTCTGGAAAGAATTATTCAGACTGCAGGGGACTGTGCTGAAAAGGAGTACTGCTTACCACCCACAGACGGATGGTCAAACATAAGTAGTCAACCGGAGCTTGGAGACTTATCTGAGATGCTTTGTGTCAAAGACACCCAAGCTATAGGCTAAATGGCTATCATGGACCGAGTATTGGAACAATACCTCTTCTCATTCAGCTTCTCAGTTGACCCCGTTCAAGGTGTTATACAGAAGGGATCCGCCCCACTTGGTGCATTTTGGGAGTAGCAGTACTCCAGTTTCTTCAGTAGAGGAGTACTTGGAGGAGAGAGATAAGATACTTGAAGAGTTAAAAAGACATTTGTTGAGAGCTCAACAGATTATGAAGAAACAAGCTGATGGGCATCAGAAGGATATTCAATTTGAAGTGGGCGAGAGGATGTTTTTGAAACTCTGTCCATATCGACATAAAACGATCGCCAACCGAAGGAATGAGAAGCTTGCTCCAAGGTACTTCGGTCCTTATGAAGTGTTGGAGAAAATTGGAGAAGTGCCATATCGTCTGAAGCTACCACCTACGGCGATGATCCACCTCATTTTCCATGTATCCCAGCTGAGAAGAGCCATTGGAGATTATGCTACCAATTCGGAGTTACCAGGGAAATTAACTGATGAGATAGAAATGATATTGAAACCTTTGGAGCTTATGGAGGTTCGTCAAAAAGCAGATGGAGCTACAGAAGTCCTTATCAAATGGAAGAACCTCCCTGACTACGAGGCCACGTGGGAGCCATACGAGCGGATGAAACGACAGTTTCTTGACTTCCACCTTGAGGACAAGGTGGTTCTTTGGGAGGGCGGTAATGTTAGACCAGTCCTCTATGGACCAGTCCAGCCGGCCCAGTCCCTTGGGCCGGTTCATTTTGTTTATAGCAGGAGGGGGCCAGCGGCATCTAGGAGAGAGGAGGGGGTGGGGTCCATTTGATTCAAATTCAATCTTGGAGCCAAAAGGGGCGGCGACAAGGGCAATTAGGTCCTTTTGTATTAATTTTGAATTTCATGTATTAAGGAGGAAAAGCTAGGGTGAGGGTTATGTGAAATTTTCTGAAAGTTCTCTTGGGTTTCTCTCGTGGCTAGGGCTCTAGATTGTTTTCTAGAGATTGGGAGAGTGTGATCGTCCTCTTGAATAGAGGATCTCTTGTATCTTTGTTGTTTTTCTTGCATCTACCATTAATATCAAGTATTTTGGTGTGATTTCTCTCAAGTTTTTTCTCTGTTTTCCCTGTTTTTCCTCTGTTGGCTGCTGTTTTCCTGCTGTAAACAGCAGTTTGGTTGTTGTTTTCTACTGATTTGGGCTAGGAAATACTTGATTTCAAGTATTTCCTATCATTTTTTCTTCTTAGTTCTTTCAATAAAAAAGAGTTTTTATGTATCCTTCCTAAATTTCTTGTGTCGTTCTCTAATTTTGCTGAAATTGCATCCACTTCCTATCCAATTTTAAAATTAATTTTGAGTCATATGGATCTCTAATGGAATCTACGAGTAAGAACCATTTATTTATGAGAGATACATGTGTGGTTATGCAAACAAGTAAATTTAGAATAAGAGTCAACCATCATCATTAACCATTCCCAATATGGGATCAGCTAAATTTAGATTAAGGATGAAATTCCTAAACAAACATAATTTAAGTGCACATTTAGAATTGCAATAAATCACGCATCTCCATTTTGTGGTAAGAATAACAGAAATGAACATTTGAAATTATCTGATTTGTTTCTCTATTTCCTCTTAGACATTGTGGCAGGTTTGCAAACTTTGCTAATTCTATCAAACATAATGCTATTATATTCAGTTCAGCATAGACCATAATGTCCAAAATGTAATACATGTTGAACCTCTTCTTTTCCACCTTAAATAAACTAAAAGCTATTAATATTTCCAATAATAATCCTTTAAAATGATTTTGAAAGAACAAAATAAAAAAAAAAAGTAAAATAAGCTGAGTATTCGAACTTCATGTTGGAAATAATTTTCCCAGCCTACAACAAAAAACGTCTGAAAATGAGAACCTTAGAGTTTTTTAGGGAATTTAATCGCCGTATAAATCAACAAAACTGAAGCTAACCTCCTTGTGCATTGCATTTGCACCAGCATGTGTCCCATCACCGCCCAATACAAAGAGCATGTTTATACCTCTCGCCTGAAACAAAAGGATTTTTTTAATTACATCCACGGAGTTAGAGAACGTGTTGAAGAAAAACTTTGATTCAACTTTAAATAATAAATTCCATGGCGACCATCCCCAGCCTCTTGCCAAAGTATCATATTACCTGTATACTGTTGACAATTTCCTCAATGTCAGGACCTCCTCGTGAAACTCCCAATATACTTCCGCCGCTCAAGTGAATGGTCTGCACCGCTTTCCTTGAAAGCTGTGTATTTCAGCAGTAAATCAATGGCTTTGAACCAGAATAATTTAAGTGACACTACAGCGTAACTTTGAGTAGGACTGCAAATGAACCAAGCGGTTGACAAGATACTCGTGGCTCAGCTCGATTACAACTTATTCATAATCATTTTTTTAAGTAACCAAACAAATTTAAACAGTTTTTTAAATACTAAAACTATTAAATAAACAAGCATGAATAGCTATGTGTTCAGCTCGTTTATCTTCATGAACAATAATAAAATATCAATTAAAGCTCGTAAACAAGCTCGATAAGAAACTCATTAAGATGCCTGATTAAATCATTATTTTGTATATTTTCACATCATTTTTAGTTTTATTATAAAAAAATTATTCTTATTAAATAAAAATTTAATTACATTTTTTATGTTATAATATTTCATCATAACGAATTTTCTCATAAACAAAAAGTATTTATTCATGTTTGTAATATTTTTTTATTTAAAGTGTTCATGAACAAGCTTGTTTATAAGAATAATTATTTCATGAGCTTTTTTGTTCATGAACGGGCTCATTTGATAGATCGAAATCACCCCCTATATATGTTCGTGAACGGGTCTAAGAGATTGTTCGCTAGTAGGCTCGATAAGACTCGTTTGTTTAAACTTTAAAGCTCGATGAGCATAAATGAACCGAACATGAACCAAACACAATCCAAACATGAGCTTCTATTCTTTTAACCGAACCATGTTTGAATACAAAAAAAAAAGCTGTAATTGAGCTCGAACCAAATTTGAACAAGCTAATAATAAACAAGCACCTACTCGGCTCGACTTGATTTATTTGCAACCCTAACTTTGTGTTTGTATGTTTGGTTGCTAGTTAATGGAATGGAAAAAAGAGCCAAGAGGTATGTAGCAGTTTTATTATCAAGCTTTAAATTCATTGGAATTTCATTTCCTTTGCTCTTCGCAGACAGCAGCAAAACGTTGAGCAAGAAATTACAAACCGGTATTTCAGGTTCTTCTGTAGAAAAACCTCTGTAGCCATGAGGTATCCCAACTATCTTTTTCACGCCATACATTTCAAGTGTTATAACTATCTGCAGTAGGATAACGAAGGTTTAGCAATAGATTTATAAAAATTCAAATTAATGACAACAATCATGGCAATTTAATAATTTAATTTAACTTAATAATCACATCAATACCCCACGTAGTGGGACAAAGACTTGATGTTGTTATTATTGTAATAATCACAACAATCACCTAAGAAGATAAAAAAGTTAATTTAATAATTTTTCAAAAACATCAGATCTAGGCCCTAATTTTTCTATAGTCAGCCGTATTAATGCATTTTGTTCTAATAATAACGAAACAAAATGAAATAATTCCTAAGCATTTTTTTTTATATCAAGATGTAATCCAACATCTAAAATTCTAAATTACTTTGTCTATAAGTGCCCTGCAGAGTAGAAAAACCCGAAGTTCTGATCAGGATCCTAAATTATACAGGACTTGAGATAATAAATACAATGATCAGCAACAATCACCTGTCGAATAACATCATTCAGCCCAGGACAGAGTCCTCCACATGTCACTATTGCAGCATTCACATCACCTGGTCTGAAAAATATTTCCTTTCTTGGTCCTGCTCGATGGATCCTGGGATTCATAAAGCCTTTTTTGTTACTTTTTTGTGCATCCTTAAATAAATATGCTTTAAGACGTTTATGTTTACTAACTTATTTAAATTATAGAGATGATCCATGACATATATATTCCAGGTTTCATACACTTTGACGCAAAGCCAGAATAACCTAGCAAATTAAACCTAAATGATGTATATAGTGATAGTGGGGTTGATTATGAAAAATCATGCTCTGCATTGCTAGTACTACTTGTGCCTCTAAGAAGAATTTAGATGATAATGAATCATGCAATCATTTTAGTGTCGCTAGCCAACTTCCTCAGACTCCAAAAAGTCCTATTGTAGTAATTTCTGCCGACCACTCTAGACACTTGAGAGATGCCACAAGGCCACTTACTATATGGAGCAATAACCGCAACTCGAAGTTCCCTAGAACTAGGTTTTGTAATCAAGTTAAGCGAACAAAGCTAAGTACACCATGGATTGGACTTGGCTAGGTCATACAAAATGTTATCATACTCGGCTCAAGCTTGACCGGAACTTTCACATATATGTTCTTGCATGTCTTGTTTGGATTTTTCTATGGTCAAGCTTGGCTTATACTCATCTAAATTAATTGAATGGTACTTAAAAAAGCTAATAAACAAACTTAAAAAAAAAAAAAGGAATGCTCAATTTCTTATACTCACAAATAGCTTTACATATTCAAATAAACAAGCATCTCAATAAATCTGAAATTTGACATTACTATTTAACACCGATTAAACAAGGATTACTTAAACAAGATAATAAATAAATAGTGCACAAGCCTCCTAGCAATCATAAAACATGAATAAATATCAATAAACGTATTAATTGAAATAAATAAATAAGAAAAGATTTCATCGAATCAATATGCAGATTAGCTAATAATAGCTTAATTAGTTAAAAAAATCAAAATGCTAAAAAATGAACATAAATATTTACCTAAATAAGAAGAATTATGTGAAAAATAAAAACAAGCTTACACCAAATACTCAAAATGGTTACATCACTTTGGTCGCATATAAATCAGGACGATTTAAAAATCAATAAAAATTACATGCTTCAAAGTTCACTATGTTATGAACTATCATATTTGTTACCCTTCCTCCTGGCAACATCTTCTTAGAATAGTGTGCATTAGGACTTTTTTTTTACCCCTGAGAGAGATAGGTTGCGAAAGAGGGTGGGCGAGAGATGGCAAAAATGGGAGAGATCTATAGAGCGAGATATGAGATGATCGGGAGAGCAAAAGCCTGCAAACAAGGGCAAAGACTATCAATGGTGAGCTAAATAAGGCGACATTATTAGCTAGGGTCAAGTGGAACTATAAAAATAAGATTTGAGAGTTAAGTACCCTAAACAAATATACAAAAATAATATATTGCTACTAAATAAGTAACTATACAATTTATATTTAAATAAAATTTTATTAAATAATATACAAGCAATTATCGAGCTTAATATCAAATCTTAGCAAATTACTTGTCAAATAACACAAACTAGTTTGTGAACATGAATAAATAATTTGAATTGTATTCAATCTTTAGTTCATTTAGCTATCGAGAATTAAAAAAAATCAAATTCATTTAATTAGCAACTTGAACGAATATTAATCAAGCCAAATTTGAGTTGTTTGTCGAGTGTGTTAGTTCACTTATTGCCCTAACAAGTATGTTGTTTCTCTCTATCATAGATGATCGTCAGTCTTAAGAATCATAATGGTCTGCCAGCAAGTCAACTATCTGATGTCTAACACAAGCATTGGGCCGCCTCCCAGCTTTTCACATGTCTCATTTATAGGCACTTGATCAGTTGCATACTTGCATGTCATCCCTAGATGGCCTGCTAGCAAGTCAACTATCTGATGTCTAACACGAGCACTGGGCTGCCTCCCATCTTTTCACATGTCCCATTGAGTCCAACAAAACCATATTGGTCACTCCTGCTTCTTGTGCCGCAACCCATCTAGAGATGACATACAACTGATCAAGTGCCTACAAATACCCCCTCTTTGAGCCTTCATGGAGGATATAAACTCAATCCATACAAATATGATGTTGTATTCTAACATGAGAAAGCAAGAATAAGAATTCTATTATTGAGAGACTTGTAATCTTCTTCATCATATGATGAAATATATGCATGATGTCTCTTTATATTGCCTCTCTCCTTCTCCCCCTCATTCTAACTTTTGAATTGACGGCCTATGCCTCCATCATGAAGTAACCCAACATGAATACTCAATCTCCATATTTCATCCAAGCTAGACATTAGAGGTATAACTAAGCCAAGACAACTCAAACTTAACTCACTAAGAAGCTCGTGAGTTGAACTTATAAAGTTGTGAACTCAAGCTCAAATTCAAGCATGACAAAGCTCGACTTGTTGGCTCACAAGTTAGTTCGTATTAAGGTGTTGATCACTAATACCAATGGTTGCAAAATCTCTAACTCATCCCTGTTACATGAATTGTACTAGCCATCCTAACAACATGAATGCATTTAATGAAAAAGATCAAAGTGGCCTTCATCATTTATCTTTTCTTCTCAATATCTATCAAGTTGAATAGCTATTGTTTACTCTATAGTCATGTCAATGCATTTTTCCTGTGATCTCCCACGGCGAACTCTTCTTCTCCACCATTGGTCATGCCACGCTTAGCTACTTCAATTACTTCATCATCTTCTCCAACCAATGGTCGCGTCGATAACTTCTGGAGAGCTCTTGCGGTGGCTTATTATTTGCTTCGAGCACATAAGCCAACTCACAAGTCCATCATTATTGATGCAAGCTGAGCTCAACTCGAGCTCAAGCCAGCGAGCGTACACGAGAGTCGAGCTCAAAGTAGGCATGACTTGAGCTCATATCAACTAATTATTACCCCTATCGAACCTCTCCTTGTTCCTATTGTGAATCGATCAGAGGTTGAGCCCTTTCATTTGTCAATCCATTAAAGAAAATTCAAGCGTTTCACATCTTTTTAGTGCTCTCATTGTGGCCCATTGGAGTTGGTTGAAAACTCAATGGAGGAGTATCTAGCCACCAATAGCCAATTAAAGCTTGTGCACCAGATGACAACTGTGGAAAAAGTTCATCCCATCTAGTCATGGCTTAAAATTGCGCAATATGAGGCTCGCCTTGAGGCCCGCCTTTGCGCAATTCCAATAAAAAAAGCCTCTATGCTTACGCCTCGAGTTTTTTTTATGAGGCCCGCCTCGCCTCACTGGCATGAGGCTTACGCCTCACGCTATATATATATATATATATATATATATATATATATATTAAAACTTACATAAATCTTGAAGTAAATGCCCAACATTGGACTCTATAGAAGAGGAGGAAGGGAAGAGAGCAGTTCATCATAATGATGATTCAAATGAAGAACCCCTTAGTGATGACAGTGCTAATGACTTATGAGTTCTTATGTGATATGTCATTGCTATTTATTTTTGGAAATTTTAATTATATGTTAATGAAAAGAATACTGAGATTTGGGAAAGATAGAATTTTGAGTTGAACTATATTTCATGTTGTCTTATTATTAGGATATTTTGATTTCACTTCATATCTTATGCTTTTTTATGTTTTATATTATTCACTCATTAGTATATAAAAAATTTATCATTTTATGTTTACGCAATCTTTTGATTTTGAGGCTTACGCCTCAAAACGCCTTGAGGCTTACGCCTCGCCTCACGAATGAAAAACGCCTCAATACCCGAATACGCAATTTTAAATATTGCATCTAGTAGACATGTATGTGACAATGTCAGTTTATGGAGATCTCCAAAAAATGGACCTCCTTTTGCAATCATCTTTCTATCCTTCCATGCCTGGTCCAATTATCATGATTGCTTATGCATGACCCTCTACCCTACCCCCTAATGTTGCACAAGAGGATGTCTCTGAGTCATTGCCAACAAAATCATGATGCAAATCCTCTCCATTGTTCCCACTTCTCTAATCATTTCCTAATGAGTCACCTTTTGGAGGATCCATTCTACCAACATCATTCTCCTATTAAGTATGTGCCTGGTGATTCACCATTCACAATTGAAATCCTAGACAAGCACTCACTAAAAAAAAGTTTGAAATGCCCATGCTCAACCATTACTAGGGTATGAATAACTCCATTGAACAAAAAAAATTTCGATGATGTTAAGGCCCTAATGCTAACCAATGATAATCTTCAATGCAGGTATTCAACGTGAAGTTATTGAACGTTATGTGTAAGTGGTTCATATGTTTCACTACATGCGACATCATGCCCTTTGACAAGCTCTACCAACATTTCTTTATTGAGTTTGCTACTTCAAAATGTCCCCTGCTGTCAGCATAAACTCTTCTTAATGTTTTGCAAGGGAAGTGTTGATCCCTTTAAGAATACAATCTTTGTTTCACCCAGGAGAGTTAGGAGGTCTCCACCTCCAAGATGATTGTAGCAAAGCTTGCTCTGAGAATGGGTCTCTAAGACTCGCCACTCAAATATTTTATCACCAAGAAATCATCATCCACCATTGTTGAAATGTTAGAAAGGGTATCTAAGTTCATTGGATTTGATGAAGGAATGGTGTAGGCGTGTAGCTAATGTCAGCAATGCCCCCACTACCAATATTCCCAACCCACAATAACTTTATCAATCGAATAGATCAATAGACTTAACAAACCTCACCATAACACCACAACAACCAAAGCCAAGAAGATTATTATTGTTTTGATCTAACTGATCCTATACAATGTTGTTCTACCAATTCAACTATGAGATCAATAAGTCCTCATGATCATTAAAGATAAAGAGTACTTTTGATGAACAATGTCACTCTACCACTACAACACCTAATTTTTCACATCTAATCAAGATCCCTCACTTTACAAATAGTTGTCAATATCAAAGCCCTCTAAAGAAGTGCCTGGCCAAATTAACTTGTCAAACCAATCCAACCAATAGCTCAGCTCAAGACCACCAATAGTGAATGAACTCCTAGCTCAACTAGTCTTCCAGCCATAAGTCCAGCTTTGGTCATCATCTCCTAAGTTGTCGCCCCAAGATAATGGCCCCAACCATTGGTGCCCGCCAATTCTCTCTGACCAAAACTCGTTTGTCATGAATTACATAGATCTACTAAAAATCTCCAACTTCTTAGTTTACTACTTAATCTCTCCTCCAGCACTTGGGGTATGAGAAGAATGCATGTATCACTACTCCCAACTAACAACATTCATGCACTAGCAACTCTTGTCAACCTCTCCCTTGATGGCATCCCATATTTTTTCACCATAATGCTACCAGTTACTTGCTCATTGACACCCTCAACTTTTGGAACTCTCCCTAAAATTTCAATCGTCTCACTTAGAAGATCACTAGAGTCATGTTGACTTTTCTGGAGCCTTATCAGCCTTACCCAGCCAGCACCTATGTTTTCTATTCATGCCCGGTAGTTTCAATCAATAGAACATCTAGATAGACGTCCTAAGAAAATACAAACAAGTTAATTCCCCTTTCATTGCATGCCTTGCCTTCTAGCTCCGGCAATTTCATCTTCCAATCGATGGTGTATCAAATCCTATCTGCTCTTCAATTAATGAATCTTTGGGTTCCCTACCAACCAGCTTCAAGTCAATTAATGTTCTCTACTTAAAATTGTTCACGCCCAAGGTAAAAGGACTCCTAGATCAATCTCTTGTCCAGCCCAAAAAATCTCTAAGATTTTGTTTCACATCACATATTAATGAGATTTTATTTCCACATCACATATTAATGGCCTAGTTTGAGCACGTTTTTTTTTTCTAGAGTTCATAAAGGATCTTCAAATGTCCTAAAGCACATACCCAACAATTTGGAAAAAGATGGGCAGGGATCACAGGTCACTACAATAGGTGGTTCATACCTCTCACGTCACCCACTTATTACAACTCTTTGGGACAACCAATCAGAGTCCAACCTTGTTGACCCTCATGTCATACCCAAAGGAACCAAAGGGAAAAGAAAAAAAAATAGAAATCCTGCATACCTCGTTTGATCGAAGAAATCCCGGAAATCCCGTTGATTTTCCGACACTCTGCTCTGATTCGCGATCAAATCCCTGCCAAATCCCCGATATCCTGGTGGCTGGAACCTCGGACATCTTTTCCCGCAAATCCCGCGACAGCTCCTCGATCGTCGCCTCATTAGCGTCGTTAAATAGAAGCCGAGCTTCTTTCATTCGCTTCTCTTCCACGACCTCTTCTCCTCCCGATACCTCTCGTTCTCCACGCTCCAAACTCGACCAACCCCTTCTTCTCTCTGCTCTTCCGCAAGACCTCCACTCTCGGTTCCTCTGACCGAAAGCCTCCTCCTCCCAAACCTCTCTTCCGATCCCGACACATCACACCGAACTCCTGTTCGGAACTCCCTCTGCTTCCACGACCTGCATCCCCTCTTCCTCCATCCGACCCTTGCTCGATCTCCTCTACCTGTGTCGACTCCATCGAGAGAGAGAGAGAGAGAGAGAGAGAGAGAGAGAGAGAGAGAGAGAGAGAGAGAGAGAGAGAGAGAGAGAGAGAGAGAGAGAGAGAGCATCCTTACCCGGCCTCCTCCCGTTCATCCCCGAGCCGAGACCCCCATCCCGATCTCCTCCTCTCTGCTAGTAGCCGAACCCCCTCTGCCATTCGCACCTATCCCGCCGGCCTTCTCTAACCTTGCCCGATCCAACTCCCTAGCCGAACACTACTACCCGATCCCCCTCTCTATCACTCTCTTTTGGACACTAGGGCCAAACCATTTAAAACCCAACTCAGTCCTTCAACTCACTCAACTCAGCCACTCAGCCCCTACTCATCCTCACTCAGCCGAGCTCCACTTCTCTCTTCCGATCTCAAGCCGAGAGAGAGAAAGAGAGGGAGAAAGGTTTTATTTATTTTTTATTTTTATTATTATTATTTTGCTTTTTATTATTATTATTATGATTATTATAATTATAATTAGTTATCATTAATAATAGTTAATTATAATTAAGTGTTTTAATTATTTTTAATCATTATCAATAACAATTATTTTAATTAAAATAAAATTATAATTAATTTATAATTATTATAGTTAATTACTATCATTAGTAATTAACTATAATTTATCAAAATTAATTGTAATTAATTATTTTAATTTAAATTAATTATTGTTGATTAAAATTAAAAATAATTAATTATTTTAATTATAATTAATTATTATTTGTTATAATTAATTATAATTAATTAATCACATTAAAAAATGAAATGGTTCTTTTCTCGACGCTTGCAACGAACCGGCAAACCCCCGAGGCGATCACGTAGCGTTTAGGGTGGGAAACCGGTGCGAGGCTCGCGACGATTTAAGAATCCCTCTTCAAAGCTTGCAACGAGCCGGCAAACCCCCGAGGCGCTCAAGTAGCGTTTAGGGTGGGAAACCGGTGCGACGCTTGCGGCGAAGGGGATAAAAAAAAAGTGTCTTTATTTTATTTTATTTTCATATAAGTATCCCCGAACGCCCACGTGGTGCAGAGGGAGGAAATCTGTGCTTTATTTCTAACCTGTTTTCTTCTTATAATCAACAAACAAAAAACCCTTAAATGCTCACGTAGCAGGCGGGGATAAAAAATACTCATGCGACAGCGGTGTCATTTTTGACACCTACCTGAAGCGCTCACGTAGCGTCGAGGGGAAGGTTGCCTCTTGGTTTTTTCCCCTAAACGGGGGAGACGCCGGGAGGCTGCCGAAATTTGGATTGAAAATCCAAGGACTTGAACAAAAAAAGAGCTTGGACTTGTGGACTTATTTGAACAAAATGATCTTTAAATTCAAATTAATTTGAAAAATATAAGAGAATTTGATTGAAATCAAAAGAAATAAATGCAAAAAGAATTTTGTACTTAAAGATTGTAGTTTGGAACAACTACAAGGACCACTTTGAACTTGCACATTGAACTCTCATTTGAACTCAACAAGGCTACAAGGACTTGAACTAATTTTTGGACCTCATGAGACATATTTCGAACTCAAGCCTAATAAAATATATGAGCTTGGGTAATAAACTCAAAACAAACACAAAAAAAAGAGGTGAACTTGAATGTGGACTGGAGTCTATAAAGACTTGAACTTTTATTTCTCCAAAATGATTCATGAAATACTCTAACCTAATGAACTACAATGATTGGTGGAGAATAATGTTCCAAATCTCACACATTCAAACTCTTGGTGAGGTTGGGGAAAATCCTTGAGTTGGACTCAAGCTGAACTGAACTCATAATGACATGAAATTTGAAATGAACAAGGATCAAATAGTTGAGAAATTGACATTGGATAGATGAATGTCAAAGTGCAAGTAGATGTTTTTTAAGTAACATCAATAAAATGCTGAATATCATTGGTGATGAGCAAAACTCCAAAATTGAACTTCATGCAAATAACATCTATGTCAATCATGCAATCAAATCTGCAAGCAACGACAATCAACATGCATGAAGAAGTGAATGAATGCAACTAAGTTATCATACAAACACATATATCCCTTGCAAACAGAAGGTGATTGATTGGCACATCAAGTGCAAATACCTACGAATATGAGATGACCACGTTAAAGTGTAAATTCCTACAAGCTACTACAGGGGAATTCTTCGCTCTTATAATGATCCTATCTATGAACAATGATAATGAGTGCATCACTAGTATGGTGTATCATTTATAAGAAAAAGATAAAAGATCGTGGTGAATATGAGAATTTACTATTTGTGATGAAAAATGCGTCTCATGCACAATAATATACATAGGCGGGTGATTATCAATAGATATGGATGTTATAGTACTCCTATAATCAATCACCATTCAACGTCCAATAAATCTATCACCCTCCTTTGCATGTATAGCTACATATGTTGTGTATCGATAGTATGGGAGATCTTCTACAAATAAGAGATAGAAGATGGTGACGAATACTAACGATCATTATTAATGATGAGGGAGTTACCACATACACAAGAATGCTCCTACGGGTGATGATCTATAACGAATAGTAAAAGGCTAAAGCTTCTTTGTAGCCGACAACCCTATAGTTGAGGTTAACACATTATCCTGCTCATGAGTGATGACAATGGCTAAGATGTGAAAGTAACAACTCCCTATAATTGACATTTGATATCTCATGAATACAAACAACGGCTGTCATAATTACTAAAAGATACACAAGCAAATACAAGTCATTAATCAACATACAGGGGGATACTATTGAAGAATACAATTCATTCAGCAGTCTATGTTGATAAGCATATAAAAGGTGATGAATCCACCTTAAAACAACAGCAGTAAAGATATTGCATGGATGGTGGATCCCTTACGAGCAACCTAAAATTTGTAACTGAGATAGTGATTGTGCTCACAAGTCGTGGCACTGATTATTTTACAAGTATGATGAATTCTCCTACAAATATGAATGAAGAATGCAACAAAAGGAAGATTCCTACGAGCTGCTATAGGAAGCCTATTATATAATGTGCAGTCTACGAGAATGATGCAAGAAAACTGTAGATAGCGACATCTATTGGTAGGCAGGAGATTAGTTAGTGCACTATGACCCACCTATAAAAATCAACAAGTAGTGCACGACAGTCTATCTGCACGAAGCAGCGAACAACTCCATTTAGAAGCTGCTACGCCACGCCACCGGATCTGCAACATCCGTACAAGCAGACAGAAGACGTCTATAAATATTCCAAAAATACCTCCTTGCACGTGCACTATAAATTGTATACACATAGGTACACTAAAGGGGGAAATATATTCTCGACCCGCATGGGCCCCGGCGAGCGTGTTATTGGTACACACGTGACGTCTAGGGATGCTGCGCGGGTTGACAAGTGAATTCAAATTCGAACCCGATCCTTCTATACGGATCAATAGGAGTCGACAGGGTTCGAACCATTAAGCAAATATATGGTCATGACAACCAGTGCATTTGTCTTAACACATTCATATTAGGCCTTCAAAGCCTAAAATCAAGAAAATTCACTAACAAATGCACAAAGCCTACGAAACCTGATCTCCTATCAACGATTTAATAAGGTCGACAGGGTTCAATCAACAAATGGAAATGACCCCAAAACACCCCGATGATGGCCGTGTTGAATGCTGATCTCAACCGGAGGGGTTCCCAAATATTTTCAAATGTCTCCCAAATATCCAAAGTCCATTCCAAACGCTTCCAAATTCCACCCAAATACTCAAAACTCCAAAAAAAATCCCAAAAATATTTAAAATTGAAATAAACCCATTAATCACTTAAAGCAAAATTCATCCATCCTCCGTAATAGTTTGTCGAGGTGGACAAATTAAAATCAACTTCAGCTCACAAAGAGCGAAATACCTAGTTGAAAATATCACTAGGATCCATTCTCAAACAATCTCTTGCCAGTAAGGACGTGGTACGTGTCTCTAACCGGCAGTTTCGCCGCCAAATGGTACTGCAGGTAAACGGTTATGACCCGGGGCCCTCTGAACCGAGTGGTTTTGCCGCCAAATGGCACCACAGATAGCGGTTATGGCCAGAGCCAATACGCTCCTTAATGGCGTTAAATCCTTGAGATATGAATCAATAGTGTATGATTGATAGGGCACAAAGCCCTTTGTTAGCTAAGGTGGATTCAAATTTGTCCCCTTAGACAAACATTCAACCCCGGTCTACAAGGTCCCCTTGGACGAAGCAACCCAACTGCCTTCCAAAATTTACCCCGGAACTTAGTTCGTTAAAACTCCCTCGCCGAATAAGAAAAGCGAGCGGAGGCCGAGGTTGAATTTTCGGAGCCCACAAACCTCCTCCCAATATGAGCTCATCAACCAACATCATGAAAGGGATCTTCTTCCTCTCACCCTCTCCACAGATTAAAATCATATAAAAGAAAGGAGTCCTTCCCTCTTCTCCTCATTCGTCTATCACTTGCTAGTGCTGCTCAACAGGATGTAATGAACATTCCTTACACTTTGCACATTTTATCTTTCATAGTGAACTCCACCCTCTCACCCCCCCCCCCCCCCCCCCCTCAACTGAAATGTGGATATAAGGTACAATACCAAATCATGCATATCATTGTTTTTATATGCCTTCCTAAACTTTCTTATTTTTAAGTGTGTTTCCATCACTTCTTTGAGGACTACCAGCTCATTATCTAATAGGAACCACCAACTATCATCCTCAGTACTTCACCTTCTTCCTCTAGCCAAAAAGTATCTCAAGCTGAAAGCTTGACCATCATCATCTCTCATTACACCTCAAGCACCACCATCTCTCCCTCATGGGCCACATGGCACGACCCAATAGTGGAACAATTTATGTCATTCACGAGTACCATCCAAAGAATCCACGATAAGAGCGAACATGAGACAAAAGATTATTAGGTCCGCAAGGCGCCACTTGAGAAGAGAGTTACTTGGAGCAAGTTCTTATGGGTCAACTCAAGCAACAGAAAAAGCTATAACAATGCCAACCTCCCTACATAGCATGAGGGGCACCCACCATAACCTCTTGTTGAATGATGCAAATAGGCGAGTTTTGCATCCTATTTGCATCATCGATCAACTTGAAGCAATAATTAAGCTTTCCTTTTTGGTATTGTTTTCCCTTCTATATACATGTCAAACCACCTTAGGTTGTCTACAATTTTTTTCTCAAGAGGTGACACTTTTGATGCCTCTAATACAATCATTTACCATCATCATATAATATTTTTATCTACATCGCATTCCACTTAATTTTGAGTGATTTCTCAAATTGAACTCTTGAATCCATACAACATAATCGATCCTACTAATGCCATGTTATAAATCATTTGCATGTCTATATCCCAAGTAATAGAGGGTGATGATTGATGTTAGTTCTCCAATTGTTAATTATTTGGGAAACTCCATAAATAAAAGATATCACTGTAAGTGAAAATGTTATGCCATGTGAAAATATCATGTCTCTCATTCTGGCATTTGAAAGCAATTGCGATGAGCACATTAAGAAAACCTTTAAGCAAAGTGACATGATTTCATCATAACAATCTTCAACATATACATTTATCAACTTAAACCTAGAAAAGCAGATAACTATGTGTAACTGAAATATGATATTTATTTACCATTGCTCTACCCATGTACAGTCCGAATCAATGCACTCAGCACCAGCCGAATTCGGAGAAGAATATTTTATGACCTGGAAGCAGAATAGTAGCTTTAGTTACTGTTAATGAATAATATTACTACCTACCAACGGTTGAATTTCCCCTAATTGCTAATGATCATCACAGGAATATGAAAATTCTAATTCCAAAAGCAAATATCCCTTGGTTCTAGGATATATACTACATAGATGCGTTACAAATCTGAAGGCATACAAGCACATTAGGAATTATCTGTATTTATCCAACAAAAGATTGACATACTAACACGGTAGAGCAATTAACAGGCTAAGAAAAGACAACCAAATGATAATTAACTTCTGGCAAGGCTAAAAAGAAGAAAAGCAAGATAGAGTTAGAAGCCCTTGCGAGCACCTTAAGAAGAACCCTGTCATCATTGTTGATATAACCATTGTACTGTTCCCGATATAAATAACCATTCACATAATCATCACTGCTTGGACTCCTGTAAATAATATTCGTTGTAAACAAAGTAAGCTCTCTCATCACACCAGTACATTAATACTCAGCAAAAGGAAGACTGAATAGCAAAAATCCAGCACCCCAACAAATTAACAAGACAAAAGGAGAAAATTTAGATGACCTTTTCTTGAGGCGAAAGGTGGAAGGTATCGGAGTCAGATCCGGGAATAAGTCGGTGAGGTGAGGTAGATCAAAACGCCTCTCGAAATCCTTCTGGAACTGATCCTTCCAGTTCGTTTCAGCGTAATCCATTCCTGGGTCGCTCTCTTCCACCGCCGCAGACGCCAACACCAAAAGGCGGTCACTTCCCCCGTCCTTCCATCTCCGGAAAACCCCTCCGGCTGCTTCCGGCCAGAAGTAGGACTTACTTGGGGAAGAAGACAAAGCATACAGAGGAGCAAAACAAGAATGATCCAAAGACCGCACGGCAGAAAAACCAATAGATACCGCACTCATCTCTCTCTCTCTCTCTCCCTGTATGTAATGGTGGAAAGACCGGTGAATTCAGAGGCTTTCGTTTGTCTTTGGCTTCCTGCTCCCGTTTTGAAATCAACGGAGACCGGCGAGTTTATACGCTTAAAAGTGAAGTGATTTACTGATTTGCCCTTACCATCGGATCTTGCACGGTCCACTCAGAGAAAAAATATAGTGCGGGACTCATTCATCTAAGACCAATAAAAATGCATCACATCACCTCAAAAATTATACCGCACTCGATATAGAATGTTCGATAAAAGCACAGAAACGGAGGTTCTCATATCCGATGTCCACACAGAATAATCTCCCCATTTAGAAAAATGTGAAGTGATTATGTGCAGAGGTCATACATAGCTCTGTATTCGAAAGTCAGTCAAGTGCAGTCGTATCAGTGGTATCGAGTCGCGTAATAAATAATGGGTGATGTGGCGCATTATAATTGATCTACGAACTGTATTTGGCGTCCGCACAAAATAATTAATCTAGAAACGGGTTGGGGCCGTGGCCAAACTTTTTTAAATAAATTAATAACTAATTCACACAAATTATATATACAAATTTCACATTTAATACATCTTAATAGTCTAAACCCCCAACTAACATATCAAAATGAGCTGCATAATATTACCAACCCACACTAAGGTGCTCAATAATTTTTCAAAATTTTATTATGAAACTTTTCCTCTTCTATTCTCTCATGACTCTCTTTAATCAAGAAGCTCGCCACAATGCTGCATTGTCTCCTCCCAAAATTGAGGTTTCTAGAGAGAGGTACTCAATTCTTAAAATGGCCTTTTTAATCAAGGATTTTGTGAACATCTCAATGAACTCCCATCTCTACAATGTTTTCTCATTTGTGAACTTGCTCATCATTGAAGCTATAATAAATATGTTTTATCTACATGGGCAATAATAAAGTCTCATGCCCTTATGATTTTAATTTAATTTTGTGTTGATATATCATCAAAATTTTATCTTGATCAGGCACAAATCTCAACGCAAAATCAACTTGGAAACTTCAAAAATTAAATATGAACCCAACGACATCAAATTCGACCCAATCCGAGCTCAAATATTTTGATATTTTTAAATTTGATTCAGGCCTTTGATTTGATCCATTCGGTCTTGGATTGGACCTTTTATTTTATTTTATTGTGTCATCTCCCCGAGTTGTTCAATTTGATGTTATGTTGAAATTAAAGTTCGGACGATCCTGAATTTAGTTTTGAAAACATTTCATCCAAATATACCTCATGAATCATATTCAATCAAAATAATTTTTGATAGCATATCAACTATTATAAGTGATATATCATTAAAAATTATCTTGATCAGGCACGAATCTCGAGGTAAAATCAAGTTGGAAACTTCAAAAATTAAATCTGGGATCATCTAAACTCTGATTTCAGCAAACTTATAGTCTAATTGAGCGTCTCGAAAATACAAACCCAACGACACCAAATTCAACTCAATCCAGGCCCAAATGAGTCTGAATCAAAGACTTGAAGCGTTGTTGGAAGGTTCAAACAACAATTTGGATTACAAAACGGTTTTCAAACATGACATGTTTATAATCGAATCAAGCGGCCCGATGAGACAAATCCAACGAGCCCAAGATCGCTGAATTTCAATATCTATAAGACCTTCAAATGTCTGACACCTTCAAATGTCTGACAAACGATCCATGATCAAGGGATTCAATATTGGTCGTCCATCCAAACCACTCCACATTTGCCCTTGATCCTCCTCCTATTTACGGTTCATGCCATCATCAAAAAACTATAAATAACCCCTCATTTCTCTTGAGAGATAACCCAAGCAAGAAGAGAAGAAGAAGAGAAGAGAAGTAGAAAAGAAGAGGAGGGAAGAAACTCCACCTAGACCACCGCTGGGATTTTGTCCAACTTCCACGAGACGCCGGAATTCTGCCCGACGTTCACGGGACGCCGGAATTCTGCCCAAGTGACGCCGGAGTTTCGCCCGACTCTCCAGTGACGCCGGAGTTCCGCTCGACGTTCAAGTAACACCAAAATACCGCCCGACTCTCCAGTGACACCGGAGTTCCGCCCGACGTTCAAGTAACGCTAGAATTCCGCCCGAATCTCAAGTGACGCCGGAGTTCCGCCCAACTTTCCAGTGACGCCGAAACTCCGCCCAAGTGACGCCATAATTATGTCTGACCACCATGTGAATTTGAGATACAACTCGAATACCCAAGATCATCGAATCTCAAATTATTGTTTGTAATTGCTTCAATTCAAGAGTGGATTATTGTAATCTGATCGTCCTAAATTTTAAGAACAAGTCAGTCTCTTATATCTCAAGCAAACACTAGTGGAACTCTTTCAACTGTGCGTGGCCTCATAATTTTTCACTTTCCAGGATTTTCCACGTAAAAATCGTGGTGTTCTTTCATCTTCTATTTCTATGCTGAATATCCGTACAACACTAAGACGAAAACTTTCTAACTCTATCGTCGTGTATATTCTAGCTCACAACAATAAAATAATACATAAAGTTTTTTTTTTAATCAGATTAAATAAATCTATACTGCACCGGCTTTATTTGGTGCAAATATTTATTAAGCAGTAAGTGTAATACTAAAGGGAGTTTAATAAAATTGCTAGTTTAAGCATCGAGGTGTCAGCACTTGGCATTAGAAACGTGTATTTTTAATTTTTATTTTATTTTTTTTAATTCGACGGATTTTTCAAGTGAAAATAAATAAATAAAGAAAAATAAATTTTCTTCTTATTTGAACTTGACTATCTCCGCAGGTGAGGGCGACCGATGGACGAAGTAAGCGAGGGAAACGACAGGAGCTCCTCCTGTTGTGGAGGCCATCGATTGGGATATGTTTGTAAATTAATCAAATAATTGGCTTTGATTATAAAAATTAAAAATTGAACCAATCAAATAAATAAAATTAAATTGAATTAAATTTTTATTTCATTAATAAGATTCAATTTTAAATGAAACAAAATATAATAAATTTAATAACAATTTAATTACTTTTTTTAACTCAAATAATATATATCAACAAGTATATCATATAATATTTATTAGAAATTTATAATTTTGATAAAGACTAAATAATAGTTGATCTTTCTATTATTTATATATTTACAATATATGAACTTATATTAATTAATTTAATATTTAAAAATATTAGGATGCATGGTACACTTTTTATTTTATCAATTTTATGAAAATAATTATCAAATTAATAACTTAAATAAATTAAAAAAAATTTATACTAGAAAGCAGCTTTTAGAAGCACCAAGAAAGCCGTCCCAAACTAAGCCTAAAACATGTTGATTTCGAGTTTCCGGGTCAACTCAAACCCGACCTGATTTTACAAATGGATCGAAATCCCTAACGCGAACCCGACCTGGTTCGAGTTCAGATTGGGTTTTCGGGTCGTGTCAAATATTGACACCCTATGAAGAATATTGAAATGTTGAACTAAAACAGTAATTTTATGTTGTGCGTGGAAGATGTAAATCAACCACCAACCCAATAATTTAATTATCTTGATCGTAGATTATAAGTTATTTATAAATTGTACTCTCACAAAATTAATTTCAAAAGCACAAACAGTAAATAATTACTATTTTCTCAATTCTCATGAAAAAAATAATTTCAATAAACAAATTTCAATAAAAAACAGGAATTTGTACACAATAAGTTTACGTGGTTCAAGTTCTTGCGAATTCTACATCAATGGGGCAATCTCGATCATCTTCTTTTATTCAATACATGTGGAAATTGGATACAAGAATTTTATATACAGAAAATTATTTCTCAATATAACCAAACTAGCCAACACTCGGCTAAACATAAAAGAATAAATGCTAAAAAATAGAAGATGCTAATGTTATAACAATAAAATGCCTCCACCCCAAATCTTTAACAGAAAACAAAACAAAGTAAGCTAAGAAGAATAGCAGGTGGAACCGGATATGCTAGAGAGCAGAGAAATCCTCCAAACTGAAACCAATGCTTCTAAAGCAAAAATTCAAGATATAATCAGATCTTTATTAATATGAGAAACAGGGAGCTAAAATCAGAAAAGAAAAATGGGATTTTTACATACATGCCACTTTATAATTTGTATATTACATATTTAACACTCAAAATTTAAATATTACACTCCTACCATCTATTTTTTATTTTCACAACAAAAGTAGCACTCCGTTAACAGCAACCTCACTCAGTTCTTTTTTTCCTTCCCATTTTCGCGGGAGAACAAGTTTCAGCGAAACCTTGTGTATGCCTCTGAGCTGCTCTTCCGCCTGTGGCCTTCACTCCGCACAAGCACTGGCTTTATTCACGGAGAACCGGTGAGATTTTTGGATTTTTCTGCATTTTTATTCACTTCCGCACAAAGCACTAGTTTTATGGCTTTATTCACGGCAGCGAAACCACGGTAGCACTGGTTTTATGGCTCTATTTACATGTCATTAGGCGGACTGTTGTAAGTATTCCCTGTGGTCCATCATCTTTGATTTTTCTGCATTTTTATTCACTGTAGTGTTGACCTCATTATTCGAGGTCAATTTTCCTGAAATCGATTCGAGTGCTTATGTCTTCCTAACCTAGTGTAGACGTCGCACCCATAGGATTTCATTTAGGTGGATTCCTAATGACGTAGCATCGACTCGAGCCTATCACCCAATTCGAATCAAAATCAATTCAATCTGAATTTTATTAAACTCAACTCATAACAAATCGACTCTTTTAAACCAAAATTTGCTACACCAATAGAAGCGAAATAAAATCAAATTTAGCTCGAGTCGAGTTCAATTTCAATAGCCCTTATTAACCAGATTTGACTCGTCACAAGTTTATATGTATATATAATAATAAATTTGTCATAAAGTATATATATATATATATATATATATATATATATATATATATATATATATATATATATATATATATATATATATATATATATATATATATATATATATATATATATATATATATATATATATATATATATATATATATATATATATTATATAAAAATATAATAAAAGAAGAATGAAATTTTGTCTAGATTATTATTAATGTATATCCTAATAACTATATCTTAATAAAAAAAAATTTTCAAATCAAAAGATAACTTCTGAAATCCTAAAGCAAGAATTGTATTCCCCACGTCTCTCTCTCTCTCTCTCTCTCTCTCTCTCTCTCTCTCTCTCTCTCTCTCTATACACACAGAACCGAACCTAGCCCTCACGAAATTTCTCTCCAGATCATACAAACCGTCCAAGCCCTCTCTCACTCGATCGAGAACTTTTATTTGGTCCGGTGAACGTACACTCCTCTACGTTCGGCCACCAATGTTTTAGCGCCACGTAGCATCAAGAAAAGTCGTCGACCCGACCCGCTGTTTTTTGGGTTCTCGCACGCGCATTTTTTTAAATCCTTTACGAGCCGCTAACCAAATACTGAGTTGTACCGAGTACCGAGTACCGAGTTTTTTCTTGCAATACCGAGTACCGAGTTTTTCTAGCAATACCGAGTACCGAGTTTTTTCTAGCAATACCGAGCAAATCCTGAACAAATACTGAGTTGTACCGAGTACCGAGTACCGAGTACCGAGTTTTTTCTAGCAATACCGAGCAAATCCTGAGCAAATACCGAGTTGTAGAAAAACTCGGTACAACTAGGTATTTGCATGATTTTGGTCTCCACAGAGCGGTATTTTTCGTTTTTGCAAAGCAATACCTACCAAATACTGATCAATATCGAGAAAATCGCGAACTTTCGGGTTCCGCTACGGGTCAAGTCGTCGGGCCGCGTGATAAAGAGTAAGAACACGTGGCGACATGTTATTGGCGGCCGAAGGTAGCTCTACGTCCGGTCAGAGGACGTAATAATTGTTCCTCTCACTCAGCTGTTCACAACCCACGATCTCCCTCTCTATTTTTCGTAAGAAAAGCCGCCCCTCACTGCAGTTCAAAAAACAACCCCAACTCCCTCCCAGTTGGTGAAACCAAAAGAACTCCCTATCACTCTCACGCTCCCTCTCGCACAAAAAAATCCCAATCCCGATCTCTCTCCCCCTAGCATTCGGACATCAAGAACCGAAACTCCCAACGCCCTCTAGTCGGCAACTCGCACTCCATCCCAAAGCAGTTCGCACAACTCCTCCTTTCCATTGGCATGCACAGTTCCGAACTCCATCTCGTGCGTGAAGTCCAGGAAAGAACCGAACTCCTCTTCCCAGGCTGATTTTGCGAAACTACCCTCCCGCTCCCTCTCTTGCATTCGCACACGAAGCCCAGGAATTCCAACTCCTCTCAGCCCGTACTCTCTCCCATTCAGAAGAAGACCGAACCCAGCCTCACATCGCCCTCGTCGCTCTCTGCAGTTCGCACAGAACTCCTTCCTTTTCCTCTGTTTTCGCACGACTAGCATAGGGCTGAGCCTTTCTCTGGCTTGCTCCCTTTCTTTGGTTGATTTCACCCTTAAGAAACCTGTCAAGTCCCCTGTAGCAGCAGCTGCTATTCGATTGAACCCAGGGAAGCAAAACAGAAGTCTCCACTTCTCTTGTTCGCGTAGATAGAAACTTTAACTGTTGATATTCCCTCCAATTGCAAGGTATTTTCTATCTTCTTCTTCATTATTTGGCTGTAGTTCTTAGCTCTCATACCAAATTTTCGTGATCAACCATTATTTGGAATCATAAAATGAATATAAAATCCAGTTCTAGCAAGGTATCGTCAACTAGATTTTCATATCTCTACTTCCTTTATAGTCAGATTGAAAATATTTAATTGTATCTAATCAAAAGTGTAACTTGTTGGATCTACATTTTCTTTCCTTTGAAACGAACTCTCTATGGATCAAATTTTTGTTAGGTTTATAAGAGCATATTGATCATCTCCTCTTAACTCAAATGTTGTTATTCTTGAGTAATTTTAAGTTGTCATTTTTGGTAGCAACGGAATAAAAAAAAATGAAATATTAAACTCTTGTTGATAGTTTTCTTGGTCTTTATAAAATTTGAGAGGATTTCTTGAATCATTTACTTAAGTTTTACTTCACTAATAATTAGTTCTCATAATCAGTTAGTGAATGATTTTTTTTTTATTTTCTCTTCAAGATCTTAACAGTAAAAAAAAAAAAAAGAGTAAGTTATTATGAGTTCTTTACATTGTATAGTTATTATTCTCATCCTAATATAATCAAATAGTTTTATGTTTACAGCTATATGTGTGTATATTTTAAGGCTTATAAAGTTGTAGGAAAGTTTCATTGGTTTTGAAAGAGAATAAAATTGGTTTTAATTCTGTTTTTTGAGTTGTATTTGGCATAAATATTGATTTGGAAAGGTGAAAATGTAAGTTTGAAGGAAGATGCTTGTGAAAGTTTAAAGGTAAAATGTATTGTGTGTAATTGTTAGAGATGAGGTGTATGATTTTGTGAGAAATGTGTGTATGTATATTGGAAGGCATTGTATGAAAATGATTTGAAAGGTATTGTATGAGAATGATGAAAGGCTAAATGGGGGATTTTGAAAGGCAAAGAGTATGATAAGTGTATTTTTTTTGGAAAGGTAAATTGTACGGTTCTTTGGAAAAGTGACACATATATGTTTTGAATGGTGAATCATGTATAACTTGAAAAGTGAAATGTATATATAAGTTGAAAAGTGAGATTAAAATGTTTGATTTGTGGAAAGTGTGCATTAGAAAGTGTGTAGATTTTGAAAGATTAAGATGTCGGTAAAAGTGAAAAAAAAATGTGTTTTGAAAAATGAAATTTGAGGTTTGTGAAAAATGAGAAGTGGAGATTGTATGTTTTAAGTGAGAAGTATATATCTTAAAAGTGACGAACGTATGCTTCAAAAGATGATTGTGTAAGTTTTGGAATGTGTAAAATGTATGTTTTGAAAGGTGAATTGTGTTCTTATATGTTGGAAGGTAAAAGGTATGGAAAGTTGAAAAGGAGAAATGTATAAAAGTGTTTTAGGAAAATGTAGAGTATGATTTTGGGAAGGGAGAAGTGTGCAAATGTGAGAGGTAAAGTGTTTATTTGGTGGAAATTATGTAAGTTTGGAAAAGTGGAAGTGAATATTAGAAAGATATAAAATGTGCTTTCGAAAGTAAAAGTTCCAAAAAGACATTCAACAAAACTAGTGTTCAAGCCCGAAGAAAGGTACGTCTTTATTTTCAGTAAATTTCAATTATTTTATTATTATTATTAAATGTGCTTTCTAATCCTTGTTTTTCCTGTTTTATTTGCATAAACTGCGAGGAATGGTACCGGTCGAGGGAACAAAAGGACAAGGAGCTAATGACGTCAGTCGCCTCTATCCAGCCGGGTAGAGGTGCTACGGGCGGAACCACCGGGTCGTAGCCCCCGGTGACTGTGAGTATTTCTAAACTTAGAAAACCTTTAGGGACCCCTTGACGTGGTGTGCATGAACCATTCCTTTAGGTCCTTGTAGCAACTTCAATTTAATTATGTTTACTTTTTTTTTTATTTTAGATCCTTAAACCCCTTTTACACACGCTCAAAGTCCTAAGGGTTAGTAATAATAAATTTTTATCCTATATAACAGTATTGACACTTAAGGACAAAAATTAAGGACTGAGTCTTAGAAAATCTAGACTTAGGATGCATGCATACTTTAGGATAGAAACTTATAACATAGAAAATTTAGTGACATCTCACTTTAGAATTAGTAAACATCTTTAAATTCGAATTCAATCAATTAGAAAACTTTAGCCAATAATTGACTTAGGACATTTCAAAACCTCACAGCCTATTGCACACACTTAGATTTGTTTCCTAGGACAACCGACTCTAGTTTTAGATTAGGCCGGTGTTTATTTCCTTACTGCACTGTGACGGGCTTTTTCTCGAGTTTTATTGCATGCTGGTTGTAAAATGTTGGTGTGTTTGTTTATTTATTTTTACTGCACTCTGTGTTGGTTTGATTGACGATTAGATTACCCATAGGCTAGGAGCGATTTGGATTGTTAATATGATTTTCTGCAGGTGGCCACACTCATGCAGGGCAGAAAAAGGGGGCTAATTAATTAATAATAAATAAATGCTACAGGTGCTTCAGCTGCTTAGCCCCCAAATGAAGAAGAGTGTGACCAAGTGTGGCTTAATAATTTAAATTCAATTGCATATATATATAACTGCGTGGGATGATTTTTTATAAATTGCTTAGGATAACCTTGCAGGTGGACTAGATTTTTCCTCCCTTTCTGTGAAATGAAATGTAATGTAAATATAATATATCAAGAGTCAATAAATGTGAAAGTGATTTTTTTTGAAAGTGGGATATTACATCCAATTTGGAATCCAAAGAAAGGAGAATATACCTTAAAGGATTATTCTCTTTTATTTGGAAAGCCAAATTAGGATGATTCAATATCTGAATTGAAAAGAAAATACCCCTCTTAGGGATGAGTTTCTTTTCATTTGGATATCCAGAACCCGACGGACCCGAGAAGTTCGTAGAAGAAGAAAAGACAGAACAAGAAGATTGAAGAAAGAAGAGGAAGAAATGAAGATTTAAGGAACAGTATATCCTATTTCAAAAATCACTTGCGTCATTCTTAGGATTAGAATCCGGGTTTGTTGTCAGTGGTGCCCAACCACTTTACTTTTCTGCAAATTCTGGGTGTAATATGGACATTGGACATTGGACATTATATTTGGATTATTAAAATTGATTGTTTACATTGTTTGTGCAGTAGATTTTTTTAGGACCTTGCATGCCGTGTTTTGTTTTAGCCTGGATTCGAAACGGAGATATTTTTTTCGTAAGGGTACGCTTAAAATTCTACTTGTAATTTTAAATAAAAAAATTTTTAGGCTCACATAGTAACTCTAACGATCTAAGAAGTAAGCTCGGGACCGCCGAGAGTCAGCATAAGCATATTAATACTTTCTCTTCCTTGTTAGGCACCTCCCCGCCTGCGGGTTCTGGCAGACCACTTGACCTATGAGGGTGCAGTTCTGTCAAGGGGAAGTTGTGCAATCTCTAGGAAAAAATCTATTTTCTAAGCCTAAATTTTTAAACTGCTTCATTATCATTTTATGCATTCGAGTCAATTAGCATGCATTGCATTAGATACAAACTAAAAAGAGTCTAAAATTTTAATTGCATTTTTAGACATTTATCACCCTACATAAGTTGAGGGGCTAATTAGGAATTGTCTTAGATGTCAGCCTCAATTCCTTAAAACTTAAACAACATCCTTACCCATCTTTCATAAAAGACTGGACACATGGTTTTAAAGCGCCTAGGTGGTTAGCTGGCTCCCCAATCCAGACCGGGGTAAGTCCAGATTTGCACTTCATTAGTTAGGTTCGGGTCGCTACTTTGTAGTACCCAAATTAGATTTAGGTTCTGAGGCAGATTCTTTTTAGATCTTAAGTCCTCGCCCTCCGGGAATATAATCCCAACTTTCTAATAAAATGTCAACTTAAACATAAAATTTTCTCTTAAAATGTAAAGTCCAACATATGATAGACTGAGGTTGTCTCTGAGCTTCTCAGAATCCGACACCTCCTACTTTTCCTCCATTGACTCGCTAATAAATGTTCAACATTGAGCTTTCACCTTGGAAAATTCCTACTTCTGTTTCTTGTCTTTTACTTTGTAGTCAAAGAGTATGAAATCACTGCTTTAATCGAGAGTTTTCTTAGGAGCATTCCTCCTAGGATGTAATTAACTATAGGAGCTTGCTCTTATAGGGATTTGAGGACCCCAGACTAAAATAAACCTTGTTTTATTCGTATAAAACAAGGGAAGAATCTTTGGGAACGTAGATATTTTTAAAACCTTATTTTTAATTTTGAATAAACTTGTAGAATGTTATTATTATCTTTTCAGATAATATAATATTATACTTGTTATATTCAACTTTAGAAATAATGAATTTTATAAAACTCATTCTCACTTTTGGATATCTTGAAGAATATTATGTTCGTCTTTTAAGATGATATAATATTTTTCTTGCCATATCTAAATAAAAGAATGAATAAATTTTTTTTGCAAAAAAAAACCGTATTTCTATCTTTAAACATATTCTATAGAATTTCATGTTCATCTTTTAAGATGATATGTTATTCTTTGAACTGTTTGATTATAGAAATATCAATTTTCAAAACCCTATTTTGATATTGAATCCATTATAGAATATTGTGTCGGCCTCTCGAGACTGTACTTTATTCTCAATGCAGTATTCGATTACAAAATATGAGAAATCAAAATCTGCATGGTGACACAATTTTATTTCCACCATGTAGCTGCTCTTACAACTCAATGGCGGTTTAACACGAACATCAAATTTCGGATCTCTTTACTGTTGAAGAACAATACCATATTCAAACAACAATTATGAAGCAAAATCTGAAAGATAATCTGATTTGAGTAATCAAAAGTCAAAATATATGTGTTTAGCAGCTCATAATATCACTAATAAAAAGGTCAAAAAGATATCTTTATTCAAATCTCCATGCATTCAGACAGCCAAACCTTGAATTTAACTTGCTTTCTGCCACTTTCGGTCGGGGTAGCGTGAAATGAAGCGGAGAAGGGAGAAGAGACGGAGTGAGACGGAGTGATATTTTTGAGGTTAAGTTTGTATTTGAGTGGTATATATGAAATATTTAAGTTTTGAGTGTTAAATATGTAATATGCATGTTATAAAGTGGCATGTATGTAAAAATCCCAAGAAAAATATGCATAGAATTGAACAGGAGACGTAACTCCAAACCGAGAGCATCACAACAGGTATCAAAATCAAACCTCCTAATCCACAAGGAGAAACATATACCTGCACGACAATCACAACATATTGCCTTTCCAGAGATGAAGAACAAGTAAAAGGAGAATAAGAATGGTTCACCTTCTTCACACACACAGAAATCCCAAGATTTTACCTCCCCAAATCTTCTCTCTTCCACAAGAAGCTCAAAAAACCGTTAACAAAGACCTAGCCCTTTCTTGCTCTCACACCCAAACCAAGCACCACTCAATGCATTTCCAATCCAAAAACTCTTTGTCTCACACACCCAAAGAAGAGCTAACGACACAAATCCGGCAACTAAACGACAATCACTTACTATTAATACACTCCTCCAGCAACCTATCAGACGCTCACGCGTGGTCTTACATCTTGTATAATTAACTATATATACGACCTATGTATCTACGTAATGAGAGCAATGATAGTTTACTATTTCCAGTTCTCTTCCTCTGTCTTCTCCCTTCTTGTTCTTTATCTTCTACATGGTATCAGGCCTTCTGCTTCTTTCTTGATCGGGACGATGGCCAACTCTCCGACAGCATCCTCTGCAACCGCTCAATCTCACATTACTCCGGCTGAAACCTCCCAGATTCTCAGTCGCTCAAATTTGTCGTCTCAAATCTCAAAACGCTCATCCCGAATCAACTCTCATCCGAGAACTGTCCTCTTTGGCGTCATCAGATTTCAAAGCTTCTCCGTGCCAATGAGTTCGATCACTTTCTTGCTCCACCCACCCTCTCACTGGACTCCACTGATCCTGCCGAAGCTTCGCTGATCAAGAACTGGCGGTTCATAGACGAGAATCTTCAGACAGCCCTGTGCTCGACGATCTCGCCGACTGTACTCCCATACATTCTTCATCTCGACACCACGCATGAGATTTGGCAAGTTCTAGAAAGCCAGTTTCAGGCTACCAGTCGATCCAAGGTGATTCAGCTCAAGAATGAGCTTCATCACATATCCATGAAAAATCTCTCGATGATCCAGTATCTTACAGAAATCAAGAAGCTCATCGATCAAATTGCATCAGCTGGATCTACAATCGATTATGAAGATATTTTTCTCTACATCTTGAACGGTTTGTCGTCGGCGTATCAATCGTTCAAAATGTATATTTGGAACTCACCGACTCAAATTCGTCTTGAAAATCTGTATGCCATGCTTATCAGTGAAGATATCCATATCAATGCTGATGCCGCTCGCAACTCCGTCGAAACCAGTCAACAATCGGCTCTGTACGCTAACAGGGGTCGAGGTCGTCGCACCCGAGGTCGCTCCAACCAATCTCAAAACTCGAATAGCCGATCAGGACAACAACTAATCACTTGCCAGATCTGCACCAAGAAAGGCCACTCGGCGTATGTATGCTGGCATCGCATGAATGCTAATTACACCCCTCAAACGAGCAATCCAAAACAGAACAATGCTCTCATGGCTAAATCCGAAACTCCATCCTACGATTGGTACTTAGATTCAGGCGCCTCCTCCCACATGACCAATGTGGCAGACAATCTCAACCAACCAACCGCCTATCAAGGAGCCGATGGTGTCTTCATTGGGGATGGAAGAAACATTCCCATTGCTCACTCGGGCACGGGAATACTTCCAACCCCAAATCGTAAGCTTCAACTAACGCATTTACTTCACGTTCCTAACATTTCGCACAATCTCATATCTATATCGCATTTACTTAAAGATAACAATATCTCAGTTACTTTTGATCCAATGGTTTTGTGTTTAAGGATCTGACGACAAATCAGGAGCTTCTTCGCGGTCCATGTAATGCAGGGCTGTACAAAATAAGTCAAGCTAACAATACCAAGACAAGCACATCAGCACTTCAAGCATCCAAGAACTCGGTCTTCAGGTGGCATGACCGCCTCGGACATCCTCACCTCCGCATACTGAACAGCATAGCTCACTTAAATCCTACTCTGCATATTCAGCATTCCTCTTATTTTCCCTGCAATACCTGTATTCAATGTAAAAGCCACAAATTACCGTTTGTATCGTCTACAACAAGAAAATAATTTCCTCTTGAACTTGTGCACTCTGACGTATGGGGACCGGCTCCGGTTACCTCTACTCAGGGCTACCGTTTTTTCGTTATTTTTGTGGATGATTTTTCGCATTACACCTGGCTTTTTCCGATTACGAATAAATCAGATGTTGTTTCTGTTTTCATACAATTTACTACACACATTGAAAATCAAACTAATTGCAAAATTAAAGTCCTTAGGACAGATGGCGGCAAGGAGTTCATCAATAAACAGATGCATACATTTGTCCGATCCAAATGGATCCAGCTCTAATCCTCGTGTCCTTATACACCAGAACAAAACGGTGTATCAGAACGCAAAAATCGTCACATAGTGGAAACGACAAGATCTCTCATTCACAGGGCATCTGTTCCTCTGGTATACTGGCCTGAAGCATGCTCAACCGCGGTATACCTCTTCAACCGTATGCCATCTCCCAACACTCAATACAAATCACCACTGCAACTTCTGTTTCGCAAACATCCGGATTATGATCATCTACGGACCTTTGGATGCGAGTGCTTTCCTCTTCTACCCAGCCACTCGCGGAACAAACTCCAACCCAAGTCCAGCTCCTTCGTCTTTATGGGTTACTCAGAAATCTACAAAGGATACAAATGTCTCAACAGGGAATCTCACAAAACATTCATCTCTCGTCATGTTACATTTCTTGAAGACTCATTCCCTTTTAATCAAACTATTTCTCCTCCGCAGATACAACCTCGGACATCCCCCCTTCTATGCTTCTACCGACCTCTAAGGCATCAGATATAAAACTCTCCAACCCAACCTACTCAGCACAAACATCAGCTTCAACACCCCAGGAGCCAACATTGCTCCCACCTCCCAGTCACACTACTTCAAACGTCATTCATGTCCAGGATACAACTCACACTCACCAGACTATACAAACCAAGCATCCCATGATTACTAGGCTGCAAACAGGATCCCTAAAACCATCCAAGCGTCTCAATCTCCTCGCCACAGCCTCGTCCACATTGGATCCAGACCCTACCAGCTACGCTGAAGCCAACAGTCACTCTGAGTGGCGACAAGCCATGGCCGAAGAGTTCATTGCTCTTCAAAAATAGGGCACATGGTGTCTCGTACCACCTCTTCCAAAGGCATCCATCTTAGGCTGTAAATGGACGTTTCATAAGAAATTCAATTCGGACGGTTCGGTGGCCAGGTTCAAGGCGCGCCTCGTGGCTCAAGGAAATAAGCAAGAATACGGCATCGACTATGGTGAAACATTCAATCTGGTAGCAAAATTTCCAACCATTCGTATGCTATTTATCTAAGCTCTCTCTCAAGGATAGACCGTGCAACAACTGGATGTATCGAATGCCTTCCTCCACGGCCAACTTACAGACACGGTCTATATGGCTCAGCCGCGAGGATTCATAGATAACACACATCCAAATTACGTATGCTGGCTGCGAAAATCAATCTATGGGCTCAAGCAGGCCCCCCGACAGTGGTACACTACATTTACAAATCATCTTCTCACGCTCGGATTCCAACACAGTCAAGCTGATATGTTGCTTCTCACGTTTCAACACAATCAGTCGCAAAATCTTCCTCCTCGTCTATGTCGATGACATTCTGGTCACCGGCAACAACCAAGAAACCATCAACAACGTTCTGTCCAAGCTTCATTCTCAGTTCAACATGCGAAATCTAGGACCGGCACATCACTTTCTGGGTATCAAAATTCAAAAATTCAAAAATTCAAAGATAAGTTCTTTCTCTCTCAAGCCTCCTATGCTCCATCTATCTAGACTTCGGTTAATCTAACACATCGTAATTCTTTAGCCAACCCGTCATGTATGAAAATTCCAACTGAAGCCACCGAGGACACTATGCTATCGGAACCCAGCACATACCGCAGAATCACTGGATCATTACAGTATCTAACTCTAACCCGTCCGGACATTGCTTACGCGGTCAACGTGCTATCTAAACATATGCATAATCCTTCCCCTCAGCATATATACCTACTCAAACGCCTGCTACGGTATATCAGAGGAACCGTGGAGTTCGGACTACCCATCCTCAAAGCTCAGCTCAAGCTCACGACATACTCTGATGCTGACTGGGCCAGCGACCCTACTACGCGGAAGTCCACGACTGGTCACTGCACCTTCTTAGGCGATACTCTTATATCCGGGCTGTTAAAAAGCAGGCTACGGTTTCCCGTTCATCCACGGAGTCGGAGTATCGGGCTCTAGCGGCGACTGTTGCGGACTCCATCTGGCTCAAAAGACTACTCAATGACTTCCTCATTCCACACAATCAACCCATGGATTTATTCTGCGATAATATGTCGGCTATAGCTCTTGCTCACAACCCGGTATATCACGCCAGAACTAAGCACATTGAGATAGATCACAGATTTGTTTGTGATCACATTCAAAATCAAGATATTCGTCTTCTACCGATCGAGGCAACCTTCCAAATTGTGGACATTCTCACGAAGCCATTATCTACTCCCCGGTTTCAAGAATCAAGATCCAAACTGACCATTCAAGATGAACGCTCGGTTTGACGGGAGTTATTAATACACTCCTCCAGCAACCTATCAGACGCTCACACGTGGTCTTACATCTTGTATAATTAACTATATATACGACATATGTATCTACATAATGAGAGCAATGATAGTTTACTATTTCCAGTTCTCTTCCTCTGTCTTCTCCCTTCTTGTTCTTTATCTTCTACACTTACGATTGTCTTCTTCGAAGAAGAAGAACAAGATAGAGATGATAAACAAGAAAGATTTACCTTCCTAAATAGGAATCGAAAGACTTCTCCACCTCTATCTTCCTCTCTCTTTCACACAAAGAAGCCAAACCAAACAAACCTTAGCTCTTTCTCTCGGATGAACCTGCTCTCACAGCCGAAGCCCAACTCTCTTTTCTCAAAACCCAAAATGAATGCTTCGGATTTGTTTTCTCATCATAATAACCTCCTGCCAGCAAGCCTATTAATAGAAAAAGACCAAACAGCCCACATTTGCAAGATAATAAAGAAAAGAGCTAAGGATGAAACCGAATAAAACTAATTAATCTTAATATTAAAATTAATCAGCTTTATTTTATTTAAAACATATAAAACACATTTTATGATTAAAAGTTTACTATAATGTTCCACCCTTTTTTTTGTCACTAAATCCTATCACGACCGTGTCTGGTAGGCCCTGAATCTTCTGGGTATATGCAAAATGTTGTTATGGAGGAATTTCCTTCATTTTGTTATTCGTGTAAAAAATTTGGGCATTTATCGGGTAATTGTCGTCCTGTGGTTTATTTATTTGTGCCGGCGAAGGCTGCCACGTAGGATTTAAATGTTTCGAACACTATTCTCCCTTCTTCTAATGTTGAGGTTGTTTCTGTTGATCCTATTCCTCCATCCTTGGATTTGGATGCTCAGCCTGTGCTTCAATTGGTTGATTTGGAGACCCATCCTGCTAATTTAGTGGTTGAAAATGTGGAAATTGAGGTGGAAAATATTGTGGATTGTTCGGGTGGTAAGGTTGTTGCTGGTGATGGGGTTGTTTTGTCCCCTGATGCCTTACCCTTTATTCCTAATGGTTCGATTTCGGGTACTTTAGATTTCGTGGTGATTTCCCCTATAAATTGTTGTAGTGATGATAATAATAGTGGTGTTGATCGTTTGGTGTCGGTGGTATCTGCTCCGCCTGTTTTGGGTGATATTTCTCTTAAGCCCGTTATGGTTGCTGCTATCCCGTCTGAAAATATGGGTTTGGGGGTTGGTGGTGTGCCTGCCAACTCCAGTTCTCTTCCTGCCAAGGTTGACTGTTTAGTTGACAACAATTTCGTGGATGTTCCTGTTACGTTAATTGATCCGCCAAGTTTAGTGTATCATGTGGGAGACAATTCGAGATTGGTTGCTCGTATGCAATTGGATTGGCTACATGACTACTCAACTGAGTCGGATTTTGTCGATTTGTCTGATGATGAGGTTCCAGGCAACTCTTTTGATTTGTTGCGTGATAAACCACTTGTTTCGAACCACTGCCTCTCGTGGTCGGGCTCGTGGCTAAGGTCGACGTGGTCGGTAATGATTATTTTTGGTGGGTTGGATTTGTTAACTGCTCTCTATGGGCCTCAGCTTTTGGGCTCTCTGCTTAATGTTTTTGTGGTTTGTTGTTGGGCTATGATGTGGCTGGGGCTCGCGTTTCCATCTGCTAGCTCGTGGCAACCTTGGTTTGCAACTTCTCCAATTGGACGGTCCGAGTTTGTCTTATGAGACACTGGTAGTCCTCGCCTTCTACTGAGCCCTCGGGTTTGTTTTCCTCATCTTGATTTTGTTTTTGTTTTTGGGTTATTGTAATCGCTTTTATTATGGAATGAATTGTTTTTTCTGTTAAAAATAATAATAATAATGTTCCACCTTCTGAAATATCTTCTAATTTATGATTAAATTGCTTTAGATCTTACTGGCCTTTCATTTCCAAATTATATAACTCTGCATGGCTTGAAAATATTAGCTCCTCTACATGAACTTTTATGCATACCAATTTTTTATCAAAAGAGTTACTTTCATAACTTTATCATTTGATTCATCATAAGCCTATCCATTCCTCATTTTTGTATCATCAAAGCAATTATTACAAACTAATATGCTATTATATTTTTTTTAGATTTATGATAGCTTTCAAGAGGTTTATTTAAATTATTGTGTAATAGGAAATCATATAATATTATTTTATTTCAATGTATAGTTGTGGAAATATGCACAAGTATCAATCTATAATGTTTTATTATAAGTTTATATATTGTAAAGTAATTCTAATATTTTTTATTATGAATAAAATTTCAAATATTTTTATTTAAAATCATAGATATCTCGCTTTGAAAGAAAAATTCACATTTAACCCATTTATCTCAAAAAATAAATTGTAGAACCATCAATATAAAATATTATATAATTTGTATTTTCATTTAAATAAAAAGACAAATATACCATAAAAACAAAAAGTATATATACTTTTATGTTTATGCTTTTATATTTTTTCAAAAATAGTTTTTTTAATCATATTAAAACTATCATTTAAATATGTTTTTTTAATTGAATTTTTTAACATAAACAGTTTAAAAGCCCTCAAACAGAGAAGTGCAAGCTTTACCTTATCCTATAGGCAAAATTTGACGGCCCACTAAGGTATCTCAGCTTTCAGCCCAGGAAAACGCCATATATTTTGTACAGGGCCTTCAGAAGCCCGATAAAATCAGATCTGTTCAGGTTTATCAGTGGGATTAAGGCTTTATTTGGGACGGCTTTCTTCCTACTTTTTAAAATAATTTATTTTACAAAATTTTTTTTTTTTAAATTAAAAAATTACTTCAATAAGCAGTAAAAAAGTCATCACAATTAAAACCTAAATTTAGTCATGTACTAAAATTAATTAGTAATTTCAGCTAATATTTAAGAACTTTTACAAATAAAATAGAAACACGGCTACTAATTTACATAAATGTAATATTTTATTTTTCACTAAATCTTTGTTATGGACAACTTTTTTATTGCTTCAGCACCTTTGTAGTACAAAAGTTTTAACTTTTGTACTAAAAAGCTACTTTAAGAAGTAACAAGAAAGTCATCACAAACGAAGCCCAATATGTGCATCCTAACTTTCCTCTCCTCATATAAAAAACCTCATTAATCACATTGAAATTTTTACCATATTGGAAGTGTTTGAAAAACACCACTTACAATTTAGTTGTGATGCTCTAGAAAAAGACAAAAGAGTGGTTAAAATCGGTCGAATCATTAACCTTTCCTTCTTATGTTTTGTTGTTTGGTTTGATTTTCACAACCTTAGATAAAACTTCACACTAAAATTGACTGGCAATGTCAATAACAAAAATCTAATATGATGTATTGCAAAGTGCTCAAACTTTTTGATGAGGGGCTGAAATAATTTGAAGTAGCTAAGGATTTTGATAAATGATTATTTGAATGATATCAAAATCAACTCCTAACTGAACAAAACATCAAATATTACAAATATGTTCTAATGTCCATTAAATAATATACATTTAAGATCTGTTTGAGATGACTATAGTGTTTTGTGAAGTTGTTGTGGAAAAATAACGTAATTATTCGGGTTGCAAAATTAATCTATCAAAATACCAAAATTTCTAAGAAAAATTTAGAAATTTAATAATCAAAATTATAGTTACTAATAAAATAATTAGAAAATGATCGAAAACAAACTCTTTATTTTAAATTTAGGATCTTATCCATAGGGAAAAAAAAAGCCTTAAGATTTTATCTAAATCTTTGCCCATGTAGGAGAAATTATTTGATGCAGTCACTCGATGATCTGGAGGTGAATCAAAACGCGCCACTTGACCTGTTACATAGCAAAAAAGTGACATGATAGATTATGATTTACCTCCAAATGTCGTCCAATATACCTCCAAATGTCGTCCAATAACTGCACAGAATAATTTCTCCCAATATGGACATAGGCAAAAAGACCAAATTAACCAAACAAACATTAAAAACCAACATGGTAGGCTCACCCATGATAGGCTCACCAGAGGGTAAATCAATTCTCATTGCAATGAAGTCCACGAAGTAAATAAATAAAATAAAAGGAAGGCATGCCTGTTGTTGAACATGCCGTAGGATGGGATTGGAATTTGGAAGTAGTTCTGGACCTATCGAGAAATCCAATGGCAGGCAATTAGTCAATTGCTGTGGGCCCCTTCTTGACTTTAGTAAGACTTCGTGCTGGTTTTTAACCAATTGCTCCGTTGTCACTTCACGGTTAAACTCCGCCATCCCTGCTTACAAAAAAAATAATATTATTCGGCTATTATGTAGAATTTTTTCGGTACAGGCATTTTTTTTGTCTAAAATCGAACCTTCTTCTGCGTACGTTCACTAGATAGAATAAAAGTTCCTATTATGCATCGCTTTGGTAGAGATATTTTGAATTTCAATCTTTTATATATATAGTATATGAGTAAATTTAATTTAATTGACCTAAATATTTCTCCCAAAAAATTATAGGGCTATTTGATTTGACCTAAAATAGATGTAAATATTATAAATATAAATGTTTTTAAAATATTAATATTTTATTTAAAATAAAAGAAATATGAAGTAAAATTTTGGAGTATTTAAAATTTATCGATGATAAATTTTGATATATGTGAAAATCATTAGATTTGACTGGTTTTCAAAAACACTATAATTTGTTTGTCATTGTCACCCTGGTCACCACCATCTATTACGGATTTCAATGGCCATCACTATTGCCATCGGCATTTGTCGTTAACCAACCGTCACAACCTCACCCGCAGATGCCCGATCGCTACAACCCACAGTCACTGGTGCTCATCATTGTCGGTCACTGACCAGCATCATTGTTAGGCTTTACATTACATTCATTTTATTCTAGTAAAAAAATTTACACATATTTATTTTACATTCAACCAAACAGCTAAAAAAAATTTAAATATGTTATACTCCTTTTAATTATTTTGGTTTTTTTTAGCAAATCAAATAGCCCCTAAAATTAGAAAAAAAATGAAAGCACTCAAAAGCTATATAACATCAGATAAATTCATTTAAAAAAAATTATATTTATTATATTATCTTTGTTGCGTGTTAGAAAATACGCGGTGGTAGAGTTTGTAAATTCGCGTCCGAGCGTTGCACGTAAGTTTAACACACAAACAGAAAAGAGGAGTGAACACCAAGAGCTTTTACGTGGAAAACCCAAAAAGGGAAAAAACCATGGGGCCTCGCCCAGTTGCAAAGTTCCACTAGTGTTTTTGTAGATTACAAATGGCGGATTCGTCCCACAAGTTGGGATAATCCAAGTATAATTTGTTCCTTCCACGAACTTTACAAGATTCTGCAAATTCCTGGCGTTTCCCGAAAATCCGGCAGAGTTCCGGCGTCTTCAGGCGGCAGGAAAAGCTCCGGCGGCGGTGGTCGAGGAGGTGAGGAATCTCCTATTCCCCTTTCTCCTTCTCCTTCTCCTCTTCTTCTCTCTCTTCCCTTCCCCCCTTTTGGTGTAGAATGAGGGCTCTATTTATAGTTTTTCTGGAATGGCATAGCCCGTAAATAAGCGTGAGATCAAGGGCGAACAGGGAGTGGTTTGAATGGACGGCCGATATCGAATCCTTTGATCATGCACCGTTCGTTGGACATTTGTAGGCTTTAATGATGTTGGAATTCGATGATCTTGGGCTCGTTGGATTCGTCTCGTCGAGCCGCTCGATTCGAGTATAAGCTCGTCAAAATCGAAGACCGTTTGGTAACTCAAATATCGGTTTGAACCTTCCAACAGTGCTTTGAACCCTTGATTCGGACCCATTTGAGCTTGGATTGGGTTAATCTTGGTGTCGTTGGGTTTGTATTTCCGAGACGCTCAGTTTGACTGTAAGCTCGCAGAAATTGGAGTTCATATGCTCCCGAAATTAATTTTTGAAGTTTCCAATTATTTTTTGCCTCGAGATTTGTGCCTGATTAAGATATTTTTTGGGATACGTATCAGTTGCCCCCCTATTTTCGGACGTCGTAGCTGTAGGAGTCCGAAAATATGTGTTCAAAAATTTGTATCGGCCAAAACACAAAAAATTGTGTTCCGAAAATTAAGCGTTTCTCGAAACTTGATCGCAGAGGCTTTGTTGAGTTCCGAAAGTTGCAAAATTGAGTCCGGAGTGTCGAAAAACGTGTTCAGGGACCCCAAAAACATCAAATTTGAACTTGTTTGGGCGAAAATACGGGCCCAAATTGGATTGGGCGACCGAGCAGCCGGACCGGCCGGCTGGCCGGCCGCCTCTGCCGCCGCTGCCAGCGAGAACGGCGCCGAAACGCGCGCCGGAGCACATCCGCGCTGCGCCCGCTCCGCAGGCCGTCTGGACCGGTCCGCGGTCCGCCTGGACCGGTCCGCGGTCTGCCCCGCGAATGGGGCCTGCTCCGCTACAGGGCGCGCGGCGGCCGCGCCTGGCTGCCGCCGGCAACTGCTGGCCGCAGGTTTCACGCGGCCAGCCGCGATCCGAGGGCTTCACGCGCGGATCTCCGTGCTGGTCGCTGCGTTTCGTGGTGTCTTTTCACTGAACCGACTTATGTGGGGCCCACTTGCCGAAAATAGGCATTTTTTGGTCATTTTTGGCCAAAAAAAATCCTAAAAAATCTAAAACAATTCAGAAAAATTTAAAAAAATTGGATATTTCGAAAATTGTGATAACTTCCTCCTATTCTCTCCAAAACTTATAAACAGGCCTCCTAGGCCTTTAGAAAATTTGCAACTTCTCTTTCTTTCTCCCTCCGGTTCTCTGGCGGCTGAGGCTTCCGCTATTTACAAGTTGGAATTTTTTCCTACTAGAATAGTGCCCCTCCTCGCGTGCATAAACCTACGGGATTTCTTCCTCCCCCTCCGGTTTACTGACAGTTGAGGCTTCTGTTATTTGCGAGTTAGAGTTTTTTCCTACTCGAATAGCGCCCCTCCTCGCGTGCAGAAACCTACGGGATTTCTTCTAGTAGAGTGGACGGATCATAACCCTCAGCTGGGGGCCTTTGGCCTATTGCTGGTGATCGCTCAATTCTTTCTTGCTCGAGTCTTTCTGTGTAGTAGTCAAGCAGGTGTATTGAAGATCGCACTCTCGTATCTACAACCTCCCTCCTTTGTGCAAGGAGAGGGTACGTAGAAGGAGCAACGAACTCTCGATTGGCCTCGAAGTCGGTCTTCTCTAAGGCTTCCAATTCAACAGTCTTTCTAGCCCTAAGATTCCTTTTTCTGGCTCTTCGAAGGTAATTCTTCATCTTGTTCCTACCGACGACAGGGGCGCTAGAATTTGATCCGATCTCAGATTGAGATGGTAACTCTTTTGTCATTATTGACTTCTGGTTTTGATCCTCCTGAGTAGAGAGTACAGTGGGTACAGTGGCGACAACAACTTCCATCTTAGAGATGGGGGAGTCAGCTCCTGACCCTAAAGTAACTTCTACTAAGGGGAAATTCCCTTGAGTACAAGCAGACAGATCTAAGATTCTTTCTCCATTAACTGAAATCTCAAGGTTTTGAAATTCCATTTCGTACTGAATTAAATTGCCATTAAGAATTTCTTCTACAGGCACATCTCTATTCAGTGAGAAGACGAGTTTCTCAACCATTTGAGTGTTTGATTTCCTGGAATTAAGAAAGTGATCTGAATTAATGATTTGAAATTGAATTTGATTTTTAAGTTTGATTAACTTTATTCAAAATTATATAACTCAATCATATTCAGTTTACACTGAACACGGTAGTTCATAAAAATTGACAAATTGAAGTTAAGAGTTGAACCTGACTCTTTTGCTACACCAATTGATTTAGGGCAAAATGTCAAAGTTCAAATTTGAATTTGTAATCAAATTTGAGGTTGAATTTAAAGTTGAAATCAAACTTGATTTTAAGATTTAGATTGAATTTGGATTTAAAACTGAACTTGAATTTGAGGTTGGAATCAAACATGAATTCAATTTTAAGATTTAGATTTGGCTTAACTCTTTCACCCCGCCAAGTGATTTGGGGGTAAAATGTTAAAGCCCAGAACTGATTGAAATTTTTGGTTTGTGTTGTATGTGCTCAACTACAACAGAATGTTATAGAAGACACATGACAACGACGATTAAAATTGATTTGAAAGGTTTGAGGTAAGTTTTGAAAGTTCAAAAATCTGGCAGAACCTCTCTTCACTTTGAAACTCAATATGTTGAACTCGTGTTCAACATAAAGGTTAACAAATTTACAAGGGGGGATTCTAACAAGTCAACCCGACTCTTTCACCCCGACGAACTGTTCGGGAGTGAAATGTCAAAACTTGACTTTGCCAGAAAGGTTGATCTTTTGAGTTGAATTCTGAAAGTGTTTATATTCTTTCACACATAATGAATTGTAAGAGCTATAATTCTATATGTAGTGATAGAATATAAGGATCAATTAGGATTTGAAAGAGATTGAATTTTGCTTAAATGATTGAAATTTTGATTTTGAAATTGAAGTATTTTCTGTAAATTGTGAAACTTAGTATGCTATATATTTGTTTGCATGCGAGTTTACAACATATACAGAAGAATTTTGGCTTGACTCTTTCGCTCTATCAATCAAGTTGGAGGCAAAATGTCAAAGCCCGACTTAAAGGGAGGTTTCCTACACTCACCTCTCTATTAACATGTCTTAATTGAGTTGGCCACACTCACCCAAGGAAGAAATGGGTAGAGGGACCAACGGAGAGAAAGGTAGTCAAAACTACCGATGCAATAGAATTTATACCGCTACTAAAGATGGAGAGTGAGATTTTCCCCAGTGGAGTCGTCATTTTTTGTTTTGGTTAAAAAAAATATAGTTATATTTTGAAAATGTATTAATTTTCTTTGGGAATATTTTTAATTTTGAATTTTAAAATTGAACGCATCATTATGAACAGTATATCACCTCAGGAGATGATCATATCGTTCCCTAATGGGTTCAAATTTCAGAATCTCAAATTTATCCGGATTATCGTAGTCAAACTCAAAGGGAGAATCACATTTGACCCCGGAGGATCAAAATAGAATTTAATCAATTATTTGACTACGCTAATTTGGATAAAAAAGATCATTAATTTCATAATCAAAATCACGATAGTAATTGATATATTAATCCGAGGAAAGAAATTATCAATCACTATTGATCGTTTGAAAATGATGAAAATGATCGTTGAATTTAAATTTCCCAAAGAAAATTAATTAGAGTTTTTGAAAAATTGGTTTTGAAAATCAATTCTGGGTTTCTAAATCTCCTACGAGCGCAAGCCCTCGTAGTTAATTACATCGTAGGAAATCGAAATTTCCTACGAAAACTCTCGATTAAAATAGCGGTGTAAATTTTATTTAGATTTTCAAAGATCGATATCAAAGGAAGAAAAAGGTTGGAATTTTCAATCGGGATTGGATCAAGGTTGAACACTTATTTCTGGAGTCAAAGGAAGAAAGGTAGGAGGTGTTTTGGGATTCTGAATTACTTCAGAAACACCTCAGTCTATCCTAAGTGTTGGGCTCGAATTTGATTTAAAGAGGTTTTTAATTTGAATGATCAATTTTATTAAAAAGTTGGGACTTATATCCTTGATCACCAGATCGGGAGAATGCCTAGGAGGTAAGGGTGAAGACTAACCTACCAAATGGGTACGACGTCCCTGGTCAAGATCCCATGGTTTTCCATCGTTCCAGGTTCGTCGATATCCTTAACCTACTTAGTCGAGTGCCGACCAGAGGATCCTTGTTAGCAACCATGGGTTACCTCATTCAAGGGGACCTCATAAGCTAAGGGGCTGGGGACCTAATCCTAGGCTGACAAACAGGAAGTGCACAGGTCTGTGGACAGTGAACCTATGTCTATGTTATCTAACCTATGATGCCACTCTCATTTCGTATGCATATCAATCTATCTATAAAAATAGAAAGGAACGCCGGCCTAACCTAAAGCTAGAGTCCGTGTCCTAATGGGTCAATCTAGGTGTGTGTAGCAGGCTATGTGGTTTGGATATATCCTAAATCAGGTAATTGATTAAAGTTATTTTAATGTTCTGGTTGGTTGAAAGGCTTAAGGAAAGATTTTGGTTAAAGTTTAAATCTTAATGATTTAAAATTGATTTTAAGATTGATTGTTGGTTTTGAAGTTAGATTGAAATTTTCTGGATTTTAAATCAAATGTTTAATATTCTAAAATTATTCAAATCATTTAATGATTTTAATTAGGGGGTTAAAATTTAAATCTTAGATTAAGAATGTTTTCTGAAAAGTTTGTATTTTATTAAAATATTAGATCTTGAGATGAGTTGAATGCCTTTAAGTTTGATTGATTTAGAGTTTGTTTGAATTAATCATGAATTTTCAAAGTTTTGATCATTTCTTGGAATTATTTAATTATCTTAATTAGAGAGGTTTTGATGTTTGGAATTCAATTGAATTCCAAACTCCTTGTAATCAATTCCAAAGGTCATGAATGACCCAAGGATAGATTCCCAAGTGTTTAGAAATTCTCTGGAAATTTAAATTATTATTAATTAATTACATTAATTAAATATCAGATTTTAATGATTATTAAATTATTCTTAAATTTGAAGTCAAATCTGGTTGATTTTAATTTTAATGTGTTAAGGATTCAAATCTGGTCAATTAGAGGGGTTATTCATAGTTTTTGGATTTAAAAGTGGTTTATTAAAATTTCTAGCAGGTTTTAAGGTTTGATTAAGGTTTAAACTTTAGGGGTTTGATTAAGGGGGTTCAAATGGTTTGAAATTTAATGACAAATTTCCCTAGAGCAGGGAAGATCACTAAACTTAAGGGGTTTGAATTTTAGTGATAATTTTCCCTAGAGCAGGGAAGATCACTAAACTTAAGGGGTTTGAATTTTAGTGATAATTTTCCCTAGAGCAGGGAAGATCACTAAACTTAAGGGGTTTGAATTTGAAGTCAATTGGATTTAACTTTGATCACTTAATAATTATATGTGTTGATTGGGGTTGATTTGATATTTTGTAAATTTTATTTGAGTTATTATCAAATATTTAAGTTTTCAGGTTTTAAGGAAGAGATTAATAATTGATTGTTGTTTGAGATTAAATCGATTATATAAATATTAATCTTAAGGTGTAATGTCGCTAAGTTAACTATGTTTAATGCTTCATCCCTAAAGGACGCATATGTGAATCCTAGAGCTTGTCTAAGTTCTCTAAGTCTCGTCCTTAATTATTGTCCTTAAAGATGTCACTAGGTTCAATGGGTTTGAATCAATATCACTAACCCTTTGGACATGCATACGAATGTAAACAAGCTATGTCGATGGGTTTTGAAGCAAATATTAACTAAATGCAGGAGTTAATACAAGAATTTAAGGCTGAGGGAAATAGCTCAACAGATAAATCTAGAAGCTTTAATATCTTCTAAGTTTTAAGAAAACTTACCTGGTCACCGGAGCTAGTCAACGGTGACTCCGGCCGTAGCACCCCGTTTAGAGGAAACAGGGCGACTGATGCTCCTTGGCTCATCCTCCAATTAGCTCCATCAGTACCTCGCAAAAAGGCAAAGAGAGAAGGACGTGTCAGAATATCATGTATAAACGTATAGTAGCTACTATGAATTGACATATAAATGAATATGTGAAAGTATGAATCAATTCAAATTATTTAAGCAGTTTCAAAGTGTATAACTGGACAATGACATGCTTGTAATTTATAATAGCAATCGTGTCAGGAGATTATAACAATAAAGCAAGTCAAACTCTATGTCACGAATTATCATCCTCATCAATATATTCAAAAGTATATAAAATATAAACAATAGTTCAAGTCAATATGTGGCATTAAGAGATATATACTTTTCCGTTACCCAAAATCACAAGTCATATATTGAATAAGTATAAATGTCGCTTTAACAAACAATATGCAATTTCTCTACATATTCTAACTGTGCCGATGTTGTCAAATTCTACAAATGAACGACTACAGCTAAAGAGCAAGTTCTCCTATTATCACAGTGGAAAACTGTAATCAAAACATAGGCATAATTATCTTGATCAAATTTCAATTGAGATGTCTCAAGTTAACAGAACTAGGGTGAAGAAGAAAACTTTGCTCCTCAACTCATGGCAACCGGAAACTTTGTTCTAAAAAAAAAAAAATACATCATCTCAAGGTGTTCAATTCAAATGAAATCAAACTTTGCACATAAATATTTAATCAGCTTTTATAGAAGTGCGATCATGTTATTCAAAGGGAATCTTGAATGGGGCAATACACATCATCTTATCGAGGAACCATAACATGGGTAATACATACAATACTACACCAGGTTTTCTCATGTTGAATGAACATCTACAAAAGATATCACAAGTATGAGCAACCTTCAAGTTACATGCTCGATTCCCACTCACTCTACCTCAAAGTAGAGACAAATGAAGAAAGATCCTCATCAAAATTTATGGGAAAGCATAAGAGCAACTATGTTTTCTCGAAATCAACAAATTTATTTAAGAAAATTATAACTAAAAAAATGCTTTAAAGAATGAAGACCCACCACTCTTTGCTTTCCTCCAAAAAGAAAACATAAGGATCTTGTATTCTCTCAAACTTTGTGAAAGTATAGCAAAAAGGAGAGGATGATATACTAATTCATGTAATCCTCAATACTCATAGGTGTTTCATAAAACTCAAATGAATGAAATCCAATAGGAGATTCTCATCAATATAGAGGAACCTTATGTTTGCACAAATGAATTCTTATTTATGACAATAGTGTTAATCGAACTCCTCCAACACTCATGTAAAATTCTCATTCTTTAACAAGAAAAGGATGAGGTAATAATCTTGACTTCAAAATTATGTATTTATAGAATGCTAAAGAGAGAAAATCACAAGATTTCTTTTGCTGTTACCCCTTCAGTTTTCCAAAGTTGGAGATGAGCTCGAGTTCATGCCCTTCAACGTGCCAATGGAATAAATATCACAAGATGCCAACCACCACTTAACCATAAGTATATAAATTTTACCACATGAAATCTGTTTGATCGAATCCACCAACACAACATATATGTTTACATAGCTAACAAAAAGTTATTTGGTAGAATTCATAAACATGTTTCTTCAAAAAAAAAAGTGCACTAGGAGACTGCATTTGAATCCCTCTCAGCATTTTAGAAACAATCTCCAACTCAAGTATGCAGTATAGGCTTTGGCATTTTTAGTTTTATTAATCTCCAGAAACAGAAGCATGAGGGGGATAAATGAAAACAGCTGCATGCGAGTGGTGATCCAGACATTTCCTCTTATGAACTCTTCTCATTCCTTTAGTGTTTCAAGTCATTCTCTCAGGAAGTTTAAATCATGGACATGCTTGGGATAAATCGTTGAACACAACAGTAATTCGAATTGCCATATGATTCTAGACTTAGGACCCAACCTTCCAAACATGATATTGGGACAGGAATTTTAAGAACCGGCCATCATACCTCACCATTAAATTGGTAAAGAAACTCAAATGGATATTTTGACAAACCTCTTGTTTATTGCAAGAACACTTTCATACTAGTCAATCTTACTTCAGGGAGATCAATGGGACATTAAATCTTACCAAAAAAAAAAAGGCTCGCTCAAATACATACATGCTAGGCTCATGGGAGAAACACACATATATATACACATATTGCTAAAATCAAGCCTTAGAGAAGTGAATGCTAGAATGCAAAACAGCACACAGAAAGCCTACTCATTTTGACAAAAACTGAAATAAAAAGATCAGTTAGCTGGCTCTTTATCTATGAGATAAAACATCACTCATCAATAACAAGCAGCATAATTGTTCTCACGGCCAAACCTGATATAAATTGCTAACAAATCTCAAGGTGAGGATCGGCAAAGCGTAACATTTCTTTGCATAAGTATAAGCTTCGCGTTAGATGGAAATCCAGGAAAACAAACATTTTTTTTAGTAGAGAAAAAAAAATAGTGAATAGCACAATCCATCGGACATAAATCTAAGGAATAAAGCCACAACGCTATGACCATTCATCCTCAAAAGAAAACTTATCCCTAACACCATGAGCATTCAAATCTTTAAACCAATCCAACATGCTTCCTTATTCAGATTCAAGAAGGAAATAAACCTTTGAAAAAAAAACAAATCCACACACAAAAGCTCAGCCATATTGGAGTTTAAAAAAAAATGATAATAATAAAAAAGAACATCAAGAAGAAAATGTTTAGGTATCTGGTATCTCTTTCATAAAACCTCATGGAAACCCATTTCAAATATTAGGTAAACATGGAACCTTGACTCACAGATTAATGTCGGTCATCTAGACTCAAATAGAGGGAATGCAAGGGGCTAAAAAAAGAAGGAAGAAGAGATTACCGTAGTAAATCATGCTGAAAGCCCCCTTGTAGCTCACCTCTTGCTTGGATGAAGATCTACAGCAGATCTTCCTCTTATTATTGGCCAAAATCTGCTGTGGACCGGCCAAAATCTGCTATGGACCGGCCAAAATCTGCTATGGAAGAGGCTGGCCGAAACTTGCTGTGCAAGGAGAGTGATGGCCGGAACTTCTGAATGGACTTTCTTCTTCTTCCTTTACCTTGGACGGATGGAGAAGAGGAAAGAGCAGCTGGAGGCGTGAGAGCCAAGGGTCGCTGCCTATCGGGATGGAGGCATGGAATCCTTAGAGGCGTGAAGTGCAATCTCCTTCAGCCAACAACCGCTCCTGAATGTTTCTCTGGTGAGAGATATAGGCGGCTGCTTGTGTGAATGAATCCATCGTGAGTTCCTCCAACCCTAACCCTATTAGAAATGAATTAAAAAAAAATTTAAAACATCAAACCTTCAAATCTTAATCGGATGGTTGGTATTAAAAGCTGAAATTAATATGATTTAAAGCTTCAATAGCAATGAAATAAAAGCTAAAATTAAGAACCCAATTAATTATGCAAAAAAAAAAATCCTTATTTAAAAGGGTCAAATTAGTTTGCATTAATCAAAATCAATTTGACTCGAGAGAAGTTAAATCAAGCCGTTTAATATTAATCAAGTTAATATGCACTTGAGTCGAGTCGGGGCAATTTAAATTAAATTTATCAAAGCCACTGAGGTTAAAATTCAAATTGATTCAAACAAATTCGACGTCATCAAATCTAGTTCATATGATCAAATTAACTTTAAGTAATTTGTATACGATTCAATTTTGATTTTAAGAAAGATCGACGAGGTCGATTACGAGCTAGATTGTAGGTGATGATGATTGCAAATGTCGATTGATCAAACTGTGGATCAGAAGCTGGATTACAGTATGATCGAAATTTGATTCAAAAGTGATTGAGGGTTGGGGTTAGTCCAAGTGATCTCATACAAAAATGAGGTCAACAGAGCAGAAGTCCGACGTCGGGTAGGAGTCCGTTGAAGAGAAGAAGTCCGATGTCGGGTAGAAGTTCAACGTCGGGTAGAAGACCGACGAAGATTCATCGACGAGCAGAAGTCTGACGACGATTAGAAGTTCGCTGACGAGCAGAAGTTTGACATCGGGTAGGAGTCCGCTGACGAGCAGAAGTCCGACGACGAGTAGGAGTCTGCTGACGAGCAGAAGTCCGACATCGGGTAGAAGTTCAACGTCGGGTAGAAGACCGACGAGAATTCGTCGACGAGCAGGAGTCTGACGACGAGTAGAAGTCCGCTGACCAGTAGAAGTTCGACGTCGGGTAGAAGTTCAACGTCGGGTAGAAAACTGACGAGAATTCGTCGACGAGCAGAATTCTGACGACGAGTAGAGGCCCTATCCGAGGTTGTATGTCAGAACATTTGTTCGATGACATTGACCTGTGTGGAAGAGGTCGAGAGAATCCACCAAGGATGTAAGACCTATCCGAGGTTGTATGTCGGAGCCCTGCTCGACGACGTTAACCTGTGTGGATGAGGTCAGGAGAATCCACCAAGGATGTAAGACCTATCCGAGGTTGTATGTCAGAACATTTGTTCGATGATATTAACCTGTGTGGAAGGGGTCGAGAGAATCCACCAAGGATGTAAGACCTATCCGAGGTTGTATGTCGGAGCCCTGCTCGACGACGTTAACCTGTGTGGATGAGGCCAGGATCAAATCCCCCTAGGATTGATCGTCCGGTGATTGAGATACAATATGGATTGTGTATTTCTCGAATCACGGAGAAAGAGTTTGAGAAGTTTTTTCTTATCTTTTATAAGAGGAAAAATCATATCACAACAACTTGAACATTCTATTACTGCATTACGTAAGATAGTACAATAGTTCTCTAATACGACTTACAAATTACAAAGTACTCAACACACAAGATTTACGCACTGTGACAATATGACAACATTTAATTTGAAAGAATATATTAGGGATATCAAAGTGACACTCAACTCAACATAAAAGTGAGAACAAGATAAGTAATATTTGCTAATACAAATACACGAAGTGCGTGATCATTCAATCTCTCCAACCATTTGAACATTATTCAATGGTTGTCTTTGTTGTTGATTCTGCCCCCCAGTCGGACCAACTTCATCTCTGGTTCGTGTATTCTTGATGAATTGTCGGAGATATTCTTGTCAGATCAGTCTCTCAACTTCTTCCTTGAGCTGCCAACATGCTTCAGTAGTGTGCCCACGGCTACGGTGGAAGTGGCAATATTGCTCCTGGTTTCCGACATTGGGCTTCAAAGGGTGTGGCCATTTCACATTCTCCTGATCCCGGATGACCATTAATACATTTGATTGGGATGTATTAAGTAGGGTGTACTCCTTTTCTTGGCGAGGTCCTCGTCGTGGTGACGGAGACCTATGAGGTAGATTATTCTTCTCATGCTTTTTCTGCTGTGAGAAAGAATTATCCATCCCAGGTGCACCTTTGCGCTTCCCGCTGATTTGCTCAAACTGTTTCCTGTGAGCATTTATAGCTTCATCCGCAGAGATTTGTGCCTCCACGCGATGGATCAAGTCAGCGTACGAATGGACGGTGTCTCGCATAAGGGCCGAATAGAAGGGGCCAGGACGAAGACCTCCAAGAAAGACCCCTCTGAGTAATTCAGGGTCTACTCCTGGAATCTGTCGTGCTTCAGTGGAAAATCGTTGAAAATACTCCTTCAACGATTCTCCCTCATTTTGGCGAATCCCGGATAGGTGGGAAGAATCCTTAGCAATTCTTCGATTGGCCACAAATTGTTCGACGAATACTTTTGCCAATTTGACAAAAGAGGGAATCGTTCCAGGTGGAAGTGAGTAAAACCATGTTCGGGCCTGTCCTTTAAGGGTGGCGGGAAAGACCTGGCAGAGGAGCGCGTCTGATGCTCGTTGAATATGCATGATGGTTCTGTAGTAGTCGATATGCTCATATGGGTCGGTCATCCCGTCGTAGGACTCAACATTTGGCACTTTGAATCCTGCCGGAATGGGGTGCTGAAGAATGGCTTCCGTTAGAGGTGATGATTCCTGGAAATTCCTCTGTCGGAGAGCATGCCTCACATCTCCTCGAGGGAACTCTTCCCGTACCAATTTTCGCAGTTCGCGACGTAGGACATTGTGAGGGAGTCCTGCAATGTGTGGTTGGAGAGAGCCTTCTGGGAGTTCTGAAAAAATGCGATGATGTGTTTAACTCGTTGTATCGGCAAGTTCATCTTCCTGTTGTGATAGAGGATGTTTCTAGGTGGAGGAAGGTGAATTTCTTCTTGACGCTGCTCGAATTGAACATCTTCAACCCTTGGTGGATCCCGAGGGCGAAGGATCTCTTCCAACGTCGGCTGTCGATCGTCTCGTAGGAGTTGAAGAATATTGTTCTGAGATTCTTCCATCTTCCGAATCCTTTCTTCCAAAGAAGGCCCTGAGGTCCTTTCACCGGCAGCATTTTGCCCCCCGGCGTGCAAAGATACTGAGATTGGTCGTCTATGGTTAATAGACGAGTTTCTGGACTGACGAGAGTTGGAGCGAGAAGCTCCAACCAAACGACTGATGCGCCTATTCACCATCGTAGCAGTACTCGAAGTAGTGGGATAGTTGTTCCCACAGACAACGCCAAACTGTTGCGTGTTAGAAAATACGCGGCGGTAGAGTTTGTAAATTCGCGTCCGAGCGTTGCACGTAAGTTTAACACACAAACATAAAAGAGGAGTGAACACCAAGAGTTTTTACATGGAAAACCCAAAAAGGGAAAAAACCACGGGGCCTCGCCCAGTTGCAAAGTTCCACTAGTGTTTTTGTAGATTACAAATGACGGATTCGTCCCACAAGTTAGGATAATCCAAGTATAATTTGTTCCTTCCACGAACTTTACAAGATTCTGCAAATTCCTGGCTTTTCCCAAAAATCTGGCAGAGTTCCGGCGTCTTCAAGCGGCAGGAAAAGCTCCAGCGGCGGTGGTCGAGGAGGTGAGGAATCTCCTATTCCCCTTTCTCCTTCTCCTTCTCTTCTTCTTCTCTCTCTTCCCTTCCCCCCCTTTGGTGTAGAATGAGGGCTCTATTTATAGTTTTTCTGGAGTGGCATAGCCCGTAAATAGGCGTGAGATCAAGGGCGAACAGGGAGTGGTTTGAATGGACGACCGATATCGAATCCTTTGATCATGCACCGTTCGTTGGACATTTTCAAACCTTAATGATGTAGGAATTCAATGATCTTGGGCTCGTTGGATTCGTCTCGTCGAGCCGCTCGATTCGAGTATAAGCTCGTCAAAATTGAAGACCGTTTGATAACTCAAATTACGGTTTGAACCTTCCAACAGTGCTTTGAACCCTTGATTCGGACCCATTTGGGCTCGGATTGGGTTGATCTTGGTGTCGTTGGGTTTCGTATTTCCGAGACGCTCAGTTTGACTGTAAGCTCGCTGAAATCGGAGTTCATATGCTCCCGAAATTAATTTTTGAAGTTTCCAATTAGTTTTCGCCTCGATATTTGTGCCCGATTAAGATATTTTTTGGGATACGTATCAATCTTATATAAGGTAACATACAAAATATTGATGAGAATATTTTGAGTTTGTAATATTTAGATCAAAACTATTTGATAATTCCATAAAATTATCAGATATTCCGGATTATTTTACTAATTAGGGATAAGCTTATTGTTGGAAAAAAATCTATCATAAAAAATATTATCTTGCAATATAAGTAAACTTATCTTGTATGTTACTAGCAAGCAATTAAAATATTTGTACAAGATTATTTCTAATAAGAATAAAAGTATTATCTTTCAGTATAGAGAGAAGTATATGCCATTTTAAAATGTTAGCTAAAAGATCTATGATCAAGAGGATCAATACATACCTTTTGAAGGAGTACTTTTAATTTTAATCAAATTTATCAAAATACTCCGCTCAAAGAAGCTTTAAATAGTCCACCACTACTTTGTTGTTAACATCCAGCCCAGGGGCGGATCCAGCTTCTTTTTTCAGGGCGGGCAAAAAATTTTTTTTTTTGATTGGCAAAAATGCTTATGATTGATAAAATGAGGGCAAAAATTTTTTTTTTTAGAGGGGGCAAAACATCCAAAATATTTCAAACAATCCCATCTAAAAAATGCTTATGATTGATTTCAAAACGGGACGGGTTCGGGTTCTAGAAATTGACCCGTTTAAAAAACGGGTCGGGTTCGGGTTGACCCGACGGGTTGCTGGGTCAACCCGCGAACCCGTTTAATTCAAAAATTTTAAAATCCCGCCTCTGCCCGCTGCCCACCCGTGTTGCCCGCCGCGTGCCAGCCCACGCTGCCCGCGCACAGTCTGCTCCCTGTGCCCGCTGCCCCGGCACCCCCGCCCGTGCCCGCGGCTGTGCTCGCATCCGCCCCGCTCGCGGCTGCGCTCGCGTCCGCCCCGCTCGCCTCCGCCCCTGCCTTCCGCCTGCCGCCGTTCCGGCGCCGGCAGAACCCAAAACCAGGTCAGGTCAGGTCAACCCGGCAACCCGCCGGGTCGTGTCCGGGTTCGGATTTCCGACCCGTTTGTCTACCCGGGTCGGGTTAGGGTCGACCTGTTTGAACCCAGGTCAGTTCCGGGTTCGACCCAAACCCGACCCGTGACCCGAAATTGACACCCCTACTTTTCAAGCATACAACACGTGCAATATGCGAAGTAAATAATATATTTTTTTAAAATAAAAGCTAAAATATATTTAAAATTTTGTTAATTCTATATTACATCATTTAGAATATAAAAATTAATTATCACTAAAAAAATTAAAGATGTTTATAAATTAGCTTAAACTTAATATTCATTTTTAATTACATAATAAAGATATTTGTGAATTAAAACAACCAAAGCTCATGAAGTCATCTTCTAGAAGTTGGCCTAGTGGCAGGCATTGTGATTCTATGAAAGATGTTTTAGTGCAAGTTACACTACTATTGTGACTTGTTGACCTAATTGGCTGTTCGATCCTCTTACTCTTTTAAGTTGCATCTCTTAATGCAACTAATTATGATCTATTGGTTGCGAGTTTAGACTATCAATTAAGAGGTTTTTAATTTGAAATATATATATATATATATATATATATATATATATATATATATATATATATATATATATATATATATGTGTGTGTGTGTGTGTGTGTGTGTGTGTGAATTTACAATTTAATTAATATCAAATATTCAACATTTTTTATTTGAAAGCTTAAACAATCAAATTAATGTTGTAATAGTCCAAACTTTTAATTACCAAGATATTGTTCGCTTTAGCCTGAGGGCCTCATGGTTTTATTATGTTGATGTAAATTCCAGGAGTTCACCCATTTCAGAATTTCTCTGAGATGAGCACGCTTAACTGCGGAGTTTCTTGATAAAATTTTGACCATTATACCTAAACACGCCTCGATGTTTAGGAGTTTAACTTCTTTTACTTAAGGAGTTCACAAAAGTGAATATCATAATAGCCAAAACCTTACATTACGAGAAAAAAATAAATGAATATTTTTCCAATTCACACATACCACATACCTAGATTCAAATTATACTGTATAAAAAATGGATAGTTTATCCTATCTTCTCCCATTTAAATAATAATTTACTCAATAGCCTCCTTTTTAATTTTGGCCTAACGTTAGCCTCAGTTGAACCCGACCATCCTCTCCACTAACAACAAATTTCAACCTTTGGCACTCAGCAATCAGCATTATCTTTAATTAAAGTTGGTGATGATTAGAACAGATAAATAAATAATTAGATTAATTTTAAAGATTTAATAAATTCATTTATCAGTTAATATATTTTTTTTAAAGTTAAACAGTCATAATTTTTGGTATCTAAATATTACATGTTTATAGTCAAGTTGAGCAGCTTGACGAGTCAATAAATCCAACAAGTCTAAGACTATTTAAGTAAGAAAATCATTAACCTCACCACAATGTTAGAATAATGATATATAATTGATAGAATGAATATAGGCCGTGCAATGAAATATTTTGAATTTAAGCTAAATTCACTAAAAGTATCACTATTAAAAACTGTAAATAACTGCTATAATATGATAATTATCCACTGACCTCTATTACCATCGATTAATTATTACAATCCTACAACCACTATTATTCAAATACAACCGTTCGATCACCAACGCCCAACTTTAGTCCTTCAACCAAGATCACTAGATTACAATTATTCAATCATTATCACCCGATTATGATCCTTCGACTACTATTATCCTAATTCGTTCTTCCGACCACTATTGTCCAGCTATTGATCCTTCGATTAACATTGCTCCACAATAGATGTTTGACCACTATCACCTTCCTAAATCAACATGGGTTGGCTTTGTCGCCCACCATCTCCAACAACATCAATGCACTTCATCGCCTATAAGGTTAATGCACATCCTCATCGTAAAGATTGATGCCCATTGACTTTATCACCACCAAAATTGACACACATCGTCACCTATAAAGCCAATGCACACTATCAATACCAATACTAATGCTAATTATTGATATTGACCCCAATATTTGTACTAAGCTAGCTTCTTGATCTCTTATCTCCTCTGTTCAAAGGTTAATGATCAAATATGCAACAAATGGTTTTTTAAAGATAGATCCAATATGTCAAGGCTCTTACAACATGCACTATGAAATCAATCCTCTATAATTACCATCTACTAAATTGTATTAACACATTTTTTAATTATGTTGAAGGGCTTCATTTGTAACTAAATGACGTACATCAATGATATTATTTCAACTAAGATTTCGTCTGGGACAGCTTTCTCATTGTTTTTTGAAACGGCTTTTTAGTACAAAAAATTCTAATTCAAGAAATTTTTGAACTAAAACACTGTTTAAGAAAGCATTAAGAAAGTTTTTCCCATATAGTTTTAAGTTTTTGAATTTCCTATATAAAATTGATAATGTTTCTTACCCCTCTTCTTTTATCTATGTATATGTAAATGTTTCCTATATACAAATTTTTAAAAAATGAATCTGAAATGGCATAAAAGTAGAGAAAAAATATCAACATTTTTTGAAAGAATTTTGATTTTTAACAAGTCTAAATATTATTATAAAAAAATTTATATGATATTCATATTAAAATAAGTTAATAATTGCTATATTTATTTCAATTAAAAATTATATCATTATAGTCTATGAATTTTTTTTTTTTTCAATTTGGATCATGCCTCAAGTCTTACGAAATGAATTAATTATTCCGTGTGGATGTTGAACGTCGTCCGAAGACCAACCAAAACGTATCACGTCACCCCTTGTTCGGTCGCGGCACGGTACTACCGTATACCGTTCGGTACCATAGCTCAATACCGCAACTCGATATTACTAACGTGACTCATTCTGATTAATTTATAAATAATATTTTTCTTCCAACCCCAGCTCTTAAGAATCACGCGAGAAGAAATAAGTACAAGAAGCAAAGTTAAACTATGCATGCTTGCCAACATATATGGTATCCACCCGGCCCCCACCTCTTTTAAATGGTGAAGCCTCGGGCAATGGGCATCATTGTCATTTCACATCATGTATGAGCCCCTCTTCTGCTCTAAAGCATCACGACAAAAGTGATGATGGAGATACTCTCCTTGCACCGGGTTAATATTATTGTTACTACATTATAAGGCTGTAATCAAATATTTATTCATAATTTAAAAATAAAGATTATTTTTAATTATATTTGCTTTAAAATTGTGATTAAACTAATGATTTTATTCGTTTGATTGATCACATATATATAATTATTATTATTTTTAGCTAAGGATTTTGATTAATTTTTTTTTTCAATAAATAGGGAAAAAGAGGGTTCGAGCTTCCTTCGATTCAAGCTATGCCTCAATGCTTTAGATCCTATGTTATATGGAGATTGATTAATTAATTTTCGTATTTTATGTTTGTGGAGATCAAAATATTGTTGTATAATAAAGAACTATGCCTCTCTCCCTTCCTATTTTTGAAGTAAGCTAATGGTTATTGATTATGCATTTAAAGATAAGCTATCTTATTAGATATCTGAGTTCTATATCTTCTTATTTTGGGTCTCTTGAATCAATAAAAGTTCTCTTGTGAACTTATTTGATTTTGTGGTTCTATCTGTTGAGTCCTTCTTCTCGACTTCTATCTTCTATGCAACCAACGATCATAATAATTGTGATCGTATGAGTATCCCTAAAATATTGTCATTAATGCAATCCCTTTCAAAGGTGATGTAATTGACTCATTTGAGTGGACCAAAATCTCCAATCACATCGTTAACAAGTTAATTGATATTCTTTCATTTGGCACAAGCATTAGGCAATAAAGGTTTTCTCTTATATTTGGTTCGACATTAAATGATTTAGAAATGGTGGATGTTCTTAAAGCAATTAACTTGATATTCCACTTATGAGTATCTTTTTCAATGTTGCCATCTATTTTCTCAAATTCTTTCAATATTCTATCTTCTTATTTACCCTAGGCCTCCTCTCTTTTGTTCAGACATAGTCTCATTTAGACTTTGACTCATGATTATAACATAGCGGGGTTTTTGAAACTATGAAATGTTAGTATTTGCTTACTTATTACCGTGTTTGAAGAGAAAGAAAGAATAGGAAGTTCGGTAATCCTACTACTTCCTTCTTCTAACTTATCTTTAAAATGTGGTGTGCCAAATAATCTAAAGTCTATAGCCAAAAGAGATATTATGATAATCAACCCATTCTTTTATGATATTGATTTTTTGAGTATCACTCTGTGTTTTATTAAAAAAAATTTTGAATCAGAATTTTTTTGTACTAAAAAGTCATTTTAGAAACCAATGAAAAAGCTGTCCCAAACACGAACTTTTATTCTATCCAGTGAACGTACGCAGAGGAAGGTTCGGTTTTAGGCAAAAAAATGCATGTACCGAGTTTTTTCAAAAAACTCGGTACAGGCGCGAAAAACTCGGTACATGAATTTTTTTGCCTAAAACCGAACCTTCCTTTGCGTACGTTCACTGGATAGAATAAAAGTTCCCCAAACAAAGCTTAAGTGTTGGGATTATTATTTTTCTTTCTAAAAGACTATTTCGGAAAACCTTTCAGAAAATAATGCGCCTTTGTTAGTTCTTGAGTGGAGTAGTCATACTTTAGTGCATCAATTTTTTTGAGAGTCCGAGTTTTTGGTTCTATGCAATATTTAAGTTTTGAGACTTCCTATCAATTTTTTTTTTTTTTGCGTCTCTTTCACACTATTTAATGAAATTGAGCTTTAGTTCTCAATTTTTATTTTAAATAAACTTTAAAATTATTTAATATACTTTGACATAACTGAAAATAAAATTAAAAATTTTAATGCTATTTTTAAAAAGCGCTTAGGGATAACATTGCGTAAACATTTTTTTTTGGGACATTTAGGCCATTTAAGGCAAACTCACACACACAACGCATACACATAGACTCGAACCTTGGACCTCTTAGTTGGAAGCCTAAGCTCTCAACCAATAGGCCAAGGAGAGTTGTGTACATGATCGAGAATTGTATGAGCGTGACAATTATATATATATATTTTCTGAATTAATAGGAAAGTAAATTTTACTTTAAGGATTTAAGGAGTGGGTATGGTTGCGTCATTGAAAGATTCCCGTCCACTTTGCATGCAAAGACATGAATGGCTTCCGCTTTCATCGCTTTTTTTTTTTTTTTTTTTAGAGAATTTGAGCGTATAAAATCGTAAAATTACATATATCACTCATCAGCCTCAAATTCATTTTTGTAATTGAAAGCCAAAGCTCCCAGCAATTTCTGCTTCGTGACATTTTTTTGGTAAAAGCAGCTTCAAAGAAAGTCGTCTCAAACGAAGCCTTCCTTTAAGATAACTTTTTAATGCTTTACTTTTCAGATCATAACTATAATTTTTTCTACTTTTTCATTATTTTTAGGAAATTTTATATTATGAAGGCATTAAAAAGTTATCTTAAAGGAAGAGAAAGAAAGTAAAAAGGTGATGTGGCATAATTTAGTTGGTCTCCGGACGACGTTCGACGTCCGTGCAGGAAAATTAATCCTAAGATGGGCATTTTTTTTTTTTTTTAAGATAGACAAATATGAATAAACAAATAAAAAAATAAACAAAAAAATACAAAAGATTGACATATATGAATAAGATATCTATATATCTTCAATGTAGACACTGTAATTATATAGAGAAAATCTTATTAATTATGCAAACAAATTTAACTTAGAATATCTTGATATAAATTCTTTTTTAAAACTTGGGGTTGCATCAAATCTAATCAACTAAAAAAAATTAAATATATTTGAAATTGGACTTCTCGAAAATCAGCTCAATTTAATTCCATATATTTCACTATATTCTTGTGAGTTGGTAAAAACTGATAAATGCTCTTCTTAACCACATGATACGAATGGGTAAATTTTTCAAGGTGGATAGAAAAGGACTTCCATTATTAGACATGGAACATTTTTTGGCTCTTCAACTTGGTGTTAACTTTCTGTCATTTTCAATATTTTTAATGTATTTCCCTTCTTTTTCATAATTTGATTACATAAATAGGGTTGAGAAGACAAGCTTAGTAGCCAAACATGATAGGGCAAGCTAGATGAGGGCCTCTAAGAATGAACTTCTCAGTAGCTAGTCTTGGATGTTCATGATCGATGAAATCTTCACTCCATAGTTTTTGTGATGGCTACCTACCTTATGCGTGGCCAAACAACAGGTGACTGGGTAGGCGAGGTGCACAGGTGTCCCTATGGAGGCAATCTACCTTCCTAGGTCAGGGTGAATGATACCTATGTTCTTTGGGTGACTTTCTCTATGGAGTCCCACTAGATGGGAGTCCTCTTGTTTAGCATGATGAATATCTGTTAAGTACTTGAAAGGTATATACGAGTATACAAATTGTATTCTTTACGTGTGGTTCTAAATTATTGACTATTATTGTGTTTTTATATTTTATTTTGTGGGTGAGAAGGTCAAGCAATCAAAGTTTTTGGATAAGAAAATGTTACATTTAATCAATTGCTTATCAGTAAATGAAGTTGTTACTCATGGAAGATGCTCAAAATATTTCACGTCAATCTTCATATGAGATTTAAGCTTCATTTGAGACAACTTTTTTATTGTTTTTTAAAATGAAGTTTTAGTTAAAAAATAAAAAATTTGTACTAAAACTTTGTTTTAATAAAGTCATCTCAAACAAAGTCTTAGGCTTCATTTGGGATAACTTTCTGACTACTTTATAAAGCTATTTTTTAGTAAAAAATCTTTTTTAAAACAAAGAAAAAAACAATGATCTAAAATTGCCCCAAACAAAAATTTAGTTGGAATTGTTAGACATTGCTCTTTCCTTCCGATGATGTAGTTATCTTTCTCATAAACGAAGCCAAAAAAATTGAAAGATGCAATCTAGCTTGTTATATGTGAAAATGAAAAGAGATCAGACACTTCGAGTTCAAGGATTATATTTAAGAGATAATAATACGTTCGGTACTCTATAAGGAAGCAAAAAAAATCATCAAAATTGTAGAAGAGTAGAAAAGATTTCAAGTAGTTCAGTCGAATGACCGGCGTTCTCTAGTTGACAAATAGATAATTTTAGTTGCAGAGTTCCACGATCGATTATGCCCTTTCTCTTATAAACTTCAATAAAATCAATGGTGAGTAGATTAAAAAAAAAGTTTTTATATGTTGAAAGGCATCTTCCTCTATGTTGCTGCCAATAGTAGCAATATAGTAGCATTAGTATCAGGATAAATGATGAGCCATTCATCAACTAGAGATTCAAATAATTCATGGTGAAATAATAAAGGTGAAGCTTTTATGGCAGAAGCTTTTTGGGGAAGCAAACCACGCACCCAAGACAAATAAGAAAGAGAAAATGCAATCAAAAGAAAGAATATAAGGATTTAATGTGAAAATTCTGAAATCAGGAAAAAAAAATAATGCATGAAGCCACATCACATCAAAAAATATACTATAAAAATTTGAGAAAAATAGTACAGGTCGTTCTCTCACATGAACTAACAAAGAGAAACACTCTAAAACTACCAAAGGACGCAAACCTTCAGAAAAAATGAGAAAGAAAATAATTCAACCAGCCTCGCAATGCGCGACACACCACTCTCTGTCTATGATCTATCTAACTACCCCGCAATGTTGGGGTTTGGAGTGTTGAGACTCTCTGCTATTTCTCTTCCTCCAACCAGACAATACAACGCCACAGTACTTGGGTACCCTGGGCTGTCAAAATCGGGTTTTTGGACGGGATCGGATTGAAGCCGGAACTGACATGGGTTTAAATGGGTCGGCCTTAACCCGACCCCAGTATGCAAATGGGTTGAAAATTCGGAATCGAATCCAACTCGTCAGGTTGCCAAGTTGACCCGACTCGACAATGTTGAGCTTCTAGCGGCGGTGAGACGGCGGAACGGCGGGCTGCAGGCGGGTGGGCTGCCAGTGGGCGCGGACGCGAGCAAGCTGGCATGGACATGAGTGGGCATGCGCGGGCAGGTGCGGGTAGCCTCGGACGCATGCTAGCGGCCGCTGGCAGGCGCGGGCAGCCTCGGCGGGCGCACAAGCAGGTGCTCGGTCAAGGTGCGGGCAGCCGTGGGCAGGTGCGCGGGCAGTGCTGGGAGCTTGTTTTAAATGGGTTTCGGGTTGACCCTGCAAACGGGTCGAATCCAGGAACCCAAATCAAACCCGTTTTGAAACCGGGTCGGGCCTAACCTGAAATTTTCAGTTCGGATTTTCGAGTCGTTTCAAATATTGACACCCCCTAAGTATCCAATGCTGCCCTAAAAATTTTTGTTCAGGGGAGGCAGGATCACAACCGCATTCCACACAAAAATAGCAAAGCTTAGCTAAAAGAGATGATGAAGTGCTGGCTTTGTTTCTTTGACAGAGGCGCGCATGATCGATGCAGTTTTGGAGCAGACTCAAATTGTGCTATGGTTGTCCCGTCGATCCTTTTGCTTTATTAGCGTGTGACAAGAAGAGCTTTCAGCTTTCTCTGTATGTGCTGTTACAGTACTTGCTACAAGAAGTGGATATGGCGTGTGTGATGGTTTGGCTGCTTGCCATTTAAGCTCTTTTAAGCTCTTGTTTTTGATAGGGAGACTGGTGGAAGAAGCAGGCTTCTGCACTCTTATTAATGACGGGCTTTGGTCGTTGTGTTACAATATAAGTATTTGTTCATTAATTTATTTTAAATTATTTTCTTTCATTCAGTCTTTAATAATGTCTAAAGAAAATTTTATATTAAGCACGAGTCACAAAAGCTGGTCAAAAGATGTTAATCTTATGGGTCAATTTGGTCAAACCAGATCAGTCAGTGATTACATATGAGCTCATATATATCTGAAAAGTTCTAATACTTATCTCACATAATTAATATATCTCTTTTTTTAATAATATTTATTAGGTATATTATTAGCATTGTCGAATATCTTCAACATATCATAGAGATTGTGGTATTATAATTATGAGCATTGTAGATATAAAAAGTTAAATGTTACTTATTCAACTAAAATAATAATAAAAAACAGATCATCCCGGTTAGGGGATAACCCGGTCGACATAACATGCAACCCACACCAATTTACACGGGCCAACACTTAAGGCTTTCACGAAGCGCCGAGGGGATTCGAACTTGGTACCTGGCCGCCAGTTCTCCACCACCAGGCCACCCCGCGGTGGGTTATTCAACTAAAATATGATACAAATAAATTTTTTTAATCATTTAGTATTCATTTTGAGAACTATTTTTATTAAATAATTTTGAATATAATGCATTTTTTATGATTATTTTCTTAATAATTTTAAGGCCTTGAATTTTGAGATATAAAAAGATTTATATAAATTTGATACTTAAAATTAAATAATTTTTATAATTACAAATGCATGCCATCTTTACTTTTGAATATAAAGCCTTAATCCAGTCTCCAGAATCTTCTTTCTTGCCTTTTCTAACTTTTAACCCGTGAGAAAAAGGAAGAAAAAGAGAAAAGGATAGAGAGAGAATAAAAATTAGAGGGTCTTAGGAATATTTTTGTTAGGCGGGCTAGTCGTGAAATGAAATTGTGTGACTCAAATTAGGTTATTATAGCTATATTATTTATTTAATTTTATTAGAATTTATTAAAATTATTAATTAAGTGAATAACACATAATTAATTTTGATGAATTTATGTCCATCATATTAATATAAAGCGAATAACACATAATTGATTTTTATTGTTTATCATATGTGATTATACATATTTAAGTGAACCCATAGAGTTATCCTCTGAATTCCCATTATTTTTATTTTTTATATATAATTTGTATATCTTGTGAATGATATGATGAGATTGAATATAATTTTAAATATTTATTATGTTATGCATATTGTGAAATGTATATGCACAGAAAAGGTTGACCATTATAATTTAAATTAGTGAATGTATGATACATTGCATAAGTGGGTTAGCCAATGAGATTTCATTTAAATATGAGTTAGTTATGTGAAATCAATAAAAAAGGGAGACCCAAAGTTGTAATATAATATAATTTTGTATGCTGAGGGAATGTGGATGATAACTCACATATATGATATCACCTAATTATTCTAACTTATATAAGAGGTATTCATTTCTTCAATATATGATAGTCCATGTCTAGGGGGTGTAACAACCCACAGTGCCCCTTAACAATAATGTCCTAAGAATAAACATAACATTTCCATCACTAAACATCTCAATCATGTCATTCTATTTCAGATATATATAAAAGATCATATAAATCTTATTTAATACAACAAATGAAGCATTAGTAATTCTCAAGTTTCATTAAAAACTTAGTACATAGCCACTAAGGAAATCCAAATAATTTATGCTATACAATATTAAAATTGTTTACTAATCTCATCTAGTAGATTTCAAAATTTAAATAAATATTGACATAAAACTTAAATACTTGCATGTCAAACTTCCTCCACTTTTTCTTTCCCTTTTCCTGTAAAAATAACCAGTAAGAAGTAACTGGTGAGATATGAGGCCCAACAAATTATGTAATCTAAATCACAGTTATATATAAGAAGAGAAATAAATCAAAGCCTTGAAGTCATAAATCATTAAACTCACTTTTATTAATAACAACATCATAAATCTTAGTTAGCATTATTCTTTACCTCTTCGAAGTTATATTGAATATAAAATTAAATATATAAAAGACTTGATTATACATTCAGAATAATATTCAATAGAGCCCAGGTAAACCTGACATTATCACCATTAAATTGCATTGAGGTTCCTTTTGCCTCATCAGGGGTCCATTTTGCCCCACATGCTATGCATGTATTTTTTTATCCCTTTTGCCCCATATATAATACAAGTTTAATAATTGGATCCCTTTTTCCCACTTGATATTGTAGACATCATATCATAGAATAGCCAATTTTTACTTTTAACTTGATATTCCTTACATCATATATTCATAATTCATATCTAATTTTAATGGTTACAACCTTCAAGTATACTTATACTCATATACTTAGTGTGTATTAAGAATTTGACAGTTACTAAGTTAAAAAGAAAACTTCTTTGTAAAAAATTATTAATTAAGGAAAGGTTGAAATAAGCACCCTTAAACATTTATCAAATCTTTCTTATTCTCATGGACAGACATGCAGTTGTAAATACTACAATATATTCTCATGATGACTAATAAAATTCTCATAATACATCTCATGATAATAAAATTTCAAAACATAAAGGATAGAGTAACCATTCATAATCATTACAATTATAAATAATTACATAACTTACTTTCCTCACGGGTGCTCTCTTAAAAACCTGCACCACGAAGCCTTTTTCTTTGATACAAAAAATCAAAACTTTCTTTCTGTATAAATATACAAATAATCTTATAATACAATAGGTTATCATCTTTTAGAAATTTTATTAATTCTAGGTAACATAAAAGATAACAATACTTAGTATACTTTTTACCTTCTTCTTCTTTTAAATTTCCTCTCTTACACTTCCTTCACCATATCATCAATTCATATTCACCTTGATATCAAACTGCAATTGATCACAAAATTTCATATTAATCATTTTTAAATATTACCAAATGTGGTTATAATGAGTTACAAGTTTGCTTACCTCAATGTATTTCATAGAACTTGAATTACACTGCTATCATTAGCCTTCCTTCAAAAATATGCATAAATCTTCCTTTCCAAAAATTAAACCCTTTCCTTCAGCAGCTGTGTTGAAAGTCTCCCTATTTCCTTCCAATTACCACTGCAGAAACTTGCTATGGCCGAACAAAATTCCATTATGTTCCTTCATGTATGCGGCCTCGACCTTCTCCAACGAATTACTAGGGAGTTGCTTGCGGAAGTGCTTCCTCTCCAACCCTTTTTCTCCCAATGATAAACTAGAACAATAGAAATTATCCACGGTTTACACTCACTAGTGATAATGGGCCCCAACCATCATCTATCCTCCCAAATTCCTAAATTGTCCCATTCCAAAGGCTAATTTGAAATTCTTCCCTTCATATTTTGAGTTAATTTATTATATTATAATATTAGTTAAACTAGCATATAACATAAATCTTAATAATACCTATTTATTTAAACTATACATGAAATTTTTTGTTCTTACAAATCTTCCCCCTTAAGAGGATTTCGTCACCAAAATTCAACCTTTTTTACTTTTCAAACAAATGAGAAAACCATTGTTTCATATTATCCTCTTTTTCCCATGTAGCTTGTTTTGCTATTCTGTGCTTTAGATTAGTACTAATAGGTTGCTGCAATAAGCAACAAAGTGAAAGCAGCTCTTAAGAATTGTGTGCTTTAACAACTTGATATTTTTCACATTTACCCACATAATCTGCTACATCTCTTTTCATTCATAGTCACCAAAACAAAGTATTCAAATCCTTGTACATATTTGTGCTTCCAAGGTGAATTGAATAACTGAAATTATGTGCCTCAAACAAAAGTCCTGAATCAAATCAACTCTTTGATATCCACAGCCACATATTATACATAATTATATCTTGTTCATCAACATTGAGTTTCTTCTTTAATCCCTCTTGCACTTGATCGAAAAACTTATGATATTCATTTCTTTTATTTTGAGCTTCATTAATTATTTTCTTTAATGACAATTTAATTATCATCTGATTAATGCCAAGTGTATTATGATCTCTTTGTATTCTAACTTCTAATTATAAGGCCTACATTTCTCTAATTAGTCTTTTTTTACCAGTCAACATATTCAACTATGTTTGAATCTTTCTACTCAATGCATCAACTACAAAATTAGCCTTTCCTAGATAATATTGGAGGTCAATATCACAATCCTTTATTAGTTCCAACCTTCTTCTCTGTCTTAGATTTAATTCCTTTTAAGTGAAAACATATTTCAAATTCTTATGATCTGTAAAAAATTTACATTTAACTCCATACAAATAGTGTCTCCAAATTTTCAATGCAAATACCACTGCCACCAACTCTAGATAATGGATTGGATAATTCTTTTCATGAGGCTTAAGTTATCTAGAAGCATACGCAATAACTTTCTTATTTTGCATCAACACACATCCCAATTCTTTTAAAGAAGCATCACTAAATAATTGAAATCCCTCAATTCTAGAAGGAATTATCAATACTGATGTAGTTGTCAAATATTGCTTTAATTCTTTAAAACTCTGCTCACAATCTTTGGTCCATTCAAATTTTATATCATTCTTGGTTAATTTAGATAAAAGCAAAGTAATATGAGAAAAGCTTTAACAAATCTTCTGTAATATCCTGCTAATCTCAAAAAACTTCTGACCTTTGGCACACTTGTTAGTCTTGGCCAATCCAATATTGCTTTAATCTTTTCTCGATCAACTGAAATTCTTTCTCCACTAACAATGTGTCCCAAAAATAAAATTTTCTTCAACCAAAAATCATACTTAGAATATTTAACAAATAATTTATATTATCGTAGTAATTCAAGTACCACCTTCAAATACTCTGCATGGTCCTTATCATTCTTAGAATATATTAATATGTCATCAATAACTATAATAACAAATTGATCCATATAAGGTCTAAAAATTCTGTTCATTATATCCATGAATATTGTCAGGACATTGGTTAGCCCAAATGACATAACTAAAAATTTATAGTGCCCTTATTTGATTCCAAAAGCAGTCTTCTATACATCACATTCCTTCACCTTAACCTAGTGATATCCCGATCTCAAATCAATTACTGAGAAAATAGAAGCACCTACAAATTGATCAAAGAGATTATCAATTCTAGAAAGACGATACTTGTTTTTAACTGTTACATTGTTAATTCTCTGTAATCAATACAGAGTCTCATTGAACCATCTTTTTTCTTAACAAATAACATAGGTGCACTCCAAGGGGATGAACTAAGTCTGATAAAACTCTTCTCAATCAGTTCAACCGACTGATCTTTTAGTTCTTATGATTTTGTAGTGGTCATTCTATAAGGTGCCTTAAAAAATAGAATTTGTGACAGGTTGCAAGTTTATTAAAAATTTAACCTCTCTCTCAGGAGGTAAGTCCTTTCATTCCTTAGAGAAAACATCTATAAATTCATTCATAATATGTATGGAATGTATATCATTACTTTCCTCTTTTATAGCTTCTAACTTTGCTAAGAAAATTAAGTCACTTGCTCTTAGAATTTTAAGCACCTAACTAGAAGCAATCAAGGAAGAAACTACTTATCTTTCACATTGAAAATAAACTACTTCTTCTCCAGGCAAATTAAATTTGACTTTTTTCTTCCAATATTTAATAGTTGCAAAGTTATTGACTAACCAATCCATTCTTAAAATTATATCAAATTCTATTAATGAGAGTACTACCAGATCTGTTTAAAATTTTCTACCAATTATCATAAAATAAATTGAACATATTGTGCTTGTAATTAAATAATTACCCGCAGGTAAACTAACATATAATCATGAGTAAAAGAAACAGGTTCCATATATACTTTCTTACAAAATATCTCAGCCATGAAGGAATGCGACACACCAGAATCAAAAAAATATTTTATCAGGTAAATCTAAGATATTTAAAGTACATCTCACCACCTCAGAAGAGCCTTTGGCCTTTTGGGAAGATAAAGCAAAAACTCTAATGGTACTGATCTGACTGCTTCACTTGAAGTTTCTCCTTTTATCTTAAAAGCATGTTGATTAATCTGTAGCCTGACACCTCTAAACTTATACATTCTCTGACTATCTCTAACTTCTGTGCCTTTTTGAACATTCTTTGGATAATTCCTCTTTATATGAACTGATTCTCCACATAAATAACACTTTCATGAATTCATCATGCATCTTCTTAGGTGAGATTTTCCACAGGTTATACAAACTGAGGCTTCGTTTGGGACGGCTGTAGCTATCGGTAAAGCAGGTTGTGAAGTTGTTGTCCAGAAAGCTGCTTTCTAAAGTTGCTATACAAAAATCAATAAATTTTTTTGGGTGGCATAACTGTCGAGTTGCTGTGCTGCTGCTGTATGACAACAAATTACCTTGATACCCTTTTATACATTTAGATAAATATAATAATCAACTAACATTTATGAATTAAAATTAATTAATTTTATCAAATCTTTTATAAGTTTATATATCAAAATGCTACAAATTTTTTACTCAAAACCAATTTAACTTAATCTGATGTAGATGTTGATCAACAGGTCTTACTGGCAACCATTGCTGCAAATTACAAAGAGGGGTGTGCGAGGCCCACGGAACATTTTCATCATCCAACAAGGGCTATTTGAGCTTCACCAATAAATTAAAAAAGATCTCAAACCTTCAAATATGACGAGTCTTAAAATAAGCACACCTAAGATAACATTGCATGGGAAAGCCACGACAGCCAAAGTAACATAAACCTTTAAAATTACAATCTAAAATGAAATAAAATTCCTTAAAAATATAATAGTACTTCTTGCAATGACCACCGCAGCAACAGAACCATATTCGCAGACAAATTACCAGCCTCCGATATTTCATGTACTTCGACTGTTTCGAGGAAAGTTAACTTCCACAAGGGATGAAATTCCACATAACATTCTGTTTACAGCTGAGTAAAGATTACAAAAGCACCAAGTTAACTCTGAAATCACCCTAAGCTTCAGGCATGAGAATGTTGTCAGGAAGGATAGTAACATGCCAAAAAATGGTCGAATGCCGCATCTTCCACTTAAGCAACAGCAGACCTCATTGTAAATTGCATCACATAGCCTCTTTATTATTACAATCCTTATGGTTGCTATGAATATATCCATGAAGAACTAAAGTGCTACAAATTGCTGATTAGATTTACATGAATTTATGATTAGAATTTAACCTACTAAAGAAAATGATAATTAAATGCATGTAATGGATGAAAAATACAGTCTGCTCTTATAAGAGAGAACTTTCAGGCTTAACTATTGCTAATTAAGCATTGCACATTCAAAATGTCGTTGTCTAGTAGGCACACCAGATGTCTTAACTTCCCAAAAGATAAATTTTGTAACAGAATATCACTTCATCCATCCCAAGAGCAGGTGTCATCAGAGGCGCAGTGACCAATGAGATCAGTACAATCCACTAAAAGATGAATTTTGTCAAAACAGCTCAGTGCATGAACCAAAATCTTGTGCAGTAAAAAATACAAATAATACCAAGATGCTCTAATTCATCAATGTGACAACATAATTCACCCACCAAAATAAAGATGATATGCAAGTCGTGATCGATCATTTCATGGCATTTATCAGTTTGTGCATGCACCAATGAAATGTCATAGGCAAGAACAGTTTTTTTAGGAAAATAGAATGAAGAGACACAAAAAGAATTATTCAACATAGGGAGAAACGGAGGGTATGGTCTGATTGGCTTCCAAACCAAACAGAATTCTAAAACCATAAAATGAAACAAAACTATTAAAATATGAGATAAATTAAAAGACAATGGCTTTTTATAGGATTTGAAACAATACTTTTGTAGTTCAGATATCTACATACTAGAGATGGTTCATTTTACTAGAAAAAGAAAGCAAAGATAAATACATACAAGATCCAAATAAAATTGACATGTTGGCCTGAAGAAGCTTGCCATATTAACTAAAAAAAGAAAACAGTAATGCAGCTATTCACATATATATATCTGCATATGATTCACAAACTTAATCAATAAAACTGAACATGCTATCAAACATATGAAACTTCCTAATTCATCTCATCCATCAATGCATCTGTGATTTTCTCTCGTAACTAGACCATCTCCTCTACTCCTTCACCATCTCGTACCTCTCGATTAAAATCATTCCCTTCCGTCTCTACTACTGATTGCCCAATTCTATACTCATATGCCTCCTATGGTATATATGTTCCATCCGCATCACATATATTGAAATCAGGGTCTTCCCGATTGGGATGTCGACAAATGTAATTATGCAATGTCATGGTTGCTACCACAATTTTTATTTGTTTTTTGAATGAATATGTAAGCATATCTCGTAGTATGACCCTTTTCTTCTTCCAAAAACCAAATGATCTAGTACAAAATTTTCTTTTTCAACTTTTTTGTTGTACTAAAAAATTATTTTATGAAGCAATATGAAAGCTATCACAAATGAAATCATAATCTAAAAAAAAAGCACCACCATGATGCCTCACGAGAAGTAAAGTTGCATAATGTTATTTGTTATATCAGACATAAATTTTTGCATTCTACTTTTCAATCGAATGGCGAAATGAATTTTGGAAAATAAGCATTCTGCCATAGTGGGTCCTTCATAAAAACCTACATTTCTTTATCCCCTCAGTGCATACGCAACCCTGTATCATTCCTTAAAAAATACAATTACTGGAAGACCTTGGAAAAACAAACACAAAAAGATGCAAGTTTGACAGGTTGTAGAGGATGCAATGAAAAAAAAGCATAAGATAAACGTAAGATCTTTCAATTGTTGTAGTAAAAAAAAAAAACATTACAAACTGTTCAAAACAACACAATCAAAATACAAAACTAATGTATAAAACACATTTACTAAACTAGTGTTTTTAAAGAAAAACATGAATATATATAAAACAATGATGTTGTATCATGATTTCCGTAGCAATATCGAAGATAATTAACTCTTCGATCATGACAAATTGACATAAAAATTTCTCGCTTTGTTGGATCCTCGAGAAGCTTTGTACTAAACAAATACAGTGGCATATCTTCAAATACTTCAGTTGTTTCTTCAAGAACTTTAATGGTAGCAGAAAGGGATGGAGTATCAGTTATTGACTTAGATGCACTAATTCCAGAGGTAATATTTGTGCAAGAATTTACAAGCTGAGTAATTTGGCTTCTTAGAAATGTTGAACCAAATATTCTTTTCCTTCTACCGGTTGAAGTTATAGATGAAGAACATTTCAATTGGCTACATTCATTGATGCTTTTAAGATTTTGTGATGGATCTTCAAAAGACTCAGAACCTATATCAATGTGTTCAGAATCTTCACTATCATTTTCATGGTGAAGTCCCTGGTTTGGAGTCCAATCATGATCTCCGGTAACAACACCTTGGAACATAAGATCTAGCTTATCTTCAAGCTCAGGATCAATGCCACAGTATCTAAACTTTTTGCATTTTGCACAACCTAGAAAGAAAGATTCAATTTATAGAATTTGAAGGCATAACATGAATGTTGAATTAGACTAATATATGAAGCTTATAAAATTGTTATTTACCTCTAATTTTTCTTTCCACCATTCATCAGGTGCGTCAATGGTTTTCTTCCTATGATCCCAACCAAGTCCAGTGGATCCACACTTCAATTCTTTCCATAATTTCCAATCTTTTTTAAACTGGTCCCATTTATTTTTTAACTGGACTTTATCATACTCTCTTCCAGTTTTTTCAAAACAATTCTTAAATAAATTCATCCAACCCTCTTTATTGAAGTGTGTAGTTGGTCGATTACCGAGTTCAATCTCTCTTAGACATAAATCACATAATATAATCTTCACATCTTTCTCCCATGTTACGGAAGGCCCGCCATCCTTTGGTTTACCCATTGAATTTATTAATTGATATATTATAAATTAACAAATTATAATAAGAGGAAATATGCAAAGCAATATAATTGATTGTTATTGCTAGTAATTAAAAAAATAAGAGACATCATATGTAATATCACAATCTGCTCCAGTATCGTCCAGGCCGATTTTGGATCGTCCTGGGACGATCAGTGTATTTTCAGTTCCAGATTTTTGCCAGAATTGCTCTAAGTGTTTTCCTGTAGGGATCGTCCAGGCCGATCGAGGTATCGTCCCGGGACGATCAGTGGATGGCACAAGTCAGTGAGTAGAGGTTTTTATCGCCTATGAACAGTAAACATCGTCCTGAAAAATCGTCCCAGGACGATGGGATTTTGGTCTGATCGTCCAGGCCGATCTGGACGATCGGCCAGGCCGATCTGAAGAAGATTTAAGGCAAATCAGCTCATTTGAAGAGAGAGAAAAATTAAAATAAAAATATCTGATTTCAGCTCTGAGGAGAGAGAAAAAGAGAAAATTGGAAAAGTTGATTTCGGGAAGACGCGGAGCCGTTTTCGAGCGAAGTGACTGTTGAGGATTTTGCTGTGCTCGAGGTAAGGCACATTCCGTCTTTCTAAATTTTCAGTTCCGTCGCGGTTGGCAGTATTTTTCTGTCCGGATTTCGTTTTCGTTACGGTTTTTCGTCCGTATCTTTTGATTGGTTCAGTTTTTACCGCGTAACTTTCCGTATATCGTTGCCGTGCCGGGTGTGCACGTTTTGATTATATTTTGAAGATTTTCGTCCGGGTATTTTTGATTCGACTGTGTTTTTAGTCGACCGGATTTTTCTGTGAAATTGGAAATTATCTGTGCAGTAGAATAAATGTTCTGGAATGTGATTATCTATATTCTGTGCGAATTCGGTAAATTTTCTTTGCAGGAATTTTTGTGTAAATTCTGTATACTGCCGTTGTGCTGCCCGATTTTTGGGTAATTTCTGAATTGTCCGGATTTCTTCTGAATTGAAATGCTATGTGTATAAGCTATAAAAGGGAGCTATAAGGGGCCTGGATCCTATGAGATTCAGTTAGTGAAACGGGAAATTTAGATGAGCTCAAGTTGGAGAAATATCAGTTATATTCCGGATCCGTGAATTCTATTATTCAGGTGCTGTGAGCACATTTAGCTTAGCTATTAATTATTCAGCGAATTTTTGGTGCCGTGAGCACAAGGGAGACATAAGGGTTAGAATCCGTAGTAATTCTGTTCAGTTTAGTTTAGCTATTAATTACTCAGCTATTATTCTGGTGCCGGGGGCACACTTAACTATATTAAATACCTGATATCTGATCTGATATGTGATTCTGATACGATTTTGTTCTGTTTCGATATGATCTGTATAATTCTGACTCTGCTGAGTTTATTCTGTTCTGTGATCTGATCTGTACGATTCCGATTCTGATTTGATATCTGTCCGTATAAGTTCTGATTTCCGATTCTGTTGCGATTTCTGATCTGACTTCTGTCTGATGAATTTGGTTTTGGTTTCTGAGAATTTAGATTGGTGGTTTGTTGCTTTGCTGAGCTGTTGAGCTCACCCTTGCTTTCTGGTGGTTTTCAGGTTCTGGGAAGGGCAAGGAGGTCCAGGATTAGTTTCAGAGTTTGATCCGATTAGGTACTTTTGTACTTTTGATTTTTGTACAGTCATGGCTTTTCTGTTCTGTTTTTCTTTCTGTCGAAAGCCATGCACTGTTCTGTAGATGATTATTTTTGAGGAGATGAAATGATAGATGTTTTGTTCCGCTGCATTTGATGTTTTTAGTAGCTCTGTTGTTCTGTGTTTTTCTGTTGAGTTAAGAATTTGGAAGATCAGTTCAGTAACCTAATCCAAAGCCAGATCCTGGATAAGCAAGTAAGTCTCTCGTCGCGATCCGGCTCGGGCGGGATCCGTCCCCGTCGGGTCGGGTCGTGACAAGCTTTTGTGGTATCAGAGCACTGGTTTTGGAAACAGGTTGGATTGTAAAACAGAGCTCTAGGATGTGATCAGTAAGTCTGTCTGGGAGGTAGTTTTGGGTCGTTTGGCTTTTTATTGTGTTGTTTTTGTGTTGTTTTTGTGATAGTTTTCCGGATTTTCTGGATTTTTCTGTATGGATCAGCCAGACCCAGACATGACAGACGGTCAGAGTGCAGATCAGGCAGCACCAGTGGGGAGTACAGCCCCAGTGGTCGGTGCTGATACGCTTTCACAGTTTGCGTCACTTGTTGCTCAGATGATGAGCGAGACTCAGAGCAGAGCTTCTACTGTTAGATCTGAGGACATTGATCGACACCTGCAGTTATTTTTGAGGTTGAAGCCTCCGAGATTTGAGGGCGCTGTTGAGCCCAGAGCAGCCGAGGAGTGGCTGAGGAGATTGGAGAAGACTTTTGACGGGATGCAGTGTCCTGCAGACAGGAAGGTTCCGTTGGCTGTTTTTTTTGTTAGATGGAGAGGCTGAGCACTGGTGGGATGGCCAGCAGGCAGCCAGATTTCAGGGCAGATTGAACTCTTTGATCACTTGGGAAGAGTTCACTGAGGTGTTCAGAGACTGGTTTGTTCCCCCTTCTGCACGACAGCAGATGCAGGAGAGTTTTCTGAGGCTGGTTCAGGGGAGCAAGACGGTGATGCAGTACGAGGCTGAGTTTACTGCATTAGCCAGGTACGCTCCGCAGCTGGTTAGCACTTCTGCTGAGAGGTGTTACCGATTTCTGAGAGGCTTACGAGACACTTTGAGGCAGCCTTTGATACCGTTCCGGATTTCTGATTTCTCTGAGCTTGTGGAGCGAGCTCGTCTGATTGAGAACGACATGACGGCTACTCAGCAGCGGTGGTCTGCGAGTAGGAAGAGATTTGGAGGAGATACTTCTGGCAGTGGTTCCTCTGGGAAGAGGAGATTTGTTCCTGGTTCTGGATCTGGAGATTCCAGAAGGAGCGGAGGATCGTCTGGTACTGCTACCAGTATGACTAGTTCTGGATCTGTTAGTTCGGCACCTGTGTGCCAGAGTTGTGGACGGCGACACCATGGCCAGTGCTACAGGATAGCTGGTCTTTGTTTCAGATGTGGTCAGCCGGGACATAGGATTGCAGAATGTCCACAGATGGGATATGAGCAGCGATCTGAGGGCTTCGTCAGACCTGTTGGTTCAGCAGCAGGAAGACCGAGGACTGTTCCTCCACGCCCTGAGGGATTTGCTGGTAGAGGTGGTGGTTCTAGTTCTGCACCACTGAGACCACCTACGATTCAGAGGGAGCAGAGTAGTTCTGTTGCTTCAGCTCCTGTTCCAGTTCAGCCACGAGTTTACAGCTTGAGTCAGCAGGAGGCTCGTGATGCTCCGGATGTTGTGACAGGTACGGTTTACATTTCTGATCAGCCCTGTCGTGTTTTGTTTGACTCTGGAGCGAGTCATTCTTTTCTGTCCGAGCATTATTTTGAGCTTTTACATTTGGATTCGATGGTTTTACCGGTTTCTTTGTCTGTGATTTTACCGGCTGGGAATCCATTGATTGCTCGACAGTTTTGTTTGTGTGAGATCGAGATTTCTGGCAAGAAGTGGAAATCGAGTTTGATTTGATTGCCGATTTCGTCGTATGATGTGATTCTGGGAATGGATTGGCTGAGTCTGTATGAGGCTCAGATTGACTGTCTGAAGAAGCAAGTGAGTTTGCTTGTGGCTGGAGAGAGAGTTGTATTTCAGGGATTACGAGGTGTTCTCTCCAGTCTGATTTCTGCGTTAGAGGTGAGCAGAATGTGGAAGAAGGGATATCCAGTATTTTTGGCTTCGGTGCGGGATATGAACCTGGAGGTTGGTTCTGTTTCTGAGATCCCTGTGGTACGGGAGTTTGTGGATGTTTTTCCTGAGGAGTTGGTTGGGTTACCTCCGGATAGAGATGTGGATTCTCTATCGATGTTTTTCCGGGTACAGCTCCTATATCAAAAGCTCCGTACAGGATGGCACCGAAAGAACTTTCTGAGTTGAAAGTTCAGCTTCAGGAGTTGGTTGACAGAGGGTTTGTACGTCCTAGTGTTTCTCCTTGGGGAGCACCTGTTCTGTTTGTGAAGAAGAAGGACGGTACACTCCGTATGTGTATTGATTACAGAGATTTGAACAAGGCCACGATCAAGAACAAGTATCCTTTGCCTCGGATAGACGACTTGTTTGACCAGCTTTCCGGATCTTCGGTGTTTTCGAAGATTGATTTGAGATCCGGATATTATCAGGTAAAGGTGAAGGAATCTGCTGTGGTGAAGACTGCTTTCAGTACTCGGTACGGGCACTACGAGTTTTTGGTTATGCCTTTTGGGGTAACCAATGCGCCTGCGATTTTCATGGATTTGATGAACCGAGTATTCAGGGAGTATTTGGATCAGTTTGTGATCGTCTTCATCGACGATATTCTGGTATATTCTGCATCTGAGGATGAGCATGCCAGACATTTGAGGATTGTATTGGAGACTCTGAGGAGGCATCAGCTGTATGCCAAGTTCTCCAAGTGCGAATTCTGGCTGAAGAGCATTTCATTTCTGGGGCATGTGATTAGCGGAGAAGGTATTTCTGTGGATCCCCAGAAGATTCAGGCGGTTGCTGATTGGCCAAGGCCGACTACGGTATTTGAGGTACGTAGTTTCTTGGGCATGGCCGGATATTACAGGAAATTTGTGAAAGGATTTTCACAGATTTCGACTCCTCTGACGAGACTGACTCAGAAGTCAGTTCCTTTTGTTTGGACACCGGAGTGTGAAGCTAGTTTTTAGAGATTGAAGGATTGTTTGACTTCAGCTCCAGTGTTGGCACTTCCGTCAGGTACGGAAGGTTTTCAGGTGTTCAGTGATGCTTCACTGAAAGGACTGGGATGTGTCCTGATGCAGCATGGTCAGGTAATTGCTTATGCTTCGAGACAGTTGAAACCACATGAGAAGAATTACCCGACACATGATTTGGAGTTAGCTGCAGTTGTTTTTGCTTTGAAGATTTGGCGTCATTACCTGTATGGCGTCACATGTGAGATGTTTACTGATCATAAGAGCCTGAAGTACATTTTTACTCAGAAGGATTTGAATCTGAGACAGAGGCGGTGGCTCGAGTTGATCAAGGACTATGACCTGACTATTCAGTATCAGCCTGGGAAGGCGAATGTGGTAGCAGATGCTTTGAGCAGGAAGTCTTCTGGATTATCAGGTTTGCAGCTTACTTGTGATGACTTTCTGATTCGTGATTTGGAAAGATTGCAGTTGGAGATGATTTCCTCCAGTAATTTGGAGTTGGCTCAGATGAGTATTCAGTCTTCTTTGGAAGCAAGGATTCAAGAAGCCCAGAAGTCAGATTCTGATTATTCGAAGTTGATAGCTCAGATTGGATCTGGTAAGACTCCTGAACTTCGAATTTCTGATTCTGGTTCTATTTTCTGTAAGAACAGGTTGTGGGTACCTGTGTTTGGAGATCTGAGGCGGGAGATTCTGTATGAATCTCATCATTCAGGCTACACTGTTCATCCAGGCAGTGGTAAGATGTACGCTGATATGAAGCTTTTGTTCTGGTGGCCTGGGATGAAGAAGGATGTGGCGGAGTTTGTGTCGAGATGCGAAGCCTGTCAGTTGGTGAAGGCAGAGCATCAGCGACCAGGTGGACTGTTGCAGTCGTTACCTATCCCTGAGTGGAAATGGGAGGAGGTAACGATGGATTTTGCGATGGGTTTCCCTCGATCACGACAAGGACACGATGCCATTTGGGTAGTTGTGGATCGATTGACGAAGTCAGCCCATTTTCTTCCGATCAGACAGACAGATTCAGTTGAACGCTTGGCTCAGATATATGTGAAGGAAATAGTCAGATTGCACGGTGTGCCTCGTGTGATTGTTTCTGATCGAGATGGACGCTTTACTTCCAGACTTTGGAAGGGCATTCAGCAAGGCTTGGGTACGAAACTGCATTTCAGTACAGCCTTTCATCCTCAGACCGACGGACAGTCTGAGAGGACTATTCAGGTACTGGAAGATCTGTTGAGGCTTTGTGTTCTGGACTTTAGCGGAAACTGGGAAGATCATATTCCGCTGATTGAGTTTGCCTATAACAACAGTTTTCAGTCCAGTATCGGTATGGCACCGTACGAGGCTTTGTATGGCAGGAAGTGCCGTACTCCTTTGACTCTGACGGAGGTCGGAGATAGACAGGCTTTGGGGGCCACTTTTGCTGATGAAACTGCTCAGAAGATCAGTTTGATAAGAGAAAGATTGAAAGCCGTTCAAGATCGACAGCAGAAGTATTACAATCAGAAGCACAGATTTGTTGAGTTTCAAGTCGGTGACTTTGTGTATGTCAAAGTCAGCCCGATGAAAGGTGTGAGCAGATTTGGTCAGGTAAGCAAGCTTAGTCCAAGGTATGTTGGACCATTTGAGATTTTGGAAAGAATTGGAAAAGCTGCTTACAAGTTATTACTTTCTGATTCTATGCCTGATGTGCATAATGTGTTTCATGTATCCACTCTGAGGAAGTGGGTATCCGACTCTGGGAAGAAAGTATCAGCTGACGAGGTTGAGATTCAGGAGAATCTGGCGTACAAGGAAGAGCCAGAGTTGATTTTAGCGTACGACGTCCGAAAGTTAAGAAATAAAGAGATTCCGATAGTTAAAGTCCAGTGGAAGCACCGGACTGCACGAGAAGCAACTTGGGAAAATGAGTCTGATATGAGACGGTCGTACCCGTACTTGTTTTGACTGCGTTTGGATTGGATAATGTCGAGGACGACATTTTTCTGAGTTGGGGAGATTGTAATATCACAATCTGCTCCAGTATCGTCCAGGCCGATTTTGGATCGTCCTGGGACGATCAGTGTATTTTCAGTTCCAGATTTTTGCCAGAATTGCTCTAAGTGTTTTCCTGTAGGGATCGTCCAGGCCGATCGAGGTATCGTCCCGGGACGATCAGTGGATGGCACAAGTCAGTGAGTAGAGGTTTTTATCGCCTATGAACAGTAAACATCGTCCTGAAAAATCGTCCCAGGACGATGGGATTTTGGTCTGATCGTCCAGGCCGATCTGGACGATCGGCCAGGCCGATCTGAAGAAGATTTAAGGCAAATCAGCTCATTTGAAGAGAGAGAAAAATTAAAATAAAAATATCTGATTTCAGCTCTGAGGAGAGAGAAAAAGAGAAAATTGGAAAAGTTGATTTCGGGAAGACGCGGAGCCGTTTTCGAGCGAAGTGACTGTTGAGGATTTTGCTGTGCTCGAGGTAAGGCACATTCCGTCTTTCTAAATTTTCAGTTCCGTCGCGGTTGGCAGTATTTTTCTGTCCGGATTTCGTTTTCGTTACGGTTTTTCGTCCGTATCTTTTGATTGGTTCAGTTTTTACCGCGTAACTTTCCGTATATCGTTGCCGTGCCGGGTGTGCACGTTTTGATTATATTTTGAAGATTTTCGTCCGGGTATTTTTGATTCGACTGTATTTTTAGTCGACCGGATTTTTCTGTGAAATTGGAAATTATCTGTGCAGTAGAATAAATGTTCTGGAATGTGATTATCTATATTCTGTGCGAATTCGGTAAATTTTCTTTGCAGGAATTTTTGTGTAAATTCTGTATACTGCCGTTGTGCTGCCCGATTTTTGGGTAATTTCTGAATTGTCCGGATTTCTTCTGAATTGAAATGCTATGTGTATAAGCTATAAAAGGGAGCTATAAGGGGCCTGGATCCTATGAGATTCAGTTAGTGAAACGGGAAATTTAGATGAGCTCAAGTTGGAGAAATATCAGTTATATTCCAGATCCGTGAATTCTATTATTCAGGTGCTGTGAGCACATTTAGCTTAGCTATTAATTATTCAGCGAATTTTTGGTGCCGTGAGCACAAGGGAGACATAAGGGTTAGAATCCGTAGTGATTCTGTTCAGTTTAGTTTAGCTATTAATTACTCAGCTATTATTCTGGTGCCGGGGGCACACTTAACTATATTAAATACCTGATATCTGATCTGATATGTGATTCTGATACGATTTTGTTCTGTTTCGATATGATCTGTATAATTCTGACTCTGCTGAGTTTATTCTGTTCTGTGATCTGATCTGTACGATTCCGATTCTGATTTGATATCTGTCCGTATAAGTTCTGATTTCCGATTCTGTTGCGATTTCTGATCTGACTTCTGTCTGATGAATTTGGTTTTGGTTTCTGAGAATTTAGATTGGTGGTTTGTTGCTTTGCTGAGCTATTGAGCTCACCCTTGCTTTCTGGTGGTTTTCAGGTTCTGGGAAGGGCAAGGAGGTCCAGGATTAGTTTCAGAGTTTGATCCGATTAGGTACTTTTGTACTTTTGATTTTTGTACAGTCATGGCTTTTCTGTTCTGTTTTTCTTTCTGTCGAAAGCCATGCACTGTTCTGTAGATGATTATTTTTGAGGAGATGAAATGATAGATGTTTTGTTCCGCTGCATTTGATGTTTTTAGTAGCTCTGTTGTTCTGTGTTTTTCTGTTGAGTTAAGAATTTGGAAGATCAGTTCAGTAACCTAATCCAAAGCCAGATCCTGGATAAGCAAGTAAGTCTCTCGTCGCGATCCGGCTCGGGCGGGATCCGTCCCCGTCGGGTCGGGTCGTGACATCATACATCTAAATTTATTTAAAAAAATTAAAACATAAAACAAATTTAAATTTGTGTCTGTCATGTGTACTACCCTCTCATTGTCAGAGTTAAAATAACTTTAATAACTAATGCATTACTCAACTGTTTAATATTCTATAATTCAGATTCTAAATGAAATTTAAAAATATTACTATCTATGGAGAAAGAGGTGAAACCCTCAAATGAATCAACTTGAAAATGTTTTGGATTTTTCCAAGCATTTTGAGAAGGAACAGGAACATGATTGTCTATTGAAGTGGAAGTCTTCTCTTTCACAGCTAAAGAATTCGTGTTTAAAGGATCTTCAGGGACAATTTATTGAATAGTTGAAATGCAACATTCATCAAGATTTTTTAACTGATTCATTCAATTAACCTTTTTGAGAACATTAGTAGAATTCACTATTAGACATATAGCCAGATTAGCAGATATTCTAGATTCAGAGAAAGGATCAAATAGCATGAATTGTGGTTACAGAAGAAGAAGGTACATAATCTTAAAAAATTTAAACTCTTTAACAAAATCAATAGAATTTTCAGCAGAAATAACCTCATTTCCTTTGGACAAATTATAGCAGACTTTCAACATAGTACAATCAGGATTATTATAAGATCCACTTTAATTTTAACATAGAACAATCAGAAATAAACTCCTTTCCTTTGGACAAATTTTCAGCAGAAATAATTTTGGTGAGCTTCACAATTTAAACGAAATCTAACAACTAAAAGAAAACCAATGTTTAAAAAAAAATCCATGCAAAAGGGCAAAAGAATGGTTACCTTACAGTGCGCGAACTCCCTTGCTTAACTTCCGATCGGACAAGCAGGAACTTGTCGAGGGTGGCGGAGACGATCGCCTTGGTCTTCGGGTATGATAGGTAAAGAAAAGAAGAAAGGCTAACTTCACTGCAAACACCTTCCTATCGTCGGTCTTGGTTCCGATCGCGTCATAGTGAGCGAACTCCCATTTTGCAAAACTTTCGATTCAACAAGCAAAAACGTTGTCGAGGGTGGCGGAGACGAGTGGCTAAGGCGTGGGAGTTGACATCTACAAGGAAGGAAGAAAGCCAACCTTCGTCGCAAGCAAGTTCCTATCACGAATGCCGAGCGAGATGAGACGGAAGCGGAGGAGGAGTCGCCTGGTATAGAGGAACTTTGTGAGGCGGTAAGAGCATTACTGTATTTAGCATATCTATGAATAGCGGGAAGCAGGCGAACCGCATGAGGCTTCTTACGGATGTGAGAAGCAACCGCGGGACGTGAAATTGTCGAGAATGGAGCACCATCAATCTGTTCCAAACCACCTCTCAGTTGTGTGTTGTAAAGCACAACAGCGAAAAATCCGTCCCAAATGCGCCCTGATATTGCAGGTAATCTCAATGACTGCTTATATTGACTTTGTTGGAATTTCTATCTTTTTGTGGATCCTCCATTGTAATCACCTTATCTCTGTCTATCATTATTCTCCCATTTCTACTTAATCTCTAATATGTCATTTTTCAATAATCTAGAACTTTCAATCAGTTTAAAAAATTCTTTTATGCAAAGTAAAGAGGGATTAAAGGCTATCTTAAAGAATCCCTTAGACCCTTCAAAAATCTGTAGTATCTTTCATCTAGAGTATTGATGAGCTTTGGAGCATACCTTGAAAGAGTCGTAAATTCTACTTCATATTGAATGACAGTCTTAGATTATTGCTTCAGGTTTATAAAACTTTTCTGCATTGCCTACCTTGGTGATGGAGGAACATACATTCTCTGAATACTTGCTCAAATTCTTCCAACATAATTTATTCCTCATATCTATATCTGAATTTCTCCAATTGTTGTCCCCTCCACCATCTTTCTACTTCACCTTCTAGCATAAAGATTGCTAAGACTACCCTTCTATTCTTAGGACATCTCATTCCATTTAAAACTTTTTCTATTCTGATAATTCAATCATCAGCACTTCTCACATCAACTCCTCCTTTAAACAAAGGAGGTTTTAGGCTTTGGAAGAGCTTTAAATGCTTATCCACTTTTGCACTAACAAGATCACCTGCCTCGACATTTGTACTACTATTAGGAGTGGTAGGAGTAATTGGTGTAACTACAGGTGGAACACCAAATGTTGCAGATCACACCATAAACTACATCTTTTCCATCATCTACATCATCTATAGTTGCATCATATTCTCTAACATTGCATTCATAGCATCCATTCATACCAGTGTAGGATTTACACTAAGTGCACTACCTCCTACTGGTGCCACATTTTTAGGATCTTAAGAGATCCTAATAGGCTGAGATGACATACTCTTCTCTCTTTCAGGTATTCTTTTAGCCATTAAATATGTAACTTATTATATTAAGAGTTATATATTTATATAATCATGTGTTCTTATTTAGATGTTACCTTCATATACTGATATATAAGTCAGATTAAAAAACTAAACATTATTACATATAAATCAAATGAAATTAGACTCATTACTTAATTTAAAAATATTATGTGTCCTAGGCTCTGTAATAATTTCAACACATCAAATCTTATCCTCTTAGATTTCACTTTACTTATGTTTCCTTAATTGAATCCTCATAATCTTAAACATTGCTCTGATATCACTTTTGTAACACTCCACAGTACCTCTTAACAGTATTATAGAGGGTAACAAGAATAAACATAATATTTTCATCACTAAACATCTCAATCATGATATTCTATCTTAGATCTATATAAAAATTTATATAAACCTCATCTAATACAACAAATGAAGCATCTAATAATTCTCAAATTTCATTAAAAACTTAGTACATAGTCACTAAGAAAATCCAAATAATTTACTCTATATATACAATATTAAAACTATTAAATAACCTCAAGAGTATATTTAAAAATTTAAATAAATATTAACATAACACTTAAATACTTGCATATCAAATTTCCACAACTTTTTCTTTTTATTTTATTATAAAAATAACTAGTAAGAAATAATTGGTGAGTTATGAGGCCCAACAAATTATGTAATATAAATCACAGTTATAATATAACAAGAGAAATAAATCAAAGTATTGAAGTCATAAATTATTAAACTCATTTTTATTAAAAACAACATCATAAATCTTAGTTAGCATTATTCTTTACCTCTTCGAAGTTACACTGAATATCAAATCAAATATGTAAAAGACTTGGCTATACATTCAGAATAATATTCAATAGAGCCCAGATAAATCTAGCATTATCACCATTGAATTACATTATGGTCCATTTTGCCTCAATAGAGGTCCCTTTTGCCCCACCTGCTATGCAGATATCTTTTCTTTTGGGGTCCTTTTTGCCCCACCTGTAATACTTGTTTAATAATTGGGTCCTTTCTACCCACGTAATATTGCAGACATCATATCATAGAATAGCCAATATTTACTTTTAACTTGATATTCTTTACATCATACCTTATAATTCATATCTTATTTTAATGATTATAACCTTCAAGTATACTTATACTCATACATCTGGCATATTAAAAATTTGATAGCTACTAAGTTAAAAAGAAAACTTCTTTGCATAAAATTATTAATTAATGAAAGGTTGAAATAAGCACCCTTAAACATTTATCAAATCTTTCTTATTCTCATAAATAGATAGTTGTAAATACCCTAATGTATTCTCATGATGATTAACAAAATTCTCATAATACATCTCATGATAATAAAATTTTAAAACATAAAGGATAGAGTAACCATTCATAATCATTATAATTATAAATAACTTACTTTCCTTACAGGTGGCCTCTTCAAAACCTACACCACGAAGTCTTTTCCTTTGATACATAAATTCAAAACTTTCTTTCTGCATAAATATATGAATAATCATACAATACAATATGTTATCATCTTTTAGAAACTTTGTTAATTCTAGGTAACATAAATGATAAAAATACTTAGTTATTTTTTACCTTATTCTTCTTTTAAATTTCTTCCCTTACACTTTCTTCACCATATCATCAATTCATACTCACCTTGATATCAAACTATAATTGATCATAAAATTTCATATTAATCATTCTAAAATCTTACAAAATGTGGTTACAATGAGTTGCAAGTTTATTTACCTCAATGTATTTAACATAACCTGAATTACAATGCTATCACTAGCCTTCCTTCAAAAATATGCATAAATCTTCCTTTCTAGAAATCAAACTCTTCCCTTCAGTAACTGTGCTGAAAATCTCCCTATTTCCTTCCAGTTACCACTGCAAAAACTTGCTATGGCCGAACCAAATTCCACTATGTTCCTTCCTGTATGCAGCCTCAACCTTCTCCAGCAATTACGAGGGAATTGCTTGCGAAAGTGCTTCCTCTCCAGCCCTTTTTTTCATAACAAAACACTAGAACAATAAAGTTTAAGGGGCTGTTTCATTGCATGCATTTAGGGAGTAAAGTAATCCAAATAAGAGGTTTTAGAAATTTTTGTGTTTGGCTTAAAGTAAAGTAAAAGGGCAATGTAAAAGGAGTGTATTCCAAATACCTCAAATAGTGTATTTGGAATTCTTCCGATTTTTAAATAAACTAAAAAAATGCACCTCCATTTATACCAATGTCGGCCACCACTATTGTGTATTGATCACCGCTGCCGCCGAGCACCACTACCGGCCATCACTGCCGCTAGGCACCATCGCTATCTGCATCTACCGCCAGGCACCAAAACTAACTGTCTATTTTACTTCAAATCAAATAAAGAAAAGTAAAGTCATGTGTTTCTTTTACATTCATTCAAACAACTCCAAAGAAATTCTTTTAAATGCATTCTTTTTTCAGGCAACCAAATAGCTCGTAAATTCAAGCTATCCATAAATATATTAATTTATATAAGTTATAAAAGTATTTATTCAATTGCTATATAAATTATAAATAATACAAAGCATGAACACTAAGGCTTTATTTTGAATAATTTTCTTACTGCTTCATAAAGTAGATTTTTAGTGCAAAATTATTTAAAACTAAAAAAAATTATACAAAAAAGCTGTTTAAAAAAAATGAAAGTTATCCTAAACAAAGACTTAAGATGAGGTATTTACTTCTATTATCAATAAAAATATTTTAAATAAAATTTGCATTTAGCATATATAAACTAATTAGTCACCTAAAACAAGTAAATAACTATTTTCCAATAACTATAAAATTATTCTAATCCAAATTTCAAGAAACAAATAAAAACCCATCAAAATAAAGTTGACAAAGGCAGCCCTATCTTATCTTTCATGATTTCATACACATGTGGCAAAACAAACATCATCCAATGCTCTAACGACACGCACGTGAATCCATACGTGCGACTCGCACGTTTGCCATAACAAAGCAGATCCCCAACAACACCATGAGCTTTATTTTAATCTTCCTCGCTTTAAGACTTTACCTAAAGTTCCAACCATTATAACCCCAACTTAATGGCCCAAAGCTTTAATTAACCCGAAGTTGCTACCCAAAGCGTGGACCTTAAGGGTTCGTGGACTCCACTGTACCGCCCTTTGCCTTGTTCCCCACGCCCTAAACACGAGGAAGGCTTTTGAAGAAAATTTTAGGGTCCCCTAACCCAAACGGACTAGAAACTATTCTATACGGACGTCGAATGCCGTCCGTAGACTAAGGGTATCAATTTCGGGTCACGAGTCGGGTTCAGGTCGAACCCGGAACTGACTCGGGTTCAAACGAGTTGAACCCAACATGGGTATGTAAACTGGTTGGAAACGCATAACCAGACCCAACCCGTCGGGTTGGCAGGTTGACTCGACCCGACATGATTTGACATATGGCAGCGGCGGGATGATGGGCATCGAGCGCGCGGGACCACCAGCGGGTGGCGGGCGCGGACGCGTTCGAGCGGGCGGCTGGTCCAAGTGGACACGGGCTCTGACTGAGCGGGCAGCAGCGGGGTGCAAGTGGGCAACAGCGGGTTCCGCACGCGGGCGGCAGCTGGCAGGCAGGCAAGTGGGAGCAGCTCAAGGCACACAGGCGCTCGGGGGGGGGGGGGGGGGGGGGTGCTGGCATGCGGGCAGGTGGGGGCTGCTCGGGCAGCTGCGGGTAATTCAATTTAAATGGGTCTATGGGTTGATCTGGCAACCCATCGGGTCAACCCGAACCCGACCCGTTTTGAAATCGGGTTGGGTCCAACTTGAATTTTCCGAGTCGGATTTTCGTGTTGTGTCAAATATTGATCATATACTAACCAAAATAAGTCACGTCGGCACTGCTTGGGGTTGCGGTTCAGCACCGCTCAATACCGATCTCGATATTGCTGACATGAACCATTCTAATTGATCTCCAAATATAGAGCTGTTTTCTCATCCTCATATAGAATAATTTCTCCAAACGGACGGCTTTATCGGGAGGATTAAACTAAATTAGGGTGATATCTTTCTCTGATACCGCTTGAGATACTTAGGGAGCTTTGGGTATCATTTCTAAGCTGCTTTTCAGATTTTATGGATTAATTTTTGCGATTGTTTATTATAAAAAACTTGAGTGTCTCCTTCTCTGAGTATTCTGTGGGGGAAGTTGGCGATGGGTTGCCACCATTTCTTTTGCTTTTGGGGAATCAAATCCCCAAAATCTTTCTTGCAGAATTAAAGTATTCTTTATTAATTAATCTCTTGAAGAGCTAAATGGCAGGTTTTGTTCTGTAAATAAAATAAAAGGAGGCCTAAACTAGGCTAATTGTGATTCTTGTGCAGTGGATAATCTTGTTGCAGTGTATCTATTTGAATAATGCATTTGTGCTTAGGGAGGTAAGATTGTTTTTTACCATTATTTTTTTTTTTTTATATATTTTCATTAAATTTTTGCACTATAAAATTACTCTAAAAAATAATAAAAAAGTTGTGTCAAAGAACTAATATAAAAATTTCTTGAATCGTAAATTTTTGTATTAGCAAGTAATTTTAAAAAATAGTACGAAAACTGTTCCGAATAAAACCTTCGTTTGGTACAACTTTCGTAATACTTTATAAAAGAGCTTTATAGTGCAAAGTTAGTTCTTTTATTTATTTTTTTAACCAATGACAAAGCTAGAATTTTTTTTGGATGGCACAATTTTCTTTTTTAAAAAATATTATTAATATTTTTCAATTGGTATAAATAATAAATCTTAAACTTCTAGAGTGGTATAAATTGAATATTTTTAAATTATATTCATTTAAATAATAACATATGGTATATAAATAAACTTTCAGATTTTGAAGGTAGTGATTGGCTGATTGCCTCCTTATATCACCTTAAAATACAACCATGTGTTTAGTGATCATAATTTCTAGTATGGGTGTCAAAATCAGGTCACGGGTTCAAACCTGACATCGACCCAAAACTATTTGCCCGACCCAGTTTTAAAACGAGTAAAAATCTCCACCCATATCCGACCCGTGTAGATTACGGGTTAACTCGACTCGACCCGAGTTTATTTGAACTGGCGATGCAGCTGTACTGGCAACTTGATTGCGTTGAGCGATGCAACTGGCCAGCCTGGCCTAGTGACGCGACTAGGAACTCAACTAACGAAGTCGAACCCGCGAGTGATGATGCTAGACGAACCCCAACCACGACTAGCCTTGCCCAATTGCCTTGACACAGTGACACTAGACAGGGGCCAAACAATCACGCGAGGCGAAGTCAAACCCACACAAGGTCACGTCTCACGAGTCGAATCCGACGAGCTCACACGAATCATTTAAGACACAAACTCCAGAGTTCGGACAAGCTCACACCATTATGCAGATTCGCTGACTATGCTCGACAAATCGATTTTGGGTGACTGGAGGGTCAAAACGGGTTGGTTTCTGATTTTCGGGTCAACCCGAACCCGACCCGATTTTACAAACGGGTCGAAATCCCCAACCCCAACTCGACAGACGGGTTTGGGTTGACCCAAACCCGAAATTTTCAGTTTGGATTCTGGTCTAGTTAAATATTGACACCCCTAATTTCTAGTCATAGCTTTACATTAAATTGGTTTTTTTCAATAAATACTACTCAATATACTCTTTTATGCGTTCATTAATTAATTAATTATTTCATAAATTTATTTTAATATTTTATTTATTTAACATTGAATTTAAAAATCAATTTTTTTTTAATTTTATTCTTTTTTTTCGAACATTAGAATTGAGAAGTGTTTTTATAGACAAAATCTCTTAAGTCTAATAAATCAAACAAATAAATTTATAAATGTACTCACTTATAAATTATTAAATAAAATTAAATTTTATAAATTTACCAATAATATTAATCATGAGGCCAGCATGCTAATTAAGTTTAATAAATCATACTAATAATGATCGACTCGCTACGATTGGGTGGTGACTTCTTGAAATTTTATTTACGAGTTATGGGCTAAAAGGGAATTTAACAGATACCGACACGATTGTATTTCCAAAGAGATTAGATTAGTCTCACCGAACTCGGCGCTTTAACCTGGTTTCCCGACTACTCTCGGTCAACAGTTAATTTGACCTTTGGTCACTCTTTTGACTATATTACGTTTAGGGACAGGTTATTCATGTCACGTGATTAGTGGTTAAAACTGTAATACTTTATAGTTGCTGAGGGCAATTCTGTCACCCGATGCCAATATAATCCATTCATCTCTTATCAGCTCCCTGCTCGGTGAACACTGGTCTAGGTTTTCTATTTCCTCCTCGCCTCCTCAGTTTCTTTCCTCTGTTCTGAGTTTGAGAATTCAAGTAAGATTCGCTCGCGGCCGTCGGCTTTTTTGGTCTTTTGAGCTGTTTGTCCTTCAAAGCTTCGAACTTTTCCTTTGGTATTTGATCTTTTTGGTTGTCAGTGGAGATAAAACAAGTTTCAACTTTCAAGGTTTTGCGATCTGTAGGGATGATTTAGATTGTTTCTTTTTTTAATTGATTTATTTTTTTAGTTGTTTCTGATATTTTTTTTCTTTGTGTGTGAAAAATCAGGGTTTCATTGGGTTAGGAGGCGAGAACGAAGATTTCTGTGTGTTCTTTCTGTATTTTTTGGAGCAGCAGTATGCGGTGGCTGAGCCTTTCTGTTGACGTCTATCGGAAAGTGGTTTCCTTGAACTTGTACTGCCGGGTTATTCTGTAACTAGACTTCTTTTCTTTGCTTTCTTCTCCTGTTCCTATCTTTCCTGTTCTGCTCCCGATCTATGGGAACGAGGCTTCTTGCTGAGGCGTTCCCCACTTGTTAAAAAAAGCAGCTTTGCTTTCTTAATAGAAACACTTTCCTTTGCAACCACTTTAGATCTGCTGCACTTCCCTGCTTTTCTTTCTCTTCTGTTTCTTCTTCTTCTTGTGTTTCTCTGGTGAACGGCTTGATTTGAAGGGAATTAGAGTAGGAATGGTTTGCCAGGCTGCGACGCAGACGAGATTCCGGGGATTGAAACATGAATATGGGATCGCTGGATGTGCCGCTATTATAGTTAGAATCATTGTTTGTTTCCAACCATTGCCAGATTGCCAGGTATTTTTCCTGTAATAACCTATTTTAATCACTAATTAGCTTTTTGCGTCCTTTCGTTGTTCTAGTTTATTATTAGATTCTGTTATAATGATTGTTTTCTTGGTGCAGGCTGAGTATTTCCGCCACCTGCTCAAGCCTGTCACGTAGATTAGCTTCAGTGCTGCAGTTGATTTAATAAAAATTTCGTTTTTACTGTCTTTGAGAGAGAGTCTGCGCTCGACGAGCTCTCTGTTTCTTCGTTGGTGGGTTACCCGTTTGCTTTTAAGATTCAATCGTTGTAATAAAGTTAAAGCTTTGTGATAATGGAGATTTGGGGCATACGTGTTTTGTGTTACAGGAGATTTCAGATTTGTTTTTACTGCATTGATGTGGAAATTTAGTAACTTCAACTCAGGCAATTCACTCTGGCCTCCTGATGCTGGGCAGCAACAGAACTCAGTTAATCCTTATGGCTGTTCTCTCTCTGTCAATCCAAATTGTCCATTACCTGATTTTGGAACTCAGGAGAGCTTCTTTCCTTTCAATTCTTCCGTTTACCCGTCATTGAATCCTGTTATTGGATCTTCTGAACAAGAAGCCATTACTCAGACAAAGAGGTTCCTTATTTTCGATCACTCTAGGGACCAAACTAGCTTGGTTTTTAGCTCGGTAGCTAATCCATTTGAGGGTTTCAATCTGCCTCTACCTGCAAGCAATACAACCTATGCAGATGCTTCCAATTGCCACGCGATCGAAGAGGAGGAGATGCAGGAAGACTCGGAAGAAATTGATGCCCTTCTTTACTCGGACTCTGAATACATGGAAGATGAAGAAACCAGCACAGGGCACTCCCCTTTTGACATTGCTGAAGAAGACATTACAAGCTCCCACTTCCCAGCCAAGCGACGCAGAGTAGATTCTTCTGAGCTGGATGCGTCTCTCATAGACACTGCAAGCTCTGCAATCGCTCCTCACTCCCACTGTACTCTCGAAGAAGACGACTTTGGTCCAAGCTCTGCACCCAAAGGCACTTGCAGGAGCAAGCGGGACAAGCAGGAGAGAATTCAACGCACAGTGAGCGTCCTGAGGAGGATTATCCCCGGCGGCAAGGGAAAGAACACTGCTGCTGTGCTCGATGAAGCCATTCAATATCTGAAATCGCTCAAGTTAAGAGCCAAGTCCTTCGGTACCTCGTCCTCCTCACTCTAATAAACTTCGTATGAACAACTTCTCCCTCCATGGATGAAGAACCAGCCAATAATCATAAAGAAATAAAGTCTCTTGCGGCAGATGCGTAGCAGAAAGAAGATGTCTTTTGACTGAGGCAGTTTGGATCAGATTCATATTGTGTTCTGGTTGGCTCTTCAGGCCTTTTGCTTTATTAGCGTGTGAGAAGGTAAACTTTCAGCTTTCTCTGTATGGTGCTCTACCCTTTGCTACAGGTAGTGGATATGGTGTGATTGTATGATGGTTGCTGCTTTCCATTTAAGCTCTTTGATGTTCTTGTTTTGGCCATGGAGATTAGCGGAAGAAGCAGGTTGTCTGTATCATTATTGATGATGGGGAGGGGGACCAGTGGAGATCTGCCATGAAGCTTCTAGGGAGGATTTAATTGCTTCATGGCTAGTTATTTATGTTAGTGTGTGGCTTTATATGTTGTGATTTTGTGTAAACTTTCTGTGTTTTGATGTCTGTGCTATTATGTCTGTGATTGTGTGTTGAAAACTTATGATGGCTATGAGTTTTATAAATGACAATCTCTATCATTGCAGGAAAATAAATTTAAGTCTGTCATTCACTGAGTAGATTATATAGTACTAAGAGGTGATGACCAAATAAACGGTCAAATTATGCACTCATCTCATTTGCTTTTTGTTGCACTAATGCTTATTGTTGGTGGTTGTGCGGACGCTAAACGTTGTGCGGAGATCAATTAAAATGTGTTACGTTACTCCTTTGTTGTGTATAGCGGTTCGGTATTACTTGGTATCATTTGATACTGTTGACGTGGTTGCACTTGATTTGCCGTCCGAAGGACTCTGTACATAATAATTTCTCTTCTTTGTGACACCAACTGCTATAATTTACTTGTGAACTATGTTGTCGTGTACTGTTTAAAGTACATAAGTAGAGTTGATTTGATTGGCTTTCTCATTTGTGTAAAAGTTAAGAAGTTGTTATCTGGAAGTTCTTTTCTGAAGAAATTATGAGTTGTTTAAAACAAATGGTTAAAATGTCTCTTTTACTGTGTGGTTTAGCGTTTGTATTTAGAGCTGTTTAATGTAATTAAGGGGGTAAATGGGTCGAGTCAATTATCTATCTAATCAAGTTAAGTTTGTTTAATTCTTATTGAGTTAGATTTGAGTTCATTTTGATTGTTTGCGCTCGTTTGAAAAGTTTGACCTTGATTTGATTATAGAGCTTGATTTATTAATTTTAAATTAAATTTGTTCAATTTTTTGGATTTTTTTAAATATAAATTAACATAAAATGGTTAAAATATAATACTAAATTAAGTTAATTTTAAAATATATTTTATGTTAATCAAATTGCTCAATGAGCTTACGAGTCAAACCAGGTAAATTTGTGCCTCAATAGATTTGACTCATGAGTTCATTAATAAGTCGAGGTTGAACTTGTTAGGCTCACTTACAACCATATATGGAACCAATATGGTCAAATATTCAAAGGAAGTGGTTGGCCTGTCCGCTTCTATGCTCGTGTTGTCGAGTACCTCCTTCGTTTATAACGAAGAAGACGAACACTTGTGCGGAAATGAAAAATCTAGCTAGCCGAAATATTTAAGCCGCATAAATGAATAGTCGAGCGAATAGCAGAAATGAATAGGGAAAATTGCCGTTCTTTTTTTTTTTAATACGCGTGTTCGATCAAATTAAATAATATTTTAATTGGACACGGCAAAGCCGTATCCGTGCCGTATCGGAGGCGTTTCCGTATCCGATACAATATGCCTCATAAATAGACATATCCGTGCAACATAGATCACCACCGAGCTTTGTTATTATCAACCGCTGGTCACAGCCCATTGCTTGCGACCATTATCTCCGATCACCTACTATAGCAACCGCCGAGGCGCCGATCGCTGCCAATGAAGACCACTTGAAAAAACTTTTTTAGATATTTAAATATGATTTATTTCAAATCTAAATATTAATAAAATAAAATAAAAAAGAATAATAATAAATAAAAAGTGATTCACAACTTAAAAAAAAATATTAAAAAAAAAAACTCGATGCTTCACCACATAAATTAGACTTTATAAATTAAATATATTTAATAAAGATAGCTTCTATTTAATACATTAGAAATAGAAATAGAAAGGGTTATATTTCTTGCTATTGTTCATAATAGAATACTGTTATTATTCCTATAATTGTTATTATTAGGATAAAATGCTAGAAACCCTCGCACGCATATTTTACCTCATCCGCACTTTTTAACTTTCTACTATTTTAAAAACTGCTCAATTCACCGTATTACTCTAAAATAAATTAAGTGTAACATGCTCTTGATACAAAGAAAATTTAAAAACCATAGGCCCAACTGGTCTACATCTCTCCCACTAAACAATTCCAATAATTACAAATAATTTTATTTTCAAATGAATCGTTAGCTGTTAATTATCAAATAATATACATTTTGAAACGCTGTACCAGCAACCAACCTTTACAAAAACAAATCTGATTCTTCTGCTTCTTCTCCATCACAATGACTTAAACCTCAAAATTTTCTCGGTACAAAACTGCCTCAAGCTCTAACGATGGCGAACAAGAAGAGCCATGGATGGATATCACTATCTACTCTTTCTTTGGAAGGCTTTGATATTTTTTATGTAATATACACAACTGGTTTCATAGCAAACCCAGCTTCTAGAGATCCAGACGCTTCTAGAAGATATTTACTTGTGAGTCTACATTGAACAGTGAATAGTATAATAAGCATGAAATGGAAAGAGATAAATAGCCAACCTTGAAAAGAACTCGATTACTTGTCATTCTCCTGAATGTGCCGCAGCAAAATCCTTAATTCTCTGTTTTAATGTCTGCAAAACATGTAGATTTCGTAGATATTGTTAGAGATTTTCTTTCCAGGTGATGTTGTTCAAGTATTATGTTCTAATAATATTGTTTCCCAATACCTTCAGCTCATCATGCAACAAGATGAAAATCTTCTTCATTTCCTTATGTCTCTGCAGCACAAACAGTAGGAAGAACGTCAAATAAAGGAAGCAAACAAAAAAAAAAAAAACAGAGAAATCATTGTACAATATTTGTTTAGCAGATTAAGATGATTTTTTGCTTAAAGAACTTTAAAAATTAAACCACCAAAACATGATAACTTCCTTTTCTTTATAATGAAATAAATGAAAGAAAACTCAGGAAAAAACTTTAAAAGCAAATCATAGAATAGCAGCAATAGATGTATCTTAGAAGTATAAAGAAAATGATGAAATGACATATATAACATAATTACATTTGAACAACAATATTTTAGTTATGTTGCATCCTGGAGTATTCGCGGCGGTAGAGAAATATATATTTTAACGTCTTAACATTGCACGAAAATCCAGCACACAATCAGATAAGAGAGAGAGGGTGTAGCTTTATAAGAGACACCAGAGTTTTTACGTGGAAACCCCTAAAAAGGGGGAAAAACCACGGGGCATGGCCCAGTTTGAATGAATCCACTAGTATTTACAGTCGATTACAAATGAGGTCCTTCTTAGGGAGAAGACCTTGGCCTGATGTTACAAATGTACATCATATAGAGCGCATTACATGGTGGAAGTTACAATAATCAACATAGACATGTTTATTTGGTTGGAAGGGCCATTGCCGGCAAGAGACAGAAATCAGAAGGAGTCAGCAGGAGACCGGGGTCAGAAAGACCGTTGTCTGTTGATAGAGGTCGGAAGGACCATAGTAGGCGACGGAAGTCAGAAGGACCGTAGTTGGCAGGAGACCGGGATAAGAAAAATCGTTGTCTATTGATGGAGGTCGGAAGGACCATAGTAGGCGACGGAGGTCAGAAGGACCGTAGTAGGAAGGAGACTGGGGTCTGGAAGACCATTGTCTGGTGATGAAGGTCGGAAGGACCATAGTAGGCGACGAATGTCTAAAAAGACCGTAGTCGGCAGGAGACTGGGGTCTGGAAGACCATTGTCTGGTGATGAAGGCCGGAAGGACCATAGTAGGCGACGAAGGCCGAAAAAGACCGTAGTAGGCAGGAGACTGGGGTCTGGAAGACCATTGTCTGGTGATGGAGGTCGGAAGGACCATAGTAGGCGATGAAGGTCTGAAAGACCATAGTCGGCAGGAGACTAGGGTCTGGAAGACCATTGTCTGGTGATGAAGATCGGAAGGACCATAGTAGGCGACGAAGATCTGAAAAGAACATAGTCGGCAGGAGACTGGGGGCTGGAAGACCATTGTCTGGTGATGGAGGTCGGAAGGACCATAGTAGGCGACGAAGGTCTGAAAGACCATTGTCATGTGATGAAGGTCGGAAGGACCATAGTAGGCGACGGAGGTCGGGAGGACGGTAGTCGGCAGGACATCGGGATCTGAAAGATCGTTGTCTGGTAGAACTCTGCATGTCAAGTGGTGGTTTGGCAGAGCACAGAGCCTCAAGTGGTGGTCCGGCGGAAGTCCAGACATCAGGTGGTCGAGGAAGGCGAGAGCCTCAAGTGGTGGTCCGGCGGAGCAACGACGTTAGGCGGTGATCCGGCGGAGGTGAGGGCCTCAAGTGGTGGTTCGGCAGAAGTCCGGTGGTGATTTGGCAGAGCACAGAGCCTGAAGTGGTGGTATGGCGGAAGTCTGGACATCAGGTGGTCGAGGAAGACGAGGGCCTCAAGTTGTGGTCCGGCGGAGCAACGGCGTCAGGCGATGGTCCGGCGGATGTGAGGGCCTCAAGTGGTGGTCTGGCAGAAGTCCGGTGGTGATTTGGCAGAGCATAGAGCCTCAAGTGGTGGTCTGGTAGAAGTCTGGACATCAGGTTGTCGAGGAAGGTGAGGGCCTCAAGTGGTGGTCCGGCGGAATAACGGCGTCAGGCGGAAGTGAGGGCCTCAAGTGGTGGTTCGGCGAAGCAACGGCGTTAGGCGGTGGTCCGGCGGAGGTGAGGGCCTCAAGTGGTGGTCCGACGGTGGTCGAGGAGGCAAGGAAGCAAGAGCAATCTCTGATCTCTCTCTTTTTTCCTTAGGCTTTCGGGGGCCATTTCAAGAGGAGAGGGGGCTCTATTTATAGATTTTGGGAATGGCATGGCCCATAAATAGGTGGAGGATCAGGGGTTAGTTGGGAGTGGTCGGATGACGGCCGATGTTGAATCCCTTAATCATGCACCGTTCTTTAGACATTTGAAGACCTTAATGATGTCGGAATTCGGCGATCTTGGGCTCGTTGGATTCGTCTCGTCGAGCCGCTCGATTCGAGTATAAGCTAGTCAAGTTTGGAAATCATTTGGTAACCCAAATTGTGGTTCGAACCTTCCAACAGCGCTTCGGGTCCTTGATTTTGACCCATTTGGGCTCGGATTGAGTCGAATTTGGTGTCGTTGGATTCGTATTTCCAAGACGCTCAGTTCGACTGTAAGTTTGCTGAAATCGGAGTTCGGGTGGTCTCCAAATTAATTTTTGAAGTTTCCAATTTGATTTTGCATCGAGATTCGCGCCCGACTAAGATAATTTTTTGACGACGTATCAAGTTAAAATAACAATTCAAGTACAGAAACTGCCCCTCTTCAAGCTGATGATGTATTGCAGAAATGCATCTGTGATGCAATATTTTAGTTTAAAAAAATGGAGTATAGATAGCGTACCTCTCCCCGTTGATGGTACATTTGTCTAAGTTTTTCCACAACTTTGTAGTATTCTTCCATGTCCCTTCCTCTGGCAAGCTCAATGTCATCCCCAACTTTGAGAAAGTCATTCCTGCACACGGTAAGCTTGAGTCATTTAAAGGTAGCAAGTAAATTGAGACAAAGTTTAAGAGTATCTGTATTCCAACAAACAGTTTCAAGGAAGATTCAACATGCTCAGACCTTCGGCATCCGAAAATAATTTTCAGCCAGAACCAATCTATTTCAAACATATTAGGGCAGATATTACTTGGCTGTGATTCAACTTGGTTCAAAATATTATGATTTCGGTCAACTTTTGTTCAGAATGACCTACGTGGATAAGTTTCATTTCGGTTGAAATATTGTGGTTTCATTCGAACTCCATCCAGATTGACAGATTGATAGGAAATACTTGAGTTGGCAAGTAATCCTATCGGATTTACTTGCGTTCGCAAGCAACCCTAACAAATATTGGTGAAATCAGCGAGAAAACACACAAGTTGGCCAGCAAAATCAACCCAAAACAGTAGATTTCATTAGGGAAATCGAAGTAAAGCAGAAGAAAAACAAAGATACAATTGATCCTCAATTTGAGAGGAGGATCGTTCTCTCCCAATCTCCAGAAGATGAATCTAGAGCCCAAAAGCATAAGAGAACTCCAAGAGAATAACTCAAATCATGCATGCCCTAACCCTAGCCTCCTCTCCTCTTTTAATACATATCTTCTTAATAACAACTAATAAAAGATTTCCTAAAACAAACATTAATTCAAATAGTTTCCTTATGCCCCTTCCCTCTCTCTCCTTGCTGCCCGAGGGGCCCAAAAGATTGGGCAGCTATCAAAGGAGGCAGCTTAGCCCGCCTCCTATAGGTATGAAACGGCCCCACGTAGGCCGGTTTGGACGGTTCGGCCAGAACCGTAACACAGATATGGGCAGGTTTCGGCCTGTGTAAGCAGATGGCCATGGATCCGCATGCAGACTCTGGTTGCATGCCAGCTCAGCCGCCTGCAGGGTGAATTTGAACCAAGATTCTAGAGGTTTTGAATAACTCTAACTAACAGTACAACAATCTCTTTTATTCATAAATAGTCTGTCCATTTTATTAAAATTGCCATCCAAACATGACAGATCCAGAGATTTTTCTTTGTAGCACATATTAAAGTTTTTTATGATAATTCTATTTATGCAAACAAAAATATTTCATATCTTAAAATTTAAGAGGGTGAAATCATGCCCCTCTTAAATCCACCTATTGCATCCAAATCTAGTTAGCATCATTATAATATTTAAATAAAAAAATAAATCTATATGTTATAAATTTCGTTATTAAATAATATTAAATATATAAACAAAAAACAAAATATAGAAGTAAAACTGTAAGGAAAAGAAAAATGAGATCGAAACTTCCACAAATATCAAAACTAGAATGAAATGGGATATTTGAAACTAAAACTGAAATCAAGTTTTAAATGTTGACTAAGATAATAAGTTAAACGTGTCCTTCGTATACCGTGTTTTCTCCAGTTTCTTGTTCAAGGAGCAGTAATGGCTATATCTTTCCTGAAACACTCGCACATAATCTTTGTACCTGCAAACAGGAAATTGGTTCCATAAAAGACAAGCTAAAAAATTAAGATCGAGATAATAACTATGACACAGTTATAACCAAGACTAATAAGTTGACGTACAGGATGTTTTACAAGTATAACGCAAGAAAAAAAAAAAACTTACATCAAAAAATCCTTAATCGGGCCTCCAAGACACACATCTTTTTCATATTTCATGTAAGGGGCGTTCTCTTCATCAGAAGAAGATTCCAAGCTTTTCCTGCTGCTTTCAGTGTCATTATATGTCATAAAACCATCAATACCTCTATCTGTAGATCCCTTCAATCCATTTGATTTTTGAGATTTAGGCTCCTTAACATATTTACGATCAACTAAACCGTCATGTCTATTGTCATCTTTTAGCATTCTGCTGGCTGCAGATTTCTTAGGACCACTTGCTTCATTTTCTAAGCCAAGCACCTGGTCAGCTCTTGTCCCATTTTTGCCACCGGATTCTACACACTTGTCTTCAGCAACATCCATTCTTGAAGATTGCCGAAACTGGGCCTGCACTAATCTTGACTGGGATCTAAACAAATCTAGACCATCATTTGACACCTTTCCATTCACGCCTTCTCTAAATCTGTTGGGTGATTGCCTCTTTGATTCTGAGAAAGCATTTACATCAAATTTTCCCATGTTTATATCAGCAGTATTTGCTTCAGAAACTGTTGCCCTGTTGTCCATTTTCTTGAAAGAGTTGTTTCTCTCAAATTGTCTTTTATCTTCACCTATTACTTCTGTAAGAGGCTCACAAAGTTCGCCTAATTCTAGATCAGAAAGCTCTCTTCTAAGAACATTTCCTTTCCCATTCACATCAGAATTGTGCAGATCTGATATATAACCATCAGTAGATTTCCGATTGATTTGGTCAGGAGCAGACAATGCTTTCTCTCCTACAAAGATTTCCTTGGTAATTTTAGCACGATGTTTTTCGGGGGTATCACTATTTTCATCAGGCTTTCCCTTTACAGTTGAAATTCTGTCAAAAGAACTGTTTTTCAGAGTAGATGCATCAGAGTCTGTTGGGCCACACACAGTTTGCAGAGGTTTACTAGCTCTTCCAAAACTTTCAGAACATTTAGCCGGTTTCTCAACATCCAAAGTTTTCTTTCTCCTGCTGGAATCAGCAACTTTTCGGCTTGATTGTTCCACAGCTAAATTGGCAGCATCTCTAAAATCTGGACTACTCTGCACCCTATCAGTGCTTCCAGATGCAGCAGATCTAGCATGCTCCAAAAGGCTTCCTTCCAGTAAATCAGCTTCGCTTTTCTCATCTTTTTGCTGATTATTGGTCATCTTTATCTTCTGCTCCAAGTGCCTATATCTTTCAGGAGACAAATAGCACAAATTTTCTGAAGAAAGAGCACCCTTCTCTTTTCCAAAAGAGGTTTCAGCTGAACTTGAAGCCTTCATCCTCTTGGCATTTTTAGGTTTCTCCTGCAGGTATTCTGCATTAGAAGTTCTTTTACTGCTTGTTTTGGGAACTCTTTCACGATTTCCTGGTTGATCACCAGTTCCATCCTTCATCAAGATTTGCTTCTCGTTAGAAGCTTTTCTCCCGAAAAACTTGTCTCCATCATTGCAAGAATTTACAAAAGATGATGCATGCTGGTTTTCCATAACCTGGTTGTGATCTTTAGAAAACTGTATTCCATCAACAGAAGACCTAGACTTTGATTGTTGCATATAAGAATCAATGCTTTCAACAGTTTTTGCTTCCTGCTTCTCAATTGACTTGGTGCTTCTACCACTAATGAGATTTTTAGCATCTGAAACAGAGTTCACTCTTTCGTCCGTACTTACAAAATCTAGGGCGGGAGATGCAGCATTTGCCTTTTGATCACTTTCAACGCTGTCGTTTATGTCATATTCACCACCAGATGTCCAAACACCAGGCAACTTTGATAAAGTTGACATGGTTGCATCCATTCTTTGTGCAGCAACCCCCTTGTCATCATCACTGGTCATGATATCTACATCCATGTCAGATACCTCCTTGCTGCTGGAGGAGCCATCACTCTCACTATCGCTGCTACTTGCACTGCCACTTCCTGCAGGGCTTCCGCTTTTACTTCCACTGCCACTCTCACTACTGCTATCACTTTCACTGTCACTGTCACTCGCACTTTCACTAGAGCTGCTGGCTCTTACCACGCTACTGCCTCTGATCTCCCCTTCTATATCTAATGGATCTTCAGAATCATGCATTCTATCAATCCCCTCGAAGAGATCGGGTCCTTCTCCATGCTTTGAGCTTAGAGTTTCTTGATCCAAACTTTCATCGTTGGCTTTCTCAGACAATACTGAAGCAGCTCTAGTGGTTTGCTTGTTTAAGCATTCTGGAGAACTGCAAAGCCAGACAATAGCACTGACGATAATAAACAGCAAAAAGCTGCTCGAAGAATGAAGATAAAATTCACAAAACAATAAACATTGATACCAACAAGAAATCTGAAATGGCAAACTGGATTACAAAAATCTCAAATCTTTGTTAGAAGGCTAAGTAACCTCCCATAAAAGATACAGAACATAGAGTGAACTGCCACAATAAACGTTGTATTAAAGGGTATATACCCAGTGTATGAAGCAACCAAAATTATGAGACTAGGAGGGTTCATGTATACATCCTTATTCCTGTAATTACAAAATGGTTGTTTCCATGACACAAAAGTAGAACTCATGACCTCCAGATCACAAAGGAGGTGCCTTAACCACTTCTCCAGGCTTGCCCACCAAAAGAAACATACGTATACTCAGGAATTAAAAAGTAAACTTTAAAGCAGGTTTTCATTCAGGGAGTTCGTGATGAGTCTCATGCAGTAGGTCTGAGTGAGAAAAATATAAATAATGGTGAACCCAGTAGAAATACTGAGAAAGAAAATTCAGAAGCAGGAAGACACAATAAAGAAAGAAGGGAAAAACAGGGATGAATGCAGAATGCAAGTAAACAGGTAGAGGTTGATGATACGGGAGAAGGCAGGTCGGAAAGGGCAAGGATTTCTGTTATGCCGGTCCACCTTGGACCGGCTCAACCTGGACCGGCCCAGCCGGTCCAAGTCTACGGCAGACGGACAAAGGGCCGGGCGGAAGAGAGAGGGGGCCAAGGAGTGGGGTCCACTTGCAATTCAAACTTGGGTTAAGTGCTTTTGGAGGGAGAAGGAAGGGTAGAGTAGTCCTTTTGCTTTTATTTTGAATTAGATTGTATTAATAGGGAGTTATGAGGGGATTAGTTTTTCATCTTGCATTTGAAAATAGTTTTGGTTTCTAGGTCTTCTTGCTTTGGCTCTCGGCGTTGCCGGAGATTGTGGGAGAGTTGTTCTTCCTCTCGAATTGAAGAACATTGTATCGGGCTTTGGTTTTGATTGCCTACTAGTGGAATACAATCGTTTGCTATTGTTTTCCTACAAATTTCTTCCCTATTTCTGCTGTTTTTGTGCTATTTGTGTGCCGATTTGGGTTAGGTTTGCTTGCGAACTCAAGTATTACCTTAGGGTTACTTGCGAACTCAAGTATTTCCTATCAAATTGGTATCAGAGCAAGATCCGGGCGGTGGAGGGTGGTTTTTCTCCATTATTCGCTGCAGATTTTTGCTGATTTTGGGGAGGATCCGGAGGCATCTCGTCATTTCCCATGGCATCTAAGCGAGTAGAAGTCTTGGAGACCGAGATGGGGCAACTTAAGGCGGATCTGGATGAGAAGATGGCCACATTGAGCGAGAATGTGGAAGGGAAATTCGTGGCATTGGAGGAGATGATGAAGAAGTTGTTGGAAGGGCAAGCAAGGGCTGTGCTGGGGGAGGAAAGAGGAGAAGGGAGTGGGAGCAGAGGGAAGGAGAAGGTGAACCCAGACGAGGAAGAGGAGGTGGAACTGTTTAACAGCAGCGGGAGGATGCCACCTCGGGAGTCCATCAGGCGAGAAGAGCATGAAAGAAGGAGAGACTTCAGGGAAGAAAGAGAGGATGATTGGCGTCGCCGGAGGCCCGATCCAGTGGACCGGCCATGGGGGATCCAGAATCACCATGGCGGAGCGCGAGGGGAAGATGGCTATCGGCGGCCGAGGAGGGATGATGAACCCCGATATGGAGAGAGGGGAACTTGGGAAGACCCCATTGCATGGGACAGAGGAGGCCATGGGGGGAATAGGGCATACGGGGTGGACACGAGAGCCAGAAAGCTGAAAATGCCCGTGTTCGAAGAGGGAAATGTGGATGAATGGATCCACAAGGTGGAGAGGTATTTTGCAGTGAATGGCCTGATGGAGGAGGAGAGATTGATGGCGGCTAGCATGTGCTTGGAAGGGGCGGCTTTTGCATGGTTCAAATACATGGATAAGTGGGATCCGGTGAGGACTTGGAGGGACTTCAAGGAGGCTATCAGGGAGAGATTCAGGGGGGGCAGCCCATGGGAGATATCAGAACAGTTCTACGCCCTCACTCAAGAGGGAACAGTGGAAGAGTACCGGAAGAAATTTGAGAGTCTGGTGGGTGACATGGAGGGATTATCGAACAACACTCTGGGGGGAAACTTTATGAAGGGCCTTAAGCCAGAAATTAGAGATGCGGTGAAGGTAATGAGACCGAGGGACCTGAGGGAGGCCATGGAGTTAGCTCAACTGGTGGAGAACCAGAAGACCAACGCCCGAAGTTGGCGGAACAACCACTCAGGGGGTCCTACCAGGACAACTACCACTTACTTGGCTCCAAAAGGGCCAACCCCTAGTGTCCTTAAAGAAAGTGGGAAGGAGAAGAGCGGGGTGACCAGATCAGCTGGGAGTTTCAAGAGATTGACCGAGGAGGAGATGCAGGAGAAGAGGGCCAAGGGCCTTTGTTTCAGATGTGAGGAGAAGTTTGTTCCAGGGCACAGGTGCAAGGATCGCGCTCTTCGGGCTCTCACCGTCTATATAGACGAGGCGCCTGAGGAGGGTGATGCTTCTGATGAGGAGCAGATTGATCCCCAGTTGGAGGTAGCCGAGGTATCCCTAAATTCTGTGATGGGATTCACTCCTAGCCATACGATGAAGGTGAAGGGGAAAATCCTTGGGAGGGAGGTAGTAGTGTTGATCGACAGTGGAGCTACCCACAATTTCATATCCGCTCAGGTGGCGGAGGAGCTGGGAATGGAGCCTACTGAGACAGGCAGTTATGGGGTGATGATGGGGACAGGGAAGATTGAGTCCAGCACTGGGATCTGCAAGGGGGTGGAGATGAGACTACGGGAGATCAGGGTAGTGGAGGACTTCCTACCCCTGAGGTTGGGTAGCACAGACGTCATTCTGGGCATGAAGTGGCTACAGACCTTGGGTGAAACCAAGGTAAACTGGGGGACCATGGTGATGGAACTGATAGTAGAGGGAAAGAGGGTGAAGCTGAAAGGGGAACCAGGATTGTCCAGAGCTGGAGTGTCTCTCAGGTCGATGGTGAAGATGATCCATGAGGAAGAGGAGGTTTCCTTGTGGAGCTGCAGAGCTTGGAAGATCATCAGGAGGAGGAAGACAAACACATTCCTGTGTTAGTTCAGCCCTTTCTGAAGGAATTTGAGGATGTGTTCCAAACTCCGGTGGGACTACCACCTGACAGAGAACGGGAGCACCAGATTGTCCTGAAAGAGGGGGTATCCCCTATCAGTGTGAGACCTTACAGATACCCTCAGATGCAGAAAGATGAGATTGAGAAGTTGGTGGGAGAAATGCTAGAAGGAGGGATCATTCAGCCCAGTGTGAGTCCTTTCTCTAGCCCAGTTCTGCTGGTAAAAAAGAAGGATGGGAGTTGAAGGTTCTGTGTTGATTACAGAGCCCTCAACAAGGAGACAGTGCCTGACAAGTTTCCCATCCCTGTGATTGACGAGTTCATGGATGAACTACATGGAGCCGTTTTATTCACCAAGATTGATCTAAAGTCAGGCTATCACCAGATCAGGATGAGGAAGGAAGATGTGCAGAAGACAGCCTTCAGGACTCATGAGGGTCACTACGAGTTCCTGGTGATGCCTTTTGGCCTCACCAATGCACCAGCCACATTCCAGGCATTGATGAACCGGATCTTCAAGCCACACCTTCGCAGGTTTGTGTTGGTGTTTTTTGATAACATTCTCATCTATAGCAGGACTGAGGAGGAACACCTAGAGCACCTGAGAGTGGTGTTGGGGGTGCTGAGGGAGCATCAGCTGAAGGCCAATTTCAAGAAGTGTGACTTCGCTCAGGCACAAGTAGAGTACCTGGGGCACGTGATATCGCAGGAGGGAGTGGCTGCGGATCAGTCCAAAATAGAGGCAATGTTGGCCTGGCCTCAACCCAAGACCTTGAAGGGGCTCAGAGGATTTTTGGGACTGACCGGCTACTACAGGAGGTTCGTGAGAGGATACAGCACCATAGCAGGACCACTGACAGAGCTGCTGAAGAAGGATAATTTTTTATTGGGGGAAGCAGCTTCTGAGGCTTTTGAGAAGCTGAAGAAGGCCATGACGACGGTGCCCGTACTTGCTCTGCCAGACTTCAATCAGGTGTTTGTGTTGGAGACAGATGCTTCAGGCTATGGATTGGGAGCAGTGTTGATGCAGAACCATAGAGCCATAGCTTACTTCAGTCAGATACTGTCGTCCCGGGCTAGGTTGAAGTCGGTCTATGAGAGAGAGCTGATGGCGATTGTACTGGCCATCCAAAAGTGGAGACCTTATTTATTGGGCAGACATTTTATTGTCAGGACTGATCAGAGGAGCCTGAAATACTTGCTAGAGCAGAGGATGGTCACAGAGGAGCATCAGAGGTGGTTGTCCAAGTTGCTCGGATACGATTTTGAAATCCACTATCGGCCAGGATTAGAGAATAATGCAGCGGATGCCTTATCACGCTGTATGGGGGAGCTCCAGGGGATTGCTGTATCAGTACCGGTTCTGATTGATTGGGGAGCCATCAAAGAGGAGAGCATCCAAAATGAGGAGCTAAGGAGAATCAAAGAAGAGGTGCTATCAGATGAAAACAGCCACCCAGGCTACTCAGTAGTGGGAGAAAGACTGTACTATCAGGGAAGAAGTGTGATCCCTAGGTCTTCCATTCATATTCCCCAACTGCTACAGGAATTTCATGGGAGTGCCATAGGAGGGCATTCAGGAGTGCAGAAAACCTATAGCCGGTTAGCTGCTGAATTGTACTGGAAGGGGATGAGGAAAGACATAGAAGAGATGGTGGCTAAGTGTGATACATGCCAGCGGAACAAGACGATGGCACCAGGGGGATTACTACAGCCCCTGGCCTTACCAGAGAAGGTTTGGGAGGATATCACTATGGATTTCATTGATGGGCTTCCAAAATCAGAGGGATATACGGTTATATTTGTAGTGGTCGACAGGCTGAGCAAATATGCTCATTTCATTCCCTTAAGACACCCGTACACAGCGGTGTCTGTAGCAGCAGCATTTGTGAGGGAGATAGTCCGCCTGCATGGGGTACCGGAGTCTATTGTGTCGGATAGGGACAAGGTGTTCCTGAGCCATTTTTGGAGGGAGTTATTTAGGATGCAGGGCACAGTATTGAAGATGAGCACAGCATATCACCCACAGACTGATGGGCAGACGGAGGTGGTGAATAGAAGCTTAGAGACCTACTTGAGATGCTTTGTGTCTGAGACACCGAAGCAGTGGGCCAAATGGCTGGCCTGGGCAGAATACTGGTACAACACCTCTCACTCGGCTACCAAGATGACACCTTTTAAGGTGTTATATGGAAGAGACCCCCCACACCTGGTACACTACAGCCATAGGAGTACTCCAGTATCTGCAGTGGATCAGCATCTGAAGGAAAGAGATCAAGTGTTGGACGAGCTCAAGAGGCATCTTCTCAGAGCCCAACAGATTATGAAGAAACAGGCGGACAGTAAAAGGAGGGATATACAATTTGGAGTTGGAGACAAGGTCTACTTGAAGCTCCGACCATACAGGCAGAGGACTATATCCCAGAGGAGAAATGAGAAGCTAGCAGCAAGATATTTTGGCCCTTTCGAAGTGGAGGAGAAAATAGGGGAGGTGGCATACAGATTGAGGCTTCCTTCAACAGCCAGAATACACCCCGTTTTTCATGTATCACAGTTGAGGAAAGTGGTGGGGGAACATGCAGTAAGCCCAGAGCTGCCCAGCACATTGAGGGAAGACATGGAAGTGACACTGGAGCCTCTAGCGGTAGAAGGAGTGCGCATCAATGAAAAGGGGGAAAAGGAAGTGAAGATTAGGTGGAGCGGCCTCCCAGATTATGAGGCCACATGGGAGCCATTGGAGAGGATTGCAGTGCAGTTCCCTGCCTTCCACCTTGAGGACAAGGTGGTACTTTGGGAGGGGGGTAATGTTATGCCGGTCCACCTTGGACCGGCTCAACCTGGACCGGCCCAGCCGGTCCAAGTCTACGGCAGACGGACAAAGGGCCGGGCGGAAGAGAGAGGGGGCCAAGGAGTGGGGTCCACTTGCAATTCAAACTTGGGTTAAGTGCTTTTGGAGGGAGAAGGAAGGGTAGAGTAGTCCTTTTGCTTTTATTTTGAATTAGATTGTATTAATAAGGAGTTATGAGGGGATTAGTTTTTCATCTTGCATTTGAAAATAGTTTTGGTTTCTAGGTCTTCTTGCTTTGGCTCTCGGCGTTGCCGGAGATTGTGGGAGAGTTGTTCTTCCTCTCGAATTGAAGAACATTGTATCGGGCTTTGGTTTTGATTGCCTACTAGTGGAATACAATCGTTTGCTATTGTTTTCCTACAAATTTCTTCCCTATTTCCGCTGTTTTTGTGCTATTTGTGTGCCGATTTGGGTTAGGTTTGCTTGCGAACTCAAGTATTACCTTAGGGTTACTTGCGAACTCAAGTATTTCCTATCAATTTCCTAATTGAAAAGGGCAGAATTGGGAGCGGTTTTGAATGGGATTAATTAGGAGATATTTCCTAATTAAAGATGACAGATTTGGGGGCTGATTTGAGGGCTATTTTGAAATTTATTGTTTATTGATTGCTATAAGCAGTAGGGTTTATGTTATGTTTTATAAGCGGAATTTGATTTAAGAGTATTGTAGTTTTCTTTTTGTGAGGACTCCTAGCGGCGTCTACGGTTTAGGAGAGACGGTCCTCCTCTTGAAAGCTGATCATTGTATCTTGCTTTGTTCGTATTTAACTGATAGGAAATACTTGAGTTCGCAAGTAACCCTAAGGGTAATACTTTAGTTCGCAAGCAAACATATCACCAATTGATGAAAAACAGCGAGAATAATGCAAAATCTGGGTGAAAACAGCCCAAAACTATATATTGCAGTAGGAAAATCAAAGCCAAACAATAAGGAAAATAAGATACAAGAGATCCTCAATTCGAGAGGAGGATCTTCTCTCCCAAATCTTAAGACAAGAGAGTCTAGAGCCCAAGTTACCAAAGAAACCCTAATTGAGAACAAATCAAAACATAATCCGCCCTAATTCCCTCATGCACTTTAATACAAAAGCTTTCCTAATCTAATTTCCCTCCCAAAGCACTAGCAGCCCCCCTCTATCCAATATGAATTCAATTAGATGGGTGGGACCCATCCATTACGCGGACAACAGAGCAGGAGGCGAACTGTTTCCGCCTCCTGTAGATGTGTTGAGCCGGCCAACGGGCCGACTGGGCCGGTTCTGCATGAACCGGCGTAACATTAACTTCCTAGAAGTTAAATTCTATTTTTATGTTGAATCTCTTAGAGTTTGTTGCTATTTTTGATACCAATGAGCATCAAATTGGTATCAGAGCGGTATCCTGAACCAAAATCAAAATTATCTTCGCTAATTTCTGCTGCGTACTTCTTCCCCGTTGCCTATTTTGGCTGTTTGAAGACCATAGTTGCTGATTCTTGCTCTCTTTTTTTGTGGCTTGGAACTTATAACCATGAATGGCAGCAAAGAAGGCTGATACGTTGCAAGGGGAATTGGAGCAAGTTAAATCCGGAATGGAGGAAAGATATTCAGCTCTAAAAAATCAGATGGAGAGCCGATTATGAGGGATGAAAGAGATGATAAAGAAGCTCATGGAGATGCAATCCAAAGCTCAGGAGGGGACTGTCATAGAGTACAGGGATAGGTTTGAGTTGTTGTCAGGGAGGTTGTGGGAAATTTCGGAGGTAGTATTGGAGGGAAATTTCATGATGGGCCTCAAGCCCAACATACAAGCGGACTTTCGATTACAGAGGCCGAGGGTATTACATGATTCGTTATGGACAAAGAACTACATCAAGCAGTACTTAGAGGAGACGGACAGGGTATTAGCTGAGCTAAAGGGGCATTTGCTAAGAGCCCAACAAATCATGAAAATTAAAGGTGATGAGCAAAGGAGAGAAGTAAACTTTGAGCTAGGAGATATGGTTTACTTAAAATTGAGGCCTTACAAATAGAAAACACTAGCCAAAAGGAGGAATTAAAAATTATTCCTGCGACACTTTGGGCCTTATAAGGTCATGGAGCTTATAGGGGTAGCAGCCTATCGACTGAGGCTACCACCTTCAGCTTTGCACCCAGTCTTTCATGTCTCATAGATGTGTAAGGCGATATGAGAGCATATATCATCATCTCTACCTCCGACTTTGATAGGAGGTCATTTTGCAACCCGTGGAAGTAGCGGGTATTCGCAGAGGGAAGACAGTGTTACAGGAGGTGCTAATCAAGTGGAAAGATCTACCAAAGCATGAGGCCACATGGGAGCCAAACGATACAATCATGAGACAGTTTCCTACCTTTCAACTCGAGGACAAGGTGCATTTTGGAGAGGGGAGTATTGATACGGGAGAAGGCGGTTTATTAAGGGCAAGGAATTTGGCCCCCCTTGTGGGTCCCATTAAACATCATTACATATGTGAGAACAAGAATTAAGGAAAGAATTAATTAGAAAGGATTTCCTAATTGAAAAGGGTAGGTTTAAAGGTTGATTGGAGGGGATTAATTAGGAGATGTTTCCTAATTAAAGATGGCATATTTGGGTGTTGATTCGAGGGTTGTTTTGGAATTTATTGTTTATTTTTTGCTATAAGTAGAAAGGTTTATGTTATGTTTTATATGTAGAATTTGATTTAAGAGTGCTGTAGTTTTCTTTTTGTGAGGGTTCCTAGCGACGTTTAGGGTTTGGGAGAGACGATCCTCCTCTCGAAAGAGGACCAATTGTTTAAAATTGCGTAATCGGGTATTGAGGCATTTTTCGTTCGTTAGGCGAGGCGTAAGCCTCAAGGCGTTTTGAGGCGTAAGCCTCAAAATCAAAAAATAGCGTAAACATAAAATGATAAATTTTTTATATACTAATGAGTAAATAATATATAAAATATAAAAATGCACAATATATGAAGTGAAATCAAAATATCTCAATAATAAGACAACATGAAATATAGTTCAACTCAAACTCCATCTTTCCCAAATCACAGTATCTTTTCATTAACATATAATTTCAAAAATAAATAGCAATGACATATCACATAAGAACTCGTAAGTTATCAGCACTGTCATCACTAAGGGGGTCTTCATTTGAATCATCAGTATGATGAACTACTCTCTCCCCTTCCTCCTATCCTATAGAGTCCAATGTCTCCCAATCAGGTCCTTCATCAATATCAGTTATCTTCCTCTTCCCTAAATATTTTTGAACAATCTCAAAATAAATAAGTGTAATACATTAATAAAAGTCTAAGAAAACTTTATTACTTATATACCTTTTTTTATTTGCTCTTGAGTTGTGATGGATGTAGATGCTTTAAGACCATGAAATCAACATTTAAATCTTCATATTGTAATTCAGACTGCATCACTTCAACTTTATCATCAACAAACCACTCATCATCAGATGCCACATCCTCGCAAAGCAAAGGATCTTCATCATCCATTAATCATTTTTTCTTCAAATTCCTATCTCTGAGTCTCCTATTATACATAATGTACACCAGTGAATTCATTCTCAATGTGGACAAGCGATTTCTCTTTTTTGTATGTACTCCAATTTCTTTTACAGTCAGATGAAAAGCATGTCAAGCCCAAAACATTCACAGCAAAACACTGCAATTCTGGAGTCCCATCGCCAAATTGAATCCACCACTCAACTAATATTTATATAAGAGAGCTAAGAGTTTAATTAGTGAAAAAAAAACTTTTAAATAAATATTTAAAACATTAAATAAAATTACCTGAAGATCGTTTGGCGGTACTGGCTTGGTACCGAGCATGTACCTAGTGGTACCGAGCATGAATTGCTCAATACCGAGCATATACCTGCTCGGTACCGAGCATGTACCTAGTGGTACCGAGCATGTACTGCTCAGTACCGAACATATACCTGCTCGGTACCAAGCGGTACTGGCTCGGTACCGAGCATGTACCTGCTCGGTACTGAGCGGTATCGAGTGGTACCGAGCATGTACCTAGTGGTACCAAACATTGTTGTACTGAGTGGTACCGAGCATATACCTAGTGGTCTCAATATGGAAGGAAGAGAACGCCGAACAAAGATGAAAAAAGGTCGCGGTAGAAGATAGTTCCAACCTAACTCGCGGTAGAAGATAACTCCAAGTAATAAGTGAAGAGCGACTCAATGTGGAAGGACGCCGACGCTGAATGAAGAGGGAAAAAGGTTGCTCGAAGAAGAAGGGAGAAAACCTATTTTCGGGAAATGACGGAAGACCGCGCGGGGGTTGGGGGTCCGAACCGAACAAGTATATATTAGGTTAGCGTTTTTTTTTAGAGGCGGACGCCTCTCAACCGGGAGGCGAGGCGCGCCTCAGTAAACTTGAGGCGTACGCCTCAAATCTTGAACTCATTGCGTAGGCTTTGAGGCTTAAATGGGCGAAATTGCGCTGAGGCACTGCGCAATTTTAAACCATGAAGAGGACTATTGTATCTTGCTTTGTTCATATTTGATTTCCTATCAATAAAAATCTATTTTTGTGTTGAATCTCTAGGAGTTGTTGTTGTTGATTGGTTCAATGTATAAAAGATATCAGTTTTACAAAGATATTAACCATGTAAAGCTAAGAAGCTGAAACTCGTAACTGAAAATATGCATTTAATGCCTAATTTGCCATAATAAAATAAAAAAAATTGGTGAAAAACTAGCCAGGTTGTAAAGTAATTTAAATGAACTCAGTCAAAAGTTAGAGCCTCCTAAGCATTACCCGATGTTAAAGTTATCTATCAATTGTTGATTTTGGGACAGTGACATCGGTCAAATGCCATGTTTGGATAAATTTTTGGATATCAACAATTTGGATGGCAACTAGTGTCAATGAAACAGGACTGTACTGTTATTGAAATGCTTAATACTAATAATAAGCATATCAGAAAACCAAACAGTTGGAAGCTACTAACAACATAGCATTACATAATAGATGTCACTAAACCAAACAACCTCTAATATCACATGAGACTTACCCAATAACAAACAAGCCATCATTAATCAAAAATAACCAAAAGAAAAGCTTAGAATACATCGGTTTATATCATCCAAATAAAAAGTAACATCTGTTTGCATAGCCATAAGAACAGAATATTAAAAAAGGAATAAGCAAGAAAATAGGTCCAAAAGTTCTTCAGAGAATTAATCGTAATTAAGTAGAACACATTCAAGAGGACCGTAAAAACATTCTATAGAGAGTATGATGGGGACATCAGATCGTGAAGAGTCTATCAGAGACGTGGCCGTCGATCTACGGCCACGATTGAATCATTGTATTTCTAAGTTGTTTATGTATTTTCTTATTTATGATGTCATATTGTATTTGCTTTATTAGTTTGTTTCATTAAGTTTCCCGTTATACCCTTTTATTAAGGGAGGTCGTATGTAATCCCTAGGGACATTGTCGTCCTTTATTTTGTGAGTCTTTGTACGAGGCTATTTATAACCCCATTGTTCTTCTTTTCAAGTTAATGAATGATTTATTAAAATATTTCTTCCCCTTGCATGAGTTCTTGTGAGAGCTTCAGAAATCGGAGAGAGATCCCTAGGCGAGGGAGAATTGCGCATCACCCACCAACCTAGACGAGTGAGGTTCGTGGTTCTATTTCGTATCTCTTCATTTCTCCTCCCACCACCACCGGCTGCATCATACCCAAGGCCTTCTCTCTTCTCAAGCTCTTCCCCTTTACTCGATCAAACTCCACATACTTCCCACCTAGCCGTCGGCCCCATACCCGAGCCCATCCAACCCGCCGGCCCTAGATCCCCTCTCCTCATTGCTTTATGTTGCCTGATTTGGATTGACATAATTTGGACATATTTTGGAATTCAAATTCAATCAATTTGAAATTTAAAATATTTCCTAAATTACTAAATCTATTTTAGGAAAGTTCCTAAATTAAATCTATTTTGAATTTCAAATTCAAATTGGATTTAATTAAATTCTTTCCTAATTCCTAAAACCAAGGTTTAAAATTGCGTAAATAAGCCTCGAGGCGTTTTTCATCCGTGAGGCGAGGTGTAAGCCTCAAAGCGGTGTGAGGCGTAAGCCTCACGGACGAAGAATTACATAAATGAGAATTTAAAGGTTTTAGCAAGTAAATACTAGTAAGATTCTATCATATAATAAAAACATCTAAATGATAAGTGAAATTAGTAGAAAATAAGAAAATAGATGCAATAAAATCATATTCCAAAGCACAAAACCACAAAATATTAGTTTATCAAAACTCCCAAAGTACAAATAAGAAAGAACATATATAATTCAATCATGTCCCATCACTAAATGGGACTTCAAGAGAATCTTCTTCTCCAATTGTATCTATGAATGTCATATCTTCATCATCTTCAATGTGACTCACTTTTCTCTTCTCTATTCAATAAGAATGATCATTATCATGTTACTTGCCCACTTGATATAAATATAATGTAATAGCGTATAAGAAGTTGTGGAATACCTTTATTTGGTTGTTGTGCTGCAGAGCTAGTGGATATGTGTGGTGTGGTATTAGTGGATGTGCCCACTTGATCTGTTTCGCCCCTCAAGACATCCACACTTAGATCCTCTAGTTGCAAGTCTGATAATGGCAAATCAGTCTCATCATTTATGAACCACTCATTATCAGATGCCACATCATCACACACTAAAGGGTCCTCATCATCCTTCAACCCCTTGTTCATCAGCCTCCTTTCTCTCAACCTCTTGTTGTGCATAATATACACAAGGGAGTTTATTCTGAGTGTTGAAAGTCAATTTCTTCTCTTTGTTTGCACTTGCCTATATTTACTCCAATTTCACTCACACCCAGAAGAAGAACACATGAGGCCCAAAACTCTAACATCAAAACTCTATAATTCAGGGGTGGAATGACCAAATTGAATCCACCATTCAACTATTTTCAAGAAGAAAAATGGTAATCAGAACATATTAAAGTGTTATGCATTTACAAAAAGAGCGCTCTTGTGTTGAGGTAAATCATCAAGTTCCTCCAATATAAGATTGATACAGTGTGCTGCGCAGGGGGTCCAATACATGTGTTTCCTCTTCTCCATCAACATCTGACCAGCTGCTTTGTATGCACTGGCATTGTCAGTCACCACCTGAACAACTAATTGCTCCTCAATCTCCTCAACAACCCCATCTAGTAAATTGAAAATGAATTCAACATTTTTAACCTCATCTGAAGCTTCAACTGATCGTAAAAACACAGTGTCGTAGGAATTGTTAACAAGGATATTAATCAAGCTCCTGCTCTTCATGTTAGACCACCCATCTGACATAATGGTAACACTAGTCTCAATCCATGTATGTTTAATCTCATCAATGCTATGCTCTGTGAGTCTGTGTTCTGCAGCTCCTTCAAAATTCATGTTCACAACTCGTACATGGAAGGTGCCTTCAACCCTCTTCCATATAACCCTACAGATCACAACATATTGAAGTAGGCCGGCGATGTCGCGACATTAAATGGTATGACATTCTCAAAAAAATATCTGTCAATATCCATAAAACCTGCCGTCGACCCTCTCTGGTAGATTGGTACCAGCCGCAAGCATCATCTGTGCTTGTCCTCTATCCTCTCCTGGAGTAGTCATATACTGGTCCATAGGACCCCGTGCATCTCTATTATGTATAGTGTAGGAAGAGCCCTTTCCACTCTCGCTCCCAAAGTAAGCATCATGTTTGACCCTTTCATCAAATTACTCATGTTGTAAATGTTTGGCCGTCGTACTCTTTTTTATATAAGTTGTAATTTCCTCCTTCACGTTATCTGGAACATTCGCACAAGCTGCTACATTCTTATGTGAGTCGGATAAGTGTTCCTTCATGCGAGTTACTCCTCCCTTCACCACCTTATCATAAAAATTGCATTTTAAATACACATACATCTTGCCGCCTCCTACATCAACTTGTACACTGTAATTCCAAGAAGGGTCACGCCGCAATGACGTATTTGTTTTTTTCTTGCCCCTAACCATATTTCCTAATGCACAAATGCGAAAACATTAAAAAAAAAAACTCAAAAAATAGAAAACCCTAGATTTTCTATAACTTGAAAAAACTTAAACTAAAAAAAAAAAAAACCTAAAACCAATAATGGAGTGCTTGTAGAGGGCGGCCGGACCCTTCTTGCTCACCGGCGTGAGGTGGCGCCGACAGGAGAGGCGGCAGAAAGCCAACCAGAGCGGAACGTTCGTGAACGGAAGAGGCTTGCGGGAGAATTTCGTTCGGGTTGGCTTAGAACCGAATAAAGAATAGAAGAAAGACCTAATTTTAAGTAGGTGGGACCCGATTTTAAGAGGCATGCGCCTCACCTCTAATTGCGCAATAGCGCCTTAGAGGCGCCTCTTAGCCCGTGAGGCTTAAGCCTCGCATGAACCCAAAATTGCTTAGGCAATGAGGCGTTTGGGGGCTGAATTGCGCAAAGGCGCGCCTCTAATTGTGCAATTTTAAACTATGTCTAAAACCCAAATTAAGCAAGCATTAATCCTTGCATTTAATCCTCCTTTCCCTCTTGATGCCGCCGGCCCCCGTACATTAAATCCCTCTTGATTTATTTCCTAACTCCCCCACCCTCTCTAGGAAATAATTCCAAAGCCCCACTAATTACTTGGCCGAATTTTCCTATTCCCCTATCACTTGATTTATTTCTAAAGGAGAAGCTCTCCTTTTGGAAATACATTAAAGCCTCCCCCATCCCCTCATACCGCCGGCCCCCTCTATCTACCCACCCCTCTCTCTCTCCAATCCCCTCTCTCCACATTAACACACCTTCCCTCTTGGAATTAAATTCAAACTTAATTCCTAAATCCCTCACAATTAGAAATCTGAAATTTATTTCAGATTTTTAACTTGTTCTTCCCTTCTTAACCTACTTCTCCTCCCCCAACCCTCATCCCTAGGCCATCCATACTTCACCATCCCCTCTTCAAGTTGAAGAGAAACTTCTTTCTCTTTAACGGAGTCCAAGATTGCTAGTGATCTCCAAAAGCGACTGTCATCTAGCATTCATGAATGGCCGATCCAGAGCTTGATTACGGCCTCTCCTACAACGAGCAAGGGTTTGTTTGCATCTTACACTCGACCTTCTTTGACGTCAACCCGCGCATCGACCACACCGTAGAAGAGTATGTAGATCGCATCTTGGATACCTTGGTTGAGGCTATTGAAGAGCAACTTGGAACCGTCGAGTGGAGGATTACAACCGATCCCTGACGAAAGTTTTCTACTCTCCCTCTTCTTGTATTTCTTAAAGTCTAACCCCTTCTTTGTGATTTGATTTTAGTCATAAAGATCGTGTTTGCCTAAATTCTGCCAAGCTTAGTAAACATAGGGAATTGAGTGCACTTCATTGTTTCTAATCTCATTGTTAGATTAGGGATTTTCGTTGAAGACTATTACATTTGTCTGATATTGATTTCCTATGTTATTATGATGATTCAAAACTCTTGATGTGCAACTTAGCCTAAACGTAAGTGACCGCTCTTACGTTTTGTTTTATCGTTTTATTTGTTAATAGTTTTACTTGTTGTTACTCTAATCAATAAGTTGTTCATGCTCTTATCAAAATCATTACAAGCATTTTAGTCCTACATCAGAGTATTGATATTTACTAGATGCATTTATACAGGCAAAAAACTGTGAGATCTCACTAGCAAAATTTTGTCGGAATGCAGAAACTACTATCTCCACACTGGAAGTAGTTATAAATCAAACCAAAATTTAATAATATAAACAATTAGAGTACATAAAACACTTGAATCAGCAAGAAAAGTTCAGGTTAGAAAGTAGAAAAAATAATTTTTACTATAAATATGGTTATCGTCTGACGAAAAGCAAAGGGGCATATTTTATACAGCAAGTTTGCTAAAGTAATAAGCCATCAGACTTCTTTGGCAAAGTTTGTTGAGTTATTAACATAATTAGCTAAGAGGGCATGAAGATACTAGGATTTATGAACAAAATATGCAGAAAAATGACGTCTGAAACAAAATTTATATAAGCGCGAGCTAATGTCGCTGCAATTACAAAAAAGGCGAGACTATAAGAACGGTAAGAATACCTTCCACCTTCAGAACATTTTTTAGAGCTTTCTACTTGTCCTCCTTGTTTTAAGAAATACCTTCCTGGTGCTTGGAAAATGGCAATCTGATCACAAAAATATTACTTTTATTTATTGAGACAACAAATTAAACATCTCAAAAAATTATGCCAAGCTTACAGTTCTCAGTACAATCTCAATCCTCTTCACAGAGTTGGGAAACCTTTCTCCAACCGCTTTTTCCAATGCCTGGCCATCATAAGACATGAATACAGAATAAGTGTCCAAAAAAGCCAATAAGAATACAATAATTTATTCTTGTTAAAAAAATTCTAAAACATGTATAATATAGATGTATAATTTCGATGTAAACTCAACTTTGCATTTATTGAGAATTCTGCAAACAAGATGAAGGTGGCACATTATGTGTGTTAAGTGTGGCTAGATCTCAATGGATCGTGGTAGCAAAGGCTAATCTGTTGGGCACAATGCCCAGTCACAAATTTAAATTCTCTACAAAAGATTATGTCCATCATCCATTTAGAACTCCATGTCAAGGTGTCCGTGCTGATGATCTAAATGATTGGGACGAATGCAACCCATGTCACATGCCTTTAGCGGCAAAAGCCAATACTTTAGTTGGCGTGCAACTGGCAAGCAAGAATACACAAGCAAGCGAACTCACATGTTGGCACTTGGACACTTAAGCCTCTACAAACACACGCATGGGGCTATTAGGGCATCTTTAGGCTTCTTGGGTATAATGTGTGTGCATTAAAGGATGCATATGCTTGCGTGTAGGGACGCAAGCACGCTTTCAAGTGGGATCACAATGACTTATGGGTTCCTCATTCGACCCGTCTTAAAAAATGGACTAAGGATCTTGACATGCGTGCAAGCAAACAGATGTCTAAATCATACGAGAACCTATTGAAGGGCAAGTCTAATGCTAGAAGTCGCGGTATTTCTAACATTATTCATGTTTGTTTAAGCCGCGGTAATTCTAACAAGCTTTTGCGAAGATATTTGCAAAGCTATTGTGGCAACTTTCTTGAAATATATTGTGTCATTATAAATATTATTCTTTTTTAAAAAGTCAGATAATAGCTTTATTATAGCTAAAATTTGACGTAAAAAAGAGCTTCCCGCAACAAAAATTTCTGAAAAAACAATAAAAATAAAAGCTAAACAGATATGTGATGTGGTATAGAAAGCAACTCAATGAAAAAACTGCCATAAACAAAGTTAACTCATCAAAAGAAATCCATACAATAAATTAATCTCAAAGAGAAACTATACAATAGTACTAGATATGTTTGACGAAGTATTGCATTGCACGTATATTCAAAGAATTGGCATGACCCCTTAATTGTGAGACTTCGTGGTCAAAAATATTGCCAATTTGAATTGATTAAAGCTTCTCTTTTAACAAACATGAGTGACAACTTTACCTTCAAACTCATCCCCTTCGGATTTTGTGTGAGCAATGTTATCAACATGCTTCTCAAATCAATTGAGGGGTCAGTCTGTCCCCCCTCATGCCCATTTATGTCTTGCATGGATCCACGGGAAACTCTAGTAGGCACTTCTCTTTCAAGAACTTCAATTTCCTCTTTATTTATATTTAAGGTGGGATTGATTTCTCCAGGGTTCACATCACCTCTTAGTGCATTACCAGTTCCAGAAGTAGACAGTAGAGCTCGTGGCCGGGGCTGCTGAGGAGATGGTATGGGTGATGGAATGCCTTTGAAGTTACCATTTGAAACTATAGCTGATTTGGAAACTGACTTAGTTTGAGATACTGCTGCCACCGAAACAAAGACAAAAAAAATTATTAATGAACTTGACAATCATTGACACACATAATCAAAGTTTTAATAAAAAAGAGAGAGAAATATTGCTTGTAAATTGCAAGAAAATTGAAATGACTTGGGGTCCCAGGAACAAAAGGTTAAAAAAACAGAGACTAATAGTCCACCTCCTTGCTTGTTCTCAACTTTAGGTTTCTTGAATAACATTTCCTTCTTGTGCTTCCAACCCATTCCCCGCATGTTACCTGGATAGCAGACATTTTAGATAAATTAATCACAAAGCCTACAAGTTCAAAGCAGTGAACTTCAACATAACATTTGAATGGAATATTGTCCGCACATAACTCACAACTGTAAAGCAAATTTTTTAGAGTATTCTTAATTGGCATAAAAAAGCTTTAGAATATACATGCTTATAATGTATGATGTACCAACACATCACCTCAAAGAAGTATGCAGTATCTAACACATATCATACACTACATGCATCCGACACACATTCGACAAGTATCAAAAACACCAAAAAAGTGTCAAATTAAGAAATATTAAAAATAAATCAGACTTGCATGTCAAACATTCGCGTCTAAAATATTTTATGAAATTTAGCATTATCGTCTCCTCTCTCAATGTCAGACACGAAATCCACATCCAACTCTCTATATCTTAATATTCATCATTTTAAGCACATGTATTAGTTAAAATGTTAAATGACTTACTATTTCTCAATTATTCTTAATATTCTTGTTATTCAATTTCTATATACTATTTTTAAGATATAAAAATTATAAAACCGTATCCAACCCATGCCCATGTCCTACATTTTCAATAATTGTTGTGTCACATATCTATGTCGTGTCTGTGTCGCCATGTTCTTGTTTGTGCGTCGTAGCTTATAACTATCTTAATAATATATCCTATTTATATTTTGAAATTTAACTTCCAATTTTTAGTAAGCTTCTTACAACTTTTGATTTAGAAGAACACAATTCGTGAAAATAAAATATATACATTTATAAGATACACATGAATTACGAATTTCTGATAAAATGTCATTAAATGAAATATACACTTCATTCAATTTCAGTTAGTAAATGTCTTTCAACATCAGTGACCGCATGATACCTTCTAATTAAACGAAGAAATGAGTCTCATGCAAACAAAGTGGAGCGTGGTTTTTACTAAATTATAAACTTGGAGTAAAAGATATAAAGCCTACCTTCAACTGCAGCTGCAGCCATAGATTTTGCCTGACTCTTCACAGAAGGATTTGTTGGATCTAACACAATAGCCCTGTTATAAAGTAGAAAATGATGTCTCAGATGTAAAACATTAATTAAAATTTCATTTTGTGGCTATTTAAGCTACACATTGGGTAAAAACGGCAGTTCTTCAAGCCTCATTCTCCAATGACTCAATAAAAATCACAAATATATAAACAAAGACGCTAGCTCAAACAAGTTTTAAAAAAACAAAACAAAACACTTCCTCAAAACAGAAGTCCCAATTTGACTACATAATTAAGAATGTTTTTAAAGATATTCATATAACCAATGTGACCCAACTACAATCCATTTTACATATATTCTCATGGCATCTGCTTAGTTTAATCACTCACCCCTCCCTCCTTCCCCCCCCCCCCCCCCTGCGGGAAAAAAAACCAATGTGACCCAACTACAATCCATTTTACATATATTCTCATGGCATCTGCTTAGTTTAATCACTCACCCCTCCCTCCTCCCCCCCCCCCCCCCCCCCCCCCCCTGCGGGAAAAAAAACACTTGATGTTTGAGGAACAATAAACCAGATTCAACCAAAATATTGATTTAGAAACTATCACATTTTTGTTGCAGCGCACCAGTGGAAAACCTGACAGGCCTGACGGATATTAGTAGTCTATCCCATAGATATCTCAGGCAGTCGATGAACATGAAAAATTAACTAATAAATTATTAAAAAAACCAAGAAATAATTGTGTAAATGAAAAGCTAGATAAAATATACTGAATTTAATTGGATAACTTAAAAATATAGTATACTTTCGAGAATTATTGACTCGCTTAGCCTCCTCAGACCGCATTTTCACATGGTTTTTTGTAGACTCGTCCAAAATTCGTTGTACATTCAACTTTCTCCATGCAGCACCACACTCAACAAGCAATCCATCACCATCATCCCCATTTCTGCGCTCCTCATAAATATCACATAGGCCAGGAAGCTCTTGTGACCATGTAAACCTGAACTCCTTCCCACCAACTTCAACAACCTAATATCCAAGAAATGCATAGCATCCATTAGAACACAATAGATGATAAACAGAGAGCTAAATCCCAAAAGAGAACAACAGCCGTAAACTTAAATCCTGCATCAGCATGTAAGGAAATGGATGTTTTAGAACAATTGATATCAATTATGAAGCATTGATATTAGAATTTTCATTTTAAGATCAATACCATAACAGTGACAATAAAATACTTATTTGATGTATGGTGCCTACTGCTGCTAGCATTCAGGATATCCGTTATGCTGAGGTGAATCAAGAGTTTAACACAATGAGTTCTAAGAAAGGAGTAATGGTATGGGTGTTAGCATCAAGTCAAGGTTAACATTTCAGTCATAACTAGCGAGCGTGACAATTTCTAATTATTGTCATCTGGGTCAGGATATCCGTTATGCTGAGGTGAATCAAGAGTTTAACACAATGAGTTCTAAGAAAGGAGTAATGGTATGGGTGTTAGCATCAAGTCAAGGTTAACATTTCAGTCATAACTAGCGAGCGTGACAATTTCTAATTATTGTCATCTGGGTGCATTAGTAGAATCAAAATATTTATTAGCCTGAGTCAACAAAAGTAAAGAACATCTTACAAGTCCAATGACTGGAAATAATGAATAATAATTTCATGGTAGAATGCAAATAGTTTAAATGAAAAGTATTTATGTCCTGTTTATAATATCGACTTAAATCAATGGATTTGTTAATAAATGTCATTGAACCATAGTGGCATAAACATATATATAGGCTTTGCACTTAGATAAATATAATGCAAGAACAACAATTAATATATCATATGGCATGCAAAATGTATTTGATCAAGTCACCATCATCATCATAGCTAGACTAATTCCAACCATTCAAAATCAGCTATATCTCATTCTCCATTCATTAATGCTGGGTGCTAATTAAAGTGTTAAATTTATTTTGTGAAAATCTTTTTGCACAAGTTATATCCATGTTGCCTTTGATCTACACCTTTTCCTTATAGATCCTTCCACATAAATTTGCTTATCCCTCTTACTGGCGCATCATCTACCTCAGTTGAATATGCCCAAGTCACCTAAGCCTAATTCACACTATCTTCTCTTCAATAAGTTCTACTTCTGCAATCACTTTTCATACAATCAATTTTCAATCCATCATTTCTAGTTTAACATAAACACTTCTTAGCATTCTCATTTCTAGTGTAGTCAACTTTACAATCAATGATGCCTTTCTTGCCCAACATTCAAATCCAAATGATATAGTTGGTCAAATTGCAAAAATATAAAATCAATTTTTAAATCCTCATGATCTTCCCTTATCAATTAGTACATATGAGGCCATTTTAAGCATCCAATACTAACACTAAAAATTAAAAGCCCATTTACATACCCATCATTCTCTATAGTAGATACAATATACTCATGCCACTCATACCTAGGAATCACTTGATCTTTTAGCACTATTTGCACAAAGTTATCATTTTCACATCTAAAATTGCATAACACATAATAAAAGCACTCCTAATCCTTAGCCTCTTATCCTCTAAAAACAAGTCCTCCAATGTTCTAATTTTCCACTTATATCAGTGGCTGCCTAATTTATTGGAACAATGAATTAATAATTAGTATTCCATATGGTAACTCACTTTGAATGTCCTTTGAAAGCATACAAATGATATTAATATAAATTATAAAAAAAAAAGTCAAAAAGATTTAATCCAGAAATTTGCCTGGCATTTTGCTTTCCTTGTACTTCAGCATTATGCAACTTTTGCACAATGAAAATCCTACAAGCAACTTGCTTTGTCATCTTACAGCAAAAACTAATGATCATACCCAACGTGCACAGCGGCATGTTCAAGATCCATCCTCGTTCCTCCCACCAAACCAGTCACTAAGGTAATGTCATTACAGTTCTAAAGATGCTTATATTAAATCAAGGTTCCGTAGGCACTAATACAAGTATACGGCAGAAATATGCATGTGTAAACTATCTGGCAAACTACACCAGAGGTATTAATTAAGAAATTAGAATATCATTCATCCTTCCTCATACTTCATCATAAAAAATTATCTGCCGTGCTCTCACAATATAATTCTAGGAGCAACTTTCCTTGACCACCTATGAAAAAAGAACTAGCCCTCTGCTCTAGGAGGTAATATTAGTGGATTTTTATCCTTGAAGAGCAGTGGATTTTTATCCGAGCATGCCATACCTGCATCCCAATACTTGACCTTGTTCCCACATAATGAACATCATCTACTAAAAGAAACTCCAATGCACTTCTACAATGTCAAGATCAGGAACACTTTTATTTACTAAAAGTCTGTTTACGACCACTTCATGTTTTTTTTTTTTTTTCGTATTTACATTTTAATATAAAATAAAAATATATGTTTCATATCCTAAACAAGTGTTATTCTTTTGTTAAATATTGCATGAGATGGCAATGCCCTGCAGTGATAGCGGTCGATGGTGGCGGTGAACATGGGCCGACAAAAGCGATGGTGGACGGAGCGATTTTAATTTTAAAAAGATTTGAAAAAAAAAAAAAAAAACTAAAAATTATTGAGCGCTCTTAAAAATAAACTTTTTTTTTTCAAAAGCAAAAGATAAAAATAGCTGAAAGATACAAATCAAATATGTTTTTAAAAATAAAAAACAAGAAGTGATCCCAACCCCCAAATAATTGATGTAATGGAGAACGTAGTATTGAAGTTAACAGAGCAACATCAATAATAAATATCGTCACCAAAATCTTCTCCTAGTTTTTTACTCAACATGGATGACTACTTAGGTTGCCTGATGCATGCTGTAGACAGTCATTTATGATTGAACATATCCATCCTCTAAATCCTCATTTGCAATGACGATATGCAGTTAAAAAGTTATCCCTCAAGTATCACTGACGAAAGCATTAGCCAAAGAAAATATGATCTGAATCATAAATACCTAACTATTTCTAATTTTAGGAACAGCCCCCGCTAATCACACCAGATTGTCCAAATCAGACATGCCTTGACTCAGCCACCTGATCTCAACATTCACCTCCAATAGTTTCCGTAAATAACCCAATACCCTATGCAATTGAAAAAACTCTCTCTCAAGCATGAGTGGTAAAATCATCAATAAAGAGATTCAATGAAAATCAAACCCCTAACATTACGTCTATGCATTACGTTTCCAGCAGCGTTGTTCGCGTTTGCATCGAATTTGATCTTCGCAGACCCTCCCTGCGCCTCAAGACGCCTGATCTCCTCGATGATGTCAGGCGTAAGCCGAATGATGGCGCCGAAGTCGAGCTCTCCCGGCTCCAGGGAGAAGGTCTCCTCCCGCCCTGGCACTGCGCCTGCCACAGTTTGAGGACCGGGGCGGACCCGCGCCGGCGCAGGCGCTCCGATCGGGTTTCGTGTGCCACCGGTCTCGCCAGTCCGGTGAAGTTGCACGGGCATAGAGGGGGCCCTCTTACCGGAAAAGTTACTGCCCCTTCCGAGCTTGCCCAACATCGCAAGAAACGAGGACGTTCGCCTTGGGGACGCGGGCGCGAGAGGGAACGGCGAGAGGGAGGGTTTTGTTTACCGTCGACGAAGAAAATAACTAAAACAAAGGTATATAACTATATATAAAAATATGAGAGTTGTGGAGTTTGCGTTTCGTTTCGAACGTAAATGTATTGGCCCGTGAAGCAGAAAAACCAGCCCTTAAGATTATCGCATTTTGCATCAATGAATGCAAACAGACCAAAAACAAGCACCATTGCCGCTCCACCCGCTGCATCCAAGGAACTTTTTTTAGGTCCGGTCTTAGGATTTAGAGGAACATCCAGTCGGAGGCAAAATCTCGTCAAAAAACTCAGTATTTGCTCGGTATTGTTAGGTATTATTTGATAATAATGAGAAATACCGCTCTGTGAAAACCAATAACGAGTTATACCGAGCTATACCGAGCTATACCGAGTTGTACCGAGTTTTTTCTAGGAAAAACTCGGTACAACTTTTGTATAATTCGGTATTGCTCGGTATAGCTCGGTATAACTCGGTATTGGGTCTTCACGTGATGGTATTCCTCGTTATTGTTTAGTATTGCTCGGTATTTCTAATTTTTTGGTGCGATTTGGCCTCCGACCGGACGTTCCTCTACGGCCGGTCGGAGGACGTAATAATTGTTCGAGTTGTTTTGTAGTTAGTTTCAATTTTAGCCAAGTTAAGAGTGATTAATTATGAAGGGATTTCAATAAAAATTTGATATGATCATAGTTCTCTCTAGATAGAATAATGGAGTATACAAACTCATAGGCCAACCAACAAATTCTAGTATAGGTAAATTTAGGTTATTTATTTCATATATGATTGATATGATCTTTACAAAGACAAATTGTAGCTATTAATATGACTGTAATGTACCCATCAAAGCAAATAATAACTTTGTTGCAAAATATAGATGTTAAATAGCTCAAATAAGTTGAGCCAATGACTTATACTTTCAAAAATCAAATGGACTTTGATATATATACCCAAAAGATTATTCCAATGACCCCAAGTTCGCTTGAATATGACATGTTTGAGCATTAAACCTGCTAAACTGAATAGGGGACCTACTACTTCGGCTATTTAACCGGCCTAGTAACAGTATAAAGTTTATCTTTTTATCATTTTGTAATTTTGATTTGAATTTTATAAAGTTCCTACAACCTATACGAACCTCAACTACTTAAGCTATTTACAACATTGAATTGCTCGTCAGGAGAATATTATTTTAACACAAAATGACAACATATTATTATTATTTTTTAAAAATTTCAATAGTTGATTCACTAACCTTCAAAATTTTGTATGATGAGTTTAAATGTCTCATTTTTAGTCCATTAATTTAATTAGAGATGAGCACTATTCCACCTAGCTCACCAATTTTCTCATGTTGAAGAAAGACAATTAAAGATGAAGTATGTACGTTATCTATATTGGCCTTAATAGAGCTTATCATAATGATGTATTCCCTCATCCTAGCATAAACCAACTCATTGACCCCTTTGGGGCCACTTTCGTGAGATGTTTTTGAGTTATGATCACCCATTGAGGCACAAAGGCAAATATGATGATGATAAAGGTGATCAAAGACATAGAACATTAACAAAATATCAAGAAGTTACGTGTGCTTGAATGAATGGACAGTGAGCATACCACATTCTGTCGTTAAGTTTGGAGATAGTTGACTTTCACAAAATATTTATAGATGGTCGCAAGAATAGATTTCAATAAATCAAGGAATTTAAATTTGCCAATAAGCAACTTGAAACTTATTGGTCCTCACCTCTTACACTATTCAAGCTTATTTTATGAGAGGACTTACCTTGATGTCTTACCCAAATGTAGAGTTCGATCAATCCTTGCTATAGAGAAAATTATCATTGAATGAGTAAATGATTAAGGCTTCGTTTGGGACGGCTTTTTTATTGCTTTTTAAAACGGAGTTTTAGTACAAAAATAAAAAAATTTGTACTAAAACTCCGTTTTAAAAAGCAGTAAAAAAGCCGTCCCAAACGAAGCCTAAATCTGTAAAATTTACACTAACATTAAAGGTGGCTATCATCTGGCCAAAAAAATATTCCCCTAGTTAAAAATCCTCATTTATTAAGCTTCACCATTACTTTTCAAGCTTAAAAAATTGGAGTTTATACTAATCTCCAAAAATAACTTTTTATACAAAAAATAATAATAATAAATGAGGATGCAAGACAATTGTGGATATAATAATTATAAGAAGCCTAATATTTGTTGATTTTTTAGAGCTAATTTAATAGAGAGAGTAGAATCCAAGAATGTTGAAATATTATATGTTATTTTAAACTATAGAGGATTAAATAGTAATAGATTGGAATAATAGTGATTAGAGAGATGAAATATAAAAATATTGAGATGAATATCATGCTTCTCAATTTGAATTAGTAGATATTTTAGATAATTAATTTTAGAAGATTTAGATGTCCCACTATAATGTACACATAAGAAATAAACTAAATTTATTAGAGATAAAATAAACAAATTTGTTTGGTGTGATAGCAATGCTATGAGAGAATTAATAGTATGTCTAGAATAAGAAATGTAAAACTAATGAATGCAGACCACTTAATATATGATATTAAACTAATGAACATATTCCCTAAAAAAGAAGAAGAATACTTAATTATCTATTAAAGTTGAGCTAATTTAAAGGAAAGGAAAACAAATTTGTAAATAATTTAACTCCATTTCATTGAACAATTTGACAATCTAAGAAAGGTTCGGACTCATACCCCTATTTTTTTATCAGTGTAAAACATATTAACCTTGCGGACAACAATTTCTTTTTTTTTTTTTTTCTTTGTCTCTCTTTATATATTTAAGCATATAAATAAAATAAATTAAATAAACTAATAATCCTATTATAAGGAAATATAATTTAAAATATTTGAAAATTAACATTTTAATTATTTATTGCAAAGTCATGCAAATTATAATTTCTTAGTTGATCTAAATCTCATGTGGCATAAGGTGGCTATTCTAATTAAGAATATTATCAAAAAAAAATCAATAATGTTCACAAATATATCATTTAGTAACAAGAAAACTTTGTGATTTAGTGATGAGGTACAAATAGTTATTACTAAAGATACTTCCATTTTATAAAAGTGACCAAAATGTAGTACTATTAAGACTTATACTAATTAAATTAGAATGTCAACAAATAATGAGTCCCAAATAAAATAAATAATTTATGTTGATTTATATAGTATATATTGACATTAAAAGGAGAAAATAAATGAAATATATAAAACAATTAAGATAAGAAAATAAGAGATACAAATAAGGAAATATATAATGAAAATTTAAATAATTATTAATTACAAATTATATAATAGAAATCTTTCATGAGTAAAGCATTAAAAAAATATTGAGGATTTTAATAGATTGATAAAAAGGTAAAGTTATGATGGGCTAGTTTTGAGAAAGATTTGCAAACAAAAAGGTTCCTATCAATATGAGGCATGCATTGAGATTAGAGTTTTGAGGGAAAATGTACTTATTTGGTTAACAAAATATTTCCAATATGATTAAAGAATACTATGAGGATGTTGAGAATAAGCATTTTCATGTCAATATTTAAGAATCTTTGTGTATAAAAAATGTACAGAGATAAAAATAATGCCATGGTTAACTATATAAATCCCTAGGTGGAAAATTAAAATAGAAAATAATAAAATATAAATTTTATTTAAGATATTATAAATTATAATCTTATGATTGTTCTATTGCAATTAGACATTTTCTTCGATCATTTACTTAGATTTTACTCTTAGCTCTTACAGTCAATTTTTTAGTTTGATTATTTTATGTACATGATAAGCTATATCAGTGAGCTTAGTCTTAACTCATAGCCTACTAGAGATCTTTTATAATTATATGAAGATTTGTAGAATAATGAGAAATGGCTTTTGGAAGAGGTTGGGATGAGAAGATAATGTGGAGGAGATTTGGTAAAGAGATTATGAATAAAGATAGTGAAATACCTATAGATAACTACTCCTAACCACCAATAAGTTTTATTTAAGGGCAATCTCCAAGCTCCAAAAATGACAAGAGTTTCTAAAAAAGTTGATATCATTCTAACACAAATTTTTATTACATAAATATGGGTAATAGTATAATACAATGACTCTTACCTAAATTAAGAAGTAAGAAGAAAATTGAGGAGGGTTGGCACCCATTAATAGAGTAAGGTCTCATCCATGTGTATTAATTCATTTTTCATACTAAAATTCACTCAGTAGCAAACCATTACATGTTCCAAAGTGTGAATTAAAATTCTAAATATGAAATTTACAGTTTAAAATCCAATTTATAATTACTTTGTTATTCTTGATTGGTCTTATTTGGTCTTTTATGATAAATCATTTATTTAGACCATTTTTAATAGATTATTTTTTAGCTTGATTACAATCATATTAGTATTCAACTTTTGTGAGATTAGTGAAAATGATTGAGAAATGATAAGGTGTTGTGTCAATTAGATGTGTCACTATTTGACACGACTTGAAAATCCGATTCAAACCCGGACCAAAATTTTGTAGTTCGGGTCAACCTGTTTGAAAAATGGATCTGTTCGAATTTCAAATCCTGACATGATTGCAAATTCGGATCGGGTATAAGTAAACCTTAAAACCCGAAACTAATCTCGTTAACCTGAGCACAATATTCGTCACGCACAATGCACTCTCGCTTGATTGCCTCACGACTTTGTCACTCGTCACACTCACAGTCACCCGTAAGTGCTCACTTGCGCCCTCTCACCCTCACTGATCTCGGGCCCGCTCGTTGTTTGCCTATTGGCTCCACCTATTTTGTCACACTCATGATCACCCTCGCCCAGTAAAGCGGGTGTATCAGGTCGACCCGGACTCGAACCGGGTATGGTTATATGACTCATTTCCCAAATCTGGCCGGGTTCAAATTAAGACGGTTGATGGTGGATCATTTTTAGGTTGAACTCAAACTCGACCCAAAAACTCATTTTTATACCCCTAGTGTCAGTTAGCAGTTGACAAAGGTAGCAAGATAATGATGGTTGTCAATGATGATAGATGGTGGTGGTATGGTGATTGCAAACATCCATATTAGTTGTCAAAAGCTAATGGTGGACATGCAATGATGATTAGGTGATATTGGATTCCTTTTATCATTTAATATTTTTCATGGATTTCAATGCCTTATTAATATCAAACCTTATTAATATCAAAATTAAGAGATTTTAGACCCACTAGATTCATCTCATTATTATCATGTTTGGACATACATTTACAAAAAGGTAAAATTAGGTTCAATTGAGCATACATTTGATTATCAAAATTTATAATTCAATTACTCATCACAAAGATTTTTATTGAAATCTAAGTAATGTGTGGAGATATGAATCAGATATGAATCCAAGATTTATCAGCTATAAAATTCACAAAGATAAGCAAAGTAAAACCCAAAAAGCATGAAATTAAATGTAGGAAAGTTAAAAAAAATACAAACAATATTTTTTTAGTGGTTTGATCGAAATGGACCTATGTCTGCTCCCCAAAGATACTCCTTTTAGGCATTGCTATATCTTACACTTATTTTGGCACTTAGTGAGGTAGAGAAACCCTTCTCCCTTACCAGGTGAAAAATGGCATTTAAATACTAATTTGATCCCAAATAATCTCCCTCCTTTAGCCTCCTAACATGACGGAGGTGCAAAATCCTCCTTATCTATGTATGCATAGATGCCAAACCTTTCTTTTGCTCCTCGCACAATGAAGATTTCACTCCCTCCTACTCCTCACAAAATTGAAGATGTTGTTCGTTAGCCTCCTCGGCTAGTGAGTCTTTCACCCAAATATTTTTTTCCAAAGCTCTTCTCATAGAGCTTCACAACCACAACACAAGGAACCAATGTGTAGGCTAACAAGAAAAATCATGTGTCTCACTCACACTCCTTGAAACCCTCAAGAAAAGCTCTCCCTCAACCTCACATTCTCACTCTTAGGTGGTTTGGATAGCCAATTACAAGCAATGAGACTCCTATCATTCTCAAAATCTCTCTCCCAAGAAAAACATCTATGTCCACTCAACATCAATTCTTATGTGAATTAAATAAATTGGCTATTTAAATAAAGTTTTAATTTCAATTTTCATTGCCCTAATTGCACAAAATGATACTAGGTTTGTATTGTCTAATTAGTTTAATTCCCGTGAAAGATCTTCCTCTATAATATACAATTGTATAATACAATTATTCGTATCAAATCAAGCATCATTTATGATGAATAAACAACAGTAGTTGATTGCTAAAAAGCACACTTCATCGTGGGTTCGACACTCTATTATATCACTTTATTATTTGATTCAACATGTATACTTGCGTATATCAAGTGAAGTTTACTAATTTATATCAAAAAAAATTTATGCATTGCTTTGGGGAGATGATTCTTAAGCATTCATTGTTATAATTCAAATTTGCATTTACCCATAGCCCCTATTAGTCATATAATACGATTAGTTATAGTTTAATTTGATTTAATTAAATACTATAATTAATTTTTGGATTAATAAATCAAACAATAAGATTAACAAAAAATTCAAATATTTAATGTTTATCTCCCTTGTATGTGTGTGCTCGATTAATTATCTAGTCAACATATACCTAATATATAAAATAAATCATGAAAAATGAAAAGTACATACTATGTTATTACAAAATAATTTAGACCTTAACGCTGCATTATCTTGAGTATGATTCTTCAATCCAATTCGATGCTAGTTATACGTGAAATAGTTAGTGACACTCATAAGTACAAGATAATGTATATAAAGTAGGAACAAATAAATAATCATTCAATAATATTTTTAATCATCAAAATATACCGCCAGTACTAGATTTAATAGATTTGATAAATTTGTTTGATAATGTTTAAGAATAAAAGAAGAATTTAAGATTGTGGTAATAATAAATAATCAATATTAGGTGTCATGTAATTGAATTATTGGAGAGATCATTTGAATATTTCGATAAGAATAATTTATGAGATTTAATTCAAGTTATTCTTAAATTTCTCTTAGATTTGATTTAGCAAATCTTATAGCCTCAATGTATGCTCCATATCATAAGTTTCATCTTGGTCTCACTTTAGTAAAAAGTATAGAATAGATCAAATAGATGAAAAATAAATTTAGGATTTGTTTGAGGTGATAATAGCATTTTATAAAGGTAAATGTGAAGTTATTATGTGTAAAATAACTTTTTTGAAATATGTTACAACATTATAAGTATATTCATTTTTAAAAAAATATAAAGCTTTCTTACAACTTCCATACATTAGTAGATATTGTTATATAAATCAACTTCTCGCAATTCTCTTTTTAAATAGCGAGAAAATAATGAGAAATGAGTACCAAAATGAAAGTATGATTGTGGGTTGAAATTTAGTGTATTAAACAAATCCTTAGTGTTATAAGAAAAAGTAGAAAAAAAAAAGCTACAAAAAGATTGATTGAAATTATTCAACATTATTTGTAAAAAAATATCCTTAAAATATCAAAATGATGATTTATAAAATAGGCCTTAATAATTAAGTTGATGAATTAAAGATAATGATGATGATGAAAAAAATATTATTTTATGTGTAATTTTTTCATGGATAACTTGAGCATTATCTCCTAATTTTATAAGGAATTTGCATAATTTTAAAAGGCAGGCTTCGTTTGAGACAGCTTATGTTTTTAACTTATTTTTCTATCACAAATTTAAATATATTTTTCAAAAGATAAAATTTTAAATAATAAATTAAAAAAATATTTAAAATAATAATTTAAATTTATTTTAGTTTTTATAACATATTTTTATAACACAAAATTAATACCCAAAAAAATCACTAATGGGCCAGGGCTGTATGTCTGGAGAGATTATTGGGTTCGGACATCGGACACAGCTTACGTTGCAGTATTGAGCTCGGTACTGTGAAGTATTGAGTACCGAGCAATACTGAGTAGGGTACTGAGCGGTACCGAGATTGATACTGCTCAGTATCGAGTAGGAGGTGATGTTGAGCATTTTCATTTGGTTCCGAACATATCCGGTGACCGAACCTAATAATTTACCGTCTGTTCGTTAAGAAATTATTCTGCACGGTCATCAAACGATTCAAAGATAAATTATACCATGTCATAACAATGTTATATTGAAATAAATTACATGACACGTTCTATTTAGGCACTAAACATCTTTGGTGACCGGACAAAATAATTTATCTTTTCTGTGAAAGGAAAGGTGGATAGAGCAGCCAAGCCTTCATCTACCGTCGAACTGACTTTGCGTTAAATTAATAAAATAAACAAAGCAAATGCGGCAAATTTTATTTCAGAGTGACCTGACCAACGGAAGAGCGGGCGATGCAGGCGGGACGAGGAGGCCGAGGATAGGAGATAGATTTAGGGTTTGAGCTTTGATTCTCCGGTTTTCTCGCATTCCAATGGACTTCTGGAATCATCCTGACGGTAACATTAACCACCATCTGGAGAGCAGGCGCATCGACTCTCTCCAGGTGATCAATCACCCAGCGCTATTTCATTCTGCTCTTGGCGTCGAGGGATTTCTTTTTGGATGGATGTAAAGGTTGCTTTGCGCAATCGTGTTTAGTTCTTGCTAGCGCGTCTTGGCCCTGACGACTTGAATGCTGTCATGTGTTGGGAGCGAGGATATTCATCGCCTATGACCAAGAAATTTCTAGTGTTCATTCACCTTCCTTGCCTTGAGCTAAAATCCGTGTTTTTCAGGCCTTTAGATTATTCTGGGGATCATGAACTTTTGCTAGTGGATTTCACAAAATGTTTTTTCCTCGGGATAAGCTCTCTATGCTGGCGGCAAGGAAGTTGTGCTTTAATGTCACGTTTATCTACGCTTTAGCCTGTCTTTCCACCGGTGTTCATTTGAATGTGCAGTGACGCTGGTCTGATTTTCATTAATGAATCGATCTATTAAAGCTGAGAACGGTTAGCGGGGTATGAGATTCTTGATTAAGAAACTCAAGACTTGCGAGGAAGGGCTGATGGCGTGGCATCCTTTGTTGTCCTTGATTTGTTTCTTATTTACAAACTCCCCGGGTTGAAGGATTACAATGCCAGTATTCATTTCATTTACTGTTATGCTGGCCATAGCAAGGCTTCGTCCCGGAGTAGAAAAAAAAGCATATTTTGAATACAATTCACAATTTGACACAGGGTTTGCCATATGTATTGCTTAATGTACAATTTAAGCTTTGCACTGCAAACAATTCTAATTCATTGCAGTCCTTTTAAATGTAAAGTTAGAAAGATGGGGACAAGTTTTTAGAAGATAAATCACATATGATTAGTGGAATTACCGTTGAGCATATGATATTTAATTTTAAATCAGTGCGATGCTATTGATTATTAAGCTATTTTATTAGAAGATAACGGGATAACTGTTGCGATATGTCTTAGTATGTTAACTTTATTATACAGAAGAAAGGTTTTATACATGTTTGGAGTGAAGACTTGGGAATTCAAATGATAAAGTGATTGTAAAGTACTATGTGATAAGAGAACATCATGGATGGTTAAATGTAATTTGTATTGAAATGCAATTACACTAGCTATGGTGTCATGGAGACTTGGTAAATTTTATAGCAAAGGAACTAATACCATTATGCTATAGGGATAATCTAGGGAAACAAGGAGATTATTAATAGACAAAGTAAACTGAAAAAAAGAAAATAGAATGTCATGTTGAATATGTGGCAAATATAGACGCGATAGATAGAGAAATGATTATATCAGGAGGGTTATGGGAGTAACATTTATAACATATAACATATTAAAAGATAGATTTTAGGTGGTTTGGAGGACCATGTTTGTTCCTATTTTTAAGAATAAAGGTGATGCATAAGTGTGTGAATTATAGAGAAATAAGTTAAGATGTCATACATTAACATCATGATAGTAATTGAGCATATGTTACAGTGAGATATTAATGTTTCTCAAAATCAAATTGGTTCATGTCGGGTAGGTCTACTATGAAAGCTATACGTTTGTTGAGAGATTTGATGGAGAAGTATGTAGAGAGACTGAGAGAGTAAGGTGGATCTACGCATGATATTATTGATTTAGTGAAAAAGATATGCTAAAGTTTCAAGAAACGTGCTTTGGAGAGTTCTAGAAAAGAAAGGAGATAATAATAATGCTTATTTTAATTTATTAAGGATATTTATATAGAAGTTGTTACTTGTATTCAAACACAAGGTTGTTTGACCAAGTATTTTCCTATTTTAGTTGGATTACGTTAAGGACCAACTTTAATCCCATATCTTTTTTTAGTCATTGATTTTATTCTAGACATTTGCAAGAGGATGTACCATGGTGTTTGCTTTTTGCTTATGATGTTATTATTGTTAATAACACTAGAGAGAGAGAGTTTAAAGAAAACTTGAATTATGGAGTTCAATCTTAGAGTCTAAAGGTTTTCGCTTGAGTAGATCTAAAACCAAATACGTGGAGTGCAATTTTTACTAGTAATAATTATAGTAGTAGAATTGTGATACTGGATGATCAAGTCATTAATAAGAGTGTACATTTTATATATATCATGTTTATTATTTAAAGTGATGGTGAAATGATGGGGGTATTATTAGTAGAATTCAAGTTGGATGGTTGAAGTGGAGGAATGCATTGGGCCTCTTGTGTGATAGAAAAGTACTACTCAAGCTTAAGAGAAAAAATTATAAGATGTTGGCCATTAAAAAAAAGCATAAATTAAGTGTTGCAGAGATGAGGATGCTCAGGTCGTTGAATGGCTTTACACTTCGAAGAATGGTTTTACACTTGGAGATATAATGTGAAACGAGTATATGCGTGAAAAGGTTGGAGTAGTTCTAATGGAAAATAAGATTATAGAGAGCCATCTTAGATGGTTTGGTTACATAAAACGTTTGCCTTCCGATGATCTGGTTAGGAGAGCAAATGTTTTAAATTTGTCATATGTTAAGAAAGTTAGAGGTAGATCTAAAAAGATTTGGTTATAAAATATTAGAAATGCCTTTTTTTTATTAGATTTTAATGAGAATTTGATTTTTAATACAATAGAGAAAAATGATTCATGTTGCTGAACCCACATAGTAGGATAAAGGTTTGATATTGTTATTGTTTTGTTGGTTAAATACAATAAATGATAGAGATGAACTAGTAAGTAGACGAAAATTAATGTAAAATGACCAGGTAGAAAAAGTGATGGATTGAAGATAATTTGTATAAAAGTTTTGTAAAGAAGATTTGCCTAAAATAGATTTACAACCTTATGAGAGACTTAATTGGAATGAATGAAGAATGAGGATTTATAAAGCAGATCCCAAATAGTTGGAATAAGGCTATTACTGTTGTTGATGATGCTTTTTACCAATAGTATTTCATCATTTGGCTTTTCTTAAAATGTTCTGCTGAATATTGGGTAGAGTTGTCCGTTATGGTCTAAGGTTAGTAAATTTAGGTGAGTGCTTTGGCTTTGCAAGTTTATTTATTGTTAACAAATTGATTATTTTTTTAATTGCATTGTCAGCATGTAAAGGAACTTCATTTTGTATGTCAGTTTTATGTAAGATGTTTAGCAGTCTAATGGACAATGTGGACTTGCGGTTTTTTTTTTAGCAAGCTTTCCATCGTTTTATGTATACCCGTTATAAATTTATTTATTTTTTTGCAGTCTTCCTATGCTCAAATGCATTCACTTGTAGAAGTTTTTGGCCTATTAGTGGGATGAAGCATTCTGTTAGGATTTACTAAATATTATGAAGGTTTGGACACGTTGGTCCCGCATGCAATTTTATTTACCAGAGATCTAACACAATCTATCATGAAATAATTGTTCCTTAAGCCCTGTACATAGATGCTTTCCATCCGAATATTTGATTGTATCATTTAGCCTATGTGCGTTTGTTCCACTAAATAGTTTTTGTATTGCTATTTCTGTATAGCATTCTTCTCCGTTATGTTTATACAGTTTATAGTTTTCTGTGACGACCAATGAATTGGTAACAATACAGTGATACACTAAGTAAAATTCAGCATGTCTCACTAATCTCGCAACTTCCAAAATCTATGACCGTTTTTCCTTTTTTTTTTGTTATTTTTCTATCATGCAGTGCATGCTAACCTTAAGCTTCATTTTTCTTTTACAATTTAACTTAATTGCTTTGATATTTTTGGGCTGACTTACATGTATGATTTTAATGATAACTTAGGAGATGAACCATCGGTTGCAAATGCATTCATCTTTGGTTCGAAGGCTTGCCCTTGATAAAGTCATGGAGGTTTGTCTTTACAAGTGTATTTGATGTCATTTAATTTGTTGCAAGCTATTGATAAGTTGTGTGAAACTTCAAATATCATAAGCTTTTATGCCTTCATATTCCAACTGTAGCTATTATTTGTCTCTTTTTAAGCATTGATTTGTCTATATTTAGAGGCAGTTGATAGGAAAAACTTGTAGATCTCAAGTATTTCCTATCAATCTTCGGAAAATAGCAAGAATCCTTCACAAAAGTCCGCACAAAATCACGAAAACAGTAGATAATTTGTATTATTTGATGGAAGGAAAACGGAAAATAGCAAGATACAATTGATCCTCTATTCGAGAGGAGGATTGATCTCTCCTAAATCTCTAGATGCCGCTAGAGCCCAAAGAAAACCTAAATCTAAGAGATCTCAAATTTCAGCCAAATTCAAGATGCCCTAACTCTTGGAAAACAAAGTATTTAATGCATACAAATCAAAAGGAAATCCCTAAACAATCACTACATTAAAATTTCCCTCCCAAATCCCTCAAAGATCCTTCCTAAAAGGCTCTGATTGAACCCGGCGGGCGTGCGGCTGAAACGGGAGGTGGAGGCTGAAAATCCTTACCAATTTGCTGAATTAGGGGTTGCCCTAAAAGAAAAATTTCCCCTCCCTCCTTCTTGATCACATCTAGCTTGTGTAGTCCAACTAGAAAATCTTTCCCCACCTCTTGAAGGCCGTTAACCATGGTCTTTAGTGATACCATGGCTTTGGATATCCCTGCATCTTCCCTTATAACCACCTTTCTCCCATCCACCATTAGTTCCATTGTGAGTGCTCCCCAATTGTCCTTGGTTTCCCCTAAGGTTTGCAACCACTTCATTCTCAGGATGACATAAGTAATTCCTAATTCTAGTGGAAGAAAATCATCCCTTACCTGAATCCCCTAGATGGTCAACATCACTCCTCTACAGATCCCCTGGTCTTTCTCTACCTTCCCTGTACCCATCATCACTCCATAACAACCGGTGTCTACCAATTTCGCTCCCAATTGGTCGACGACCTGAGTGGAAATGAAATTGTGGGTAGCCCCACTATCAATTAGCACCACCACCTCCTTGCCCTCTATCTCCCCCTTCACCTTCATGGTATGATTCGTAGTGAATCATACCACTGAGTTCAGGGAAACCTCAGCCAGATCCAAATGTAGGTTCTCCTCAATCTCCTCTGTCTCATCCTCACCTCCCTCAGTTTCCTTGTCATCGCATACGGTGAGAACTTGAAGAGTTTGGTCCTTGCACCGATCCTCTGGCGTATACTTCTCCTCGCACCTAAAACACAACCCCTTTGCCCTCTTCTCATGCATCTCCTTCTCTGTTAGCCTCTTGAAATTTTTCCCACTCCCTCCTACTGGCTTCTCTCTGGTGGTCTCATTAATGTTGCCTGAGGCAGGCCCCTTGGATGCTAAAAGAGTGGTCGTAGTCTTGTAAGTGCCTCCTGAGCTACTACTCCTGGCTCCCTTCTCCAGATTTTTCTTATTTTCCACTAGCTGTGCCAACTTCGTGGCCTCCCCCAAGTCACTAGGCATCAGAACTTCCACTGCCGCTCGAATATCTGCATTCAACCCCTTCATGAAGTTCCCTTCCAATACCGTATCTGATAATCGCTCCACCCTACTGACTAGGTGCTCAAACTGCTCCCGGTAGTCTGCTACTGATCCCTCCTATGCCAGATCAAAGAACTGCTCATAAAAATCTCCTCCCCGGTCGGTTTGAAAACGTTCTATTATGCAGTCCTTGAATTCCCTCCATTTTCTGATAGGTCTCCTCTGGTCTCTCCACTGGTATCATGACAGTGCCTTCCCCTCCAAACATAGACCTGCTGCTGTCAGTTTCTCCTCCTCTGTTAGTCCATTAACGGCAAAGTACCTTTTCACCTGATAGATCCACCCATACGCACCCTCCCCCTCGAAGATAGACATATTCAACTTTCTCACCTTATGATCTCCACCATTCCCCCTTATTCCTCCATAGCTTCTCCTCTCCCACGTGCTCGGCCCACTCCACGTCTCCTGATTTTTCCTTGCCCTGCCATAGCTCAAACCTCCTTCAAATTCCCATCTTCTTCCTTCAAAATCATCACCTCGACGACCATAATGTCCCTCCCGGCATTCCCAATCAACACTCCTTTGCTCCGTCCCTCCATACCCATACCTACCTCCTTTATCCTCCCTCTGGAAAGACTCCAGATAGGGTTTCCTTCTTTCTTCCTCTACGATTTCCACCTCATCTTCCTCCTTACGAATTTCAGAATTCGTGTTTTTTCTTTCCTCCTCTTTCGCCATGGAAGCCTCCATTTGGTTGTGGATTTCCCATTCTTTCTTCATCATGTCCCGGAGATCGGCTACTTGTCCTTCAATGGAGGAAATCCTTTCCTCCACTATTGTCTTGATTTGGTTCATCTCTCCGTCAAGCCTTTCTTCTAGCACATCAACTTTCTTGGCCTCCATCTCAATCCGAACTTTTGTAAATCCAAAAATTCTGATTTGGATTACACAAACAGCTCTTCGTCCCTTCCCGATCAAAAATCAGCCGCCGAACTTCACCAGAATCAGCCCACGAACGGTCCCAAGACTTGCTCTGATACCAATTTGATAGGAAACACTTGTAGATCTCAAGTATTTCCTATCAATCTTCGGAAAATAGCGAGAATACTTCACAAAAGTCCGCACAAAACCACGAAAACAGTAGATAATTTGTATTATTTGATGGAAGGAAAACGGAAAATAGGAAGATACAATTGATTCTCTATTCGAGAGGAGGATCGATCTCTCCCAAATCTCTAGATGCCGTTAGAGCCCAAAGAAAACCTAAATCTAAGAGATCTCAAATTTCAGCCAAATTCAAGATGCCCTAACCCTAGGAAAACAAAGTATTTAATGCATACAAATCAAAAGAAAATCCCTACATTCAAATTTCCCTCCCAAATCCCTAAAAAGTCCTTCCTAAATGGCTCTGTTTGAACCCGGCGGGCGTGCGGTTGAAACGGGAGGCAGAGGCTTCCGCCTTGTTGCGCCTGGGCCGGTCTCACGTGGACCGGCTGGACCAGTCCATTGGACTGGTCTAACAGCAGTCTTCCTAAATGTTCTCTTGTTCTGCAGATAATATTCAATCTTCTTTACAACTGTTTATGATGTTAGGATTTAGGAATGATGAGCACATAGCAATGAGTTTCTTTAAACTACTTGTCTAGCTAATTTTTCATTTAAATCATTTGGTTTTCTTTTCTTTTTTCATTTAAATAAATATTCAACTTTTTTTACAAGTTTTCATGATGCTAAGATTCATCCTAATGATGGGCACACAACGACAACTTATATTAAACTACTTTTCTTGTCAGGCTTACACTTATTAAATCATTTGGTTTTAATTTTCTTTTTTATTTCTGACATCTAGAACTTTTGGATGTGTCCCTGTTTTTATGTCTTTGAAGATTTGTTGTGACTTACTAGATTCAAACAAAGGACTGTATCGAAATAATACATGGTAACTAAAAACTCATGAAGAACATCAAATTTAAATGCAAGTATGCCTACTAGAAAAAAAAAAAAAAAAACGTTGAAGTTTTGGATATGCTGATATATTTCTAAAGTGATATCGATCCTTCAACAACAACAACAACAACAACATCATGTCATGTGGGGTCAGCTACACGAATCATTTCTCTCCATTGTGTCTTGTTAAGAGTCAAAATTTCATTTGAATTTAATAAAAAATTTATTTTTTTAATATTTTCAGTCAAGTCTTTTTAGGTATACCTTTATCTTTTTTTAACATAGGCCAAATCCAAAACATCAACCCTCCTAACTTGGTCATCGGAAGGCCGACATTTTATTCGTCCAAACCATTTAAGCTGACTCTCCTAAGCTTATCTGCCATTGAGACTCCCTTTCACATACATTCTCATTTCCCATTCTGTCTCTAATAGTGAAGCCACTCATCCATTTGAGCATTCTCATCTTTGTAACACTTAACTTTATGCTTCTCTTTTAATGACCAACATTTTGCGCCATTAAGCATTGCATGTTTCACCATAATCTTATAGAATTTCCCTTTAAGTTTGAGGGGTACTTTTTTAACAAATTTTTATGATGTTATGGTTCACCCTATTTCTTCATCACTTTGAACAATAGATTCAAGATATCTAAAATGTGTACTTTTATTAATGTCTTGATCGCCTAAAGTCACAATACCGCCACTAGAACATTACCACTAAATTTACACTCCATGGAATGATCTCGATCCATTCCATCACATTTAATTAAACCATAATAATTGTAAACTTTAGTTGAGCTTTTGTGTGTGAAAGGCACAAATCCTTTATCTTTGAAAGCAATTGATTTGGAGGCCAATTGCTTTAGTAGAACTTTTATGATTTTAAATTTTTTTTTTGGCTATCAGTGATCTATAATGAACTCGTCAGCACAATATGATTGCATTATGATATCAATTAACTTGGGAATACTGACACTGAAAGCTATGAAATTGGTAGGATTTTATACAACCTACGATATTTTCAAGCATGCATACAAAGATCTACCCATAAAATTAAGTGCAACGACCTTCCTAGATAATGATTAGATGATATAGGAAAATAGATTACCTTGAAATTCATCATCAAATCCCTAGTTAAGGTAGCTTGCATTCGTTCTTTCCTTCTTTATGGGATCAATTAGAGAGAGAGAGAGAATATGTATCAAGGTAAAATGAGAGAGAATGGTTTCCTTGTACATAATTAGAGAGATCAGAGAGAAAAGGAGGGATTGATTTTCCCTTTCTTGGATGGAGTGCCGACAACCTCAATGAAAGAAAGAAGATCCTTTGATAGAATAAGAGAGAGAGACTATCTATCAATTGAAGTGTTTTGTATTCAATTGATTTCAAACCTAGTCATAGGCTCTTTTTATAGATATTGAAATTTTTAATAGAGAAATAAAAATTTAGGTGAAAATTTTAAATTTAGCCTAAAAATAAGAAGTATTTGTAAATATCAGGTTAGAATAATTCCTAACCGTTCTAGATAAGCTATTTAATAAGACAAATCCTTATCTCGACACTTAACATATTTATTTTGATAATTAAAAGGAAATTATCTGGATAGAATTAGGGAGTGTTCCTCGAAATCCTTTTTTTTGTTATTGGTCATGGATAGAGAATTTTGACTCTTAACGGTACATAATGGAGAAAAAGATTCATGTAGCCGACCCCACATAGTGGGATAAAGGCTTGTTGTTATTATTGTTTTATTGGTCATGGATAGAGAAATGAATTTATTGGTTTTAATTTAGCATTTTCTTTGATTCTTTAGAGTTGATTAGAACCTTGTTTTGTCCCCTTTCTTATGATTAAAATCTTCTCTGAATGATAGGATTTGTGGAGTTAGTTTGTATTTATTTAAATATCTCCTTGGACGGCTATATGTAAACTCCTTATTTTTAACCCATCTGGCATGATTCTAGGTTTTTATTGATACCATATGCCCTCTTATTTAAACTTGTAGAAAGTACCTTTGCCTTGATTTGGCATGATTAAATGTTATATTTTATTTATTTACTCAATTCAATCATAATTATCAGAGTTTGGTTAGACTCTTGGATCATGCTTTTCTACTTTTTAAGTTATGGAGACTAATTTTGTTTGCCCTATAAAGAAAAATGTGTTGCACAGAGTCAAATGTTGACCTTCGTGGTTAAATCGCTATGGGGGGTTTTGGGGTAAAGCCCCTGAAAGGTATGCTATGTTTATGAGTTATTTTATTAAGAATATTTGAAGAATTTAATTGAATTTTTAGCTGCCTTATGTTTTCTTTTTGTTATGATTATGTTGTAGTTGAGAAATTAGGGCTTTAATGTTTCATAATAAAACCATAATAAAATATGCTGTGGTAGTATCCTGACCTATCCATCAATTGAATTAACTTGTACAAAATTCTTTATTTTTCTTTGTGTTAGTCTTCTTTTCTACTTTATTTTTCTTCTCTTTCTGTGTTTGAATTAGGTTTTACTTATTTATCTACAACTAATAAATAAACTTTTGGTTTTGATTGAGAATGATGATGATAAAAAAAGTGTGACATTGGGAATCACCAAATTTGATGGATTGTACTTTACATTATGGAGGATGCTGATATACGATTATCTTTTTGACAAGCAGATGCACTTGCCCTTGAATAAGAAGCCTGAGACTATGAATGATGTAAAGTTGAATCCCCTTGATGGACATGTTCTTGGAGTGATATGGTTGATGGTGATGAAGAACATTGCTAGCAAATTGGCAATGGTAAATTTCATTGCTGTTTTGATGTCAGTTGTTAGATATATATACCATAAGCCATCAATATTCGGCAAGTTTTATTGAAAAAAAAAATCTAAAGATGTTTCAGTAGTGGAACACTAAAACAAGTTCAACGTGATCATGAATCAATTGGTCTTAGTAGAGATTATATTTGATGATGAAATGTGAGCTCTTGGTTTGGTTATTGAATTGCTAGGAACCTATGAGGGTCATCGTAAGAAATCCAACAGGGAATTCAAAACTAAAGTTATATGATGATCGGGATGCTTTTTTTGTAGAGGTCCGAAGGAGATTTTCTTGAGAAGTCTAGTCGTCAAATTATGTTTTGAATGCTGAGGCTAGGGGAGTTTTGAGATGTCTTCCAGCAAGGGTATTTATAACATGGGAAAATTGAAGAACGATAGAAGCAAGTCTAGCAATGGATAGATTGTGGGGTGTCAGAATTATGCCAAGATTGGTCTCTTGAAGGAGAATGAGAGAATCACAGATAACTGAAGAGAACAATGATCATAAGTATGATGCATCGAACCTAGTCGTTGCATAGATACATGATATTGATTCTTTGGTGTTAGATTTATACACTTCTTTTAATGCCACTGTGCGCCTCAAAATGTTGGAGGACTATGTTGCCATGAATCATGAAGATGATTCTTTGACTGATGGTGAACCTTGGGATTTGTTTGTGTTGGTTACATTTGGTTGAAAGCGGGTTAACATGGCAATTTGGAAGATTTCAATGGTGAAACATATGGCTAAGTTGATTTGCAACTTAATTTCAAGAGGGCAATTGTATGGTGAAGGTCATTATAATAGTGGTGATCGGAAAGTCATTAAGGGAGCCATGGGGGTTGCTCTACAACAACAACAAGCTTTTATACCATTATGTGGGGTTGGCTACATGAATCCATTTTCTCCATTGTGTCCTGTTAAGGGTTAAATTCTCATCTAAATCTAATAAAGAAATATCATTTCAAATATTTCTAAACAAGTCTTTTTAGGTCTACCTCTATCTTTCCTAATATAAGTCAAATCTAATACATCTACTTTCCTATCCGGGTCATCGGAAGGCCACCGTTTTATGTGGCCAAACCATTTAAGACGATTCTCTCTAATCTTATCTCCACTGGAGCTACTCCAACCTTTTCATGTATATGCTTATTTCGTATCCTGTCTTTAAGAGTCAAGCCACTCATCCACCTGTGCATCCTCATCTATGCTTCTCTTTTAATGGTCAACATTCTGCACCATAAAGCATTGCATGTCTCACTAATATTATGCTTCTCTTTTAATGGTCAACATTGCACCATAAAGCATTGCAGGTCTCACTAATATTATGCTTCTCTTTTAATGGTCAACATTTTGCACCATAAAGCATTGCAACTCTAAACTTAATATTATGCTTCTCTTTTAATGGTCAACATTCTGCACCATAAAGCATTGCAGGTCTCACTACATCTTATAGAATTTTCCCTTAAGTTTGAGAGGGACTTTCCTATCACAAAACAAGCCTGATGCATTCCTCTACATCAACCATCCAACTTGAATTCTACTAATAATATCTCTATCTATTTCACCATCACTCTGAATAATATACCTAAGATGTCTAAAACGTGTGCTCTTATTATGACTTGATCGCTCAAAGTCACAATCCCTCCACTAGATCTATTATTACTAAAATTACACTCCATATATTCAGTTTTAGATCCACTCAAACGAAAGCCTTTAGACTCTAGGGTTGACATCCATAATTCATGTTTATCTTCAACTCCCTCTCTAGTCTTATCAACAAGAAGAATATCATCAGGAAATAGCATACACCAAGGTACAACCTCTTGCAAATGTCTAGTGAGAACATCCATAACTAAAGCAAAAGAATACGAGCTTATGGCTGAACCTTGATGTAATCCAACTGAAATATGAAAATACTTGGTCAAACCAAAACCACCTTGTGTTTGAACAAAAGTAACAACTCATGCATACATATCCTTAATGACTTGAATATAAACATTATTAACCCTTTTCTTATGTAGAACTCTCCATAGCACTTCTCTTGGAACTTTATCATATGCTTTCTCTAAATCAATAAAAATCATATGTAGATCCTCTTTATTCTCTATGTACTTCTCCATCAAACCTCTCAATAAATGTATAACTTTCATAGTAGACCTACTTGGCATGAATCCAAATTGATTTTGAGAAACATTAGTGTCACGCCGCAACCTATGCTCCATAACTCTCTCTCATAGTTTTAAAGCACGACACATTAACTTAATTCCTCTATAATTCGCACAATCTTGTTCATCACCTTTATTCTTAAAAATAGGAATCTACACACTAATTCTCCACTCATCTGACATCTTTTTAGTCTTCAAAATAATATTAAAAAGTTTAGTAAACCAAGAAATTCCTTAATTTCCTAAGCATTTCCACATCTCTATTGGAATATTATCAGGCCTCTTTAACTTCGGTTTTACTAATACGCCAATAGTATTTTCATTTAGGGTGCTAAGATCACTTAAGTCAATTGCATTCTCATAATCTTCATTAAAAAGTTTAGCAAAATATCTCATCCACCTTTATTGAATATTCTTTTATAATAAAAGCACTTTTTGATCTTCATCCTTAATACACTACACTTAAACTAAATCCTTCCTACTCCTATCTCTTTGTTTAGCTAACGTGTGTGTGTGTGTATATATATATATATCTTTTGTCCTCCTTAGTATTTAATCTATTATATCAATAATTAAAAGCTAAAATCTTTGCATTACAAATTGCTTTCTTAGACTCTGTACGAGCTTCTTTATATCTTTCCTAATTATCAGAGTTTTTACAGCTAAACCAATTTTTATAACAAATATTTTATTTTTTATATTTTCTTGCACATTTTGATTCCACCACCAACTATTTTCACTATTAGTAGCTTTTCCCTTTGATACCAAGCACATCTTTTGCAATATTTTTAATATCACTAGCTATTTTTTCTCACATAACATTAGCTTCCTCCTGCATAAACAAAATCTTAAGATCTAGAATATTACGCTAGAAAATATTTTTGTTAATATTATTTAAATTCTCCCATCTAATTTTAGAACAACGATTTATTTTATTTTTAATATTCTTCCCCTTTATCTTAAAGTCCAAAACTAATAAACGATGTTGGGTATATAAACATTTACTCGGAATAAATTTACAATCATTGCAATCTAGATGATTTATTTTTCTTATAAGAAAATAATTAATTTGAATTTTACTATATCCATTCTTATAAGTAATGAGATGCTTATCTCTTTTCTTGAATGAGATATTAGCAATTATAAAATCATAAGCTAAAGGAAAAAAAATCTAATATTGACTTACCACCATCTCTAGTCGCTTCACCATGAATGATTTTAAAATCATCAATCTCTCTATCAAATTGTCCATTTAAATCTCCTCCAATAAATTCTCTTTGTTTGAGAGGTATCATTTGTATTAATTCTTCTAGGTCATTCCAAATTTTAATTTTAAAATATATCCAAATATGCTTGAGAAGCCTAAATGTTTATTATATTAATAATCTTATGATCAACAACAATCTTTGAAGCTATAATTCTATCTCTAATTCTATTAATTTTTATAACATTATCCTTCGAATCCTTATCTATGATCACACTTACACCATTTCTAGTACGACTTCTACCAGAATACCATAGTTTAAATCCTAAACTATCAATCTCCTTAGCCTTCTGTCCAACCCATTTAGTTTCCTCAATGCAAAGAATATTTATCTTCCTATGGATCATAGTATTTATTAATTCCATTAATTTGCATGTAAGATAACCTATATTTCAAGTTCCTATCCTAATTTTATTTTCATGGATTAGTTTTTTTGCCCACATCCATCCTTGATTTGGGAACCCTTTCCCATTTAACACTACATCCGAGCGCTGGTGCAATGGCCCTTACTCACTTGTCGTTGTATTCAGGCCATACAACGCTTCGCTTACAGGGAACGCATTAGTATTAACTCAACGTATTGAAGGATTAGTGTCATGATTATGTGACAAGTTTTATGTTCGTTGTCAACTACTTAATGCAACTCTCAACTTTTCTCATCCAGGACTTGGGACCTGACAACGACAGTGTTAATTCCATGGTGGTTGCTCTAAAAAATAAAATTAGACTCTTTATATGACTTATAGAGATACAATTGCAATTGTTAAATTTCGCCACAAATTACAACTTATGGCACTGTGAGTTTGGGCATATGAGTGAGAAGATAATGAAAGTGCTTCATTCAAATGGGTGACTACCTAATGTAAAGTTTGTTGGGCATAGCTTCTATGAATGCTATATCTTTGGAAAATAAAAAAAAGGCGAGCATCATTATAGCAAGAAGATAGCTTAAAATTATAAGTTGGAGTTGGTGCATAAAAACGTGTAGGGTGTCTTATTTGTTGCTTCTCTTAGTAGTTTCAATCATTATTTGACATTTGTTGATGTTGTGAGTTTATGATTTTAAATGGTGGGAAGGATTTGGTTGAGAATGAAACAAGTTGGAAGGTTAAGCACGTGCAGCTAGATAATAGAGAGTAATATATAGATGATTTAAATAGTATTGTGCAGATAATGGCTTCAAATGAAGTGGATCATTTTAGGAATATCTCAATTTAATGGTGGTGTTGAAAGGATGAGTAAAATATTTAATGAGTGTGCTATGAGCATAAGATAGCATGCTGGATTACCAAAATTGTTATGGGCTGAGGCTATTAGTAGTGCAACATACTTGATTAACAGAGGTTTATAAATACCATTGTATTTTATAATGCTAGAGGAGATTTGGGGCAGTAATAAGGTATGCCTTTCTTTTGTGAAAGTGTTTGATCGCCTTTCCTATATTTATAGTGATTCTATTGTTAGATGCTAAATTTAAGAAATGTTTCTTTATTAGCTTTGGTGATACCAAGTTTTGTTATTACTTTTTGGAAGAATAAAGTCGAAAAGTTTTTAAGTCTAAAGATGTGATCTTTAATGATGATATCTTGTATAAAGGCATGTTGAAAGAAAACTTTGAAAGCCCTAAAGCGCTTAAGCCGAGTGTGATCCCATTGAAAGGCATTCCTATAGCTTAGATTGAAAATGCATGTATCATAGGACGAGAGAACATAGTGCTTAAAGAAGATCAATGACTCATGTTTCTTCAATCAAGAGGTCTAGCAGAATTGTTAAACCATGACAAATATACTATATTGAATTGCAGTATTGCACTATTTTGTTGACTGAGAATGATGGACAAGAGATTGATAAATCCATGAAAAAATGAAAATTCAATCAAGCGGGAGCTGGTTATAAGGATGAGATGGAATCATTGTTATGTAATTAAGCAAACATGTTATTGATATAATTACCATAGGGAAAGAATGCCATCAGAATAAGTGTTTGTATTGGAATAAAGAATATTATTATTGTAGTAACCAGTACAAGACTAGATTAGTTAAAGATTTTTAGCATAAAGAAGAAAAAACTAGATTAGTTGTTAAAGTTTTAGCATAAAGATGAAATTAACTACTGGGAAATTTCTCTTTTGTGGTGAAATCAACTACAATTAGAATGATAATTGCACTAGTGGTGAAATTACTTGAACTTGGAGAAGTTGGATACTTGGATGTAAATACAAAATTCTTAATGGCTATTTGGAAGAAGAAATTATATGAGATTCGTATTACAGGGGAAGGAGAGAATGATAATGCAAGATGGTGGTATAAGAAGTTCAACTATTTCATGAAAAATAATGATTTCTTGATATGTCAGTCAGATCACTATTGTTATGTGAAGACCTTTGTTAATTCGTTCAAAATTTTATTACTTTATATTAATGATATGCTTATAGCAGTTGGAAGTAAACAAGAAATTGATAAGTTTAAAAAGCAATTGTCTAAAGAGTTTGCAATGAATGATTGGGTGTTTCTAAACAAATCACTAGGTTGAGAATTACAACGGATAATGATATTTTGATATCGTCATAGGAAGAATTAATGAAGGTGCTTGACATGCTCAAATTATAATTTGTCAAACTTGAAATTACTCTTATGAGTAGTTATTTTAAGCTAGCTAAGGAATATTCACCTTCAATAGTGAAGAAACAAGCCCATACGAAAATGTACCTTATGCATCACTATTCATAGTTTCTTATGTATGCTATAGTGCGTACTATACCTTCGAGAGTGAAGGACCAACAATTAGAGTTGTAAGTGGATACATTAAGTTTTCCATGCAAACAACAATGGGAGGCAGTGAAATGGATTTTCAAGTATTTTAGAAGTACTATAAACTATGCTCTATGTTTCAAGAAGCATAACTTGGAACTATAATGATATTTTGATGCTGATATAATTGAAGATGTTAATGGTAGGAAAAATAATATCGGGTATCTTAGCACTCTACTTGGTACGGTTATCAATTAAGTCATAAAACAGTTCATGATCTTTCTATTACTAAGGCAGATTATCTTGCTGTGATCGAAGCAAGCTAGAAGATGGTTTGTTGCAATTTTTTTTGGGAAAAAATGGATTAAAAATTTGAGCAGAGTGTGCTATATTGTTTGTGACAATTACAATGCTATTCATGTAGCAAATTGTCTAATATATCTTGCTAGGACAAAGCACATTAAGTTTGTTATCATTACATGCAATTAGCATTGTTTGTTGGTATTTTAATGCTTGAGATTATTTTAGTTTATATGTTAACAAAGATTATTTTGATTGAGAAATTGTAGTTGTGTGCAACTATAGTTGGACTTCTCCACTAAAGGCGAAGAGTTGCTATTGCTACAGTAGATGTCACGACCCGGCCCGGATACTCAAACTAACGAGAAGGGGACTGACGGTCGGAGGGTTAATACTATTATTATCAATCTAAAACTATGTCAATAAACTGAAAGAGCCGCTAAAACCTCAAAATTCTAAACAAAATTACATAAATAATTTCATTTGGAGCGTTTCACATACGATATATGTTCTCATTTCTTCTACTCATTTTAGCTAATGGTGCTATACCTATAAATGTTTTTCAGTAGGAAGAGTGAGTCATTAGTCATAACAGAACTTAGTGAGTAAGTTATACTTCTAAAATTATAGTAATCCAAGGCATTAGGAATAATATGCATGATCATTTCAAAATTTAAAATAATTATATTTAATTAATTCATATCCAAAATGTGTCCATTTATATTATGCATATATCATATTTATGAAATATATCATATCTTTATCCTTTCTTAATAATATAATCGTCATAGGAGTCTCCGTCTAAAATAGTACCTATGAAGGTACTCATTTCTAAGATATTTTAAATTTAATATAAAAATAGTTTCCTCCTTTCAAAATACACATTATCTCATAAATGATCTATTCTTCTCAATTAGATTCATACTAATTAACTTATTAATTATTTAATTAAAATCATGAACGCATATAATAACATTAATCATTTAAATCTAAATTTTAATATAGATTTATATAAAATTTTAATAAATAAGAAACTTACCTATTAGTCCTAGAAATTCCCCTCATGCCTCTCTCTCTCTCTCTCTCTCTCTCTCTCTCTCTCTCTCTCTCTCTCTCTCTCTCTCTCTCTCTCTCTCTCTCTCTCGGTTCCCCTCTTTGCATTTTATAGGGTTGAAACATTTCACTTCCCGTGACACCACAAGCCAATTGACGCCCCCCTTCATTCGGCCTCTGCAACTCCAACCGGCAGAAGCACTCTTCGTCTTTCTCGCGGAAACGAAACGACAACCCCTCCTTTCTTCCTCAAATCGATGGAATGCTTCATCTTTTGCGATTGCAAGTAATCAAATCGGCATCAAGTTTCTTTGTCTGCCTTGGTTCGTGTTATTACAGTAGAGATGTGATGATTGATTAGTTCCAAATATTGTGAAGTTGTGGAGTATAATTTTTTTCTTATGAAGAAAAGTAGAAAACGCGTTAAGCAGACTTAGTCACTGATCGACACTCATTTTAAGGTCACCGTGGGGGGTTAAAAGAGGGCGTGGAGCCCTTAAATGGTATCCATTATTTTTTGGTTATTTCTTTTATGATGTGTTGGGGATTTTACTTTTTTTGATGTTCTAGGTTTTTTCCTTATAAAGGAGGGGAGGGGGTTTGGCGTCGTCTTTGTATTATATTTGATAAATTTGGTTTATAATTCTCTACAATAAAATCACAATAAAATCTGTAGAGATAATAACATAGTGTAGCCATTAATTAGTTAAATTTATATAAAATTATGTATTTTTTGTGCATTGATTATTTTTTTCACTATTTTTTGTTCTTTTTGTCTGTGTATAGATTATGTTTTGTCCCAACACATTTAAGCTTATTTTCCCTATAAATCATCATTAGTCATAAAATAAATAAAATTTGTAGTTGATAGCCAACCCAAAGAATGTTTTAGCTGTTTCTATTGTTGGTAATTGACCCATGAAATGTAGCTGGATCATTTTATATGTCCAACTCTGAATATAATAGTCATTCTCACTATTATAGATGACCTATAAGTTGCAGGCACTCCCGATGAAGAAGTTGGTTCAAATTCCTTTTAAGTAGCCATCTCTATGGTGGTGGGAGTAACCCATAGTATTAGCTGACCAGTGAGACTTGATCAACCTAATTAGGAGTTGAGTGAAATCTATCCTCCTGGAAGTGTGTTGTGTGAATGGACCATTGTCACAAGTTGCTTCATTCTAAAGTTGTACCCACTGCATGCATTTTGGTGCTGTGTATGCTTCTTTGGATCAATCTTTTAGGATTTTAGCTCCCTTTGTAAAAAATTTTTACACCTCTATAAGTAGATTAGGAAAGAAAAAAAATTTCTTCTTGCTCTTGATTGATAATCATCTCATCATGCTGCTTAGTTATAATGGTTGCAGATTCCTGTTGGCTATTGAATTCCTTTTGAATCTTTGATTGATTAGCCTTTTTTGATACCCTCTGATCATATCTAACCTCTAAATAGATGGATGATCCTCTTATGTACTCGCTAGGTCTCTTGCTAGCCTCTTGTGGTCCTCTTGGGTTCTCATCCTGTTCTGGGCTCTTAGCATGATTGAATGGTTTTAACATTTGGAGGTACCACTTTTTCTGAACTGCATGCATTAATATGGTTGCTCAATTAATTGAACAAACTTCTTTATTCTCATAAATCTCTCATCTATTCTTCTTCGATCTAGATTTTCAATGATTTTCCAATATGTGGAACATACACTATGATATCAACTTGATCTGGAATGAACTTGACACTATGATACAATTTTATTATGATATCAAATGGCTTGAAGAATAATACAGCAAAATGCAATGGAACTGGTAGGATTTTTAATGCAACATAGGATTTTTTTAAAAGAGAACATGCAAAGATCTAGGGTTTTTCTATGAATGACCAAGGAGACCCTAAAATTGATTGTCAAAAACCTAATTAAGTTATCTTGCATTTACTCCTTTTTAAATCGGCTAGAAATGGAAAATGCGAGTATAATTATAAAACGAGAGAGAGAATGACTTCCTTCTAGAATTGGAGAGATGGGAGTGGATGGCTCCGTTTTTCTTTTCTTGGATGGATTGGCCAATGACCTTAAGAGAAGAGAGGAATTAGATGATAGAATAGGCTATCAACTATTTGTTAATTGAATTAATTTGCATTAAATTAATTTTGAAGTTCAATTCCCTGATAAAGAAAATAATTTATTTACTTGTAAATCAAATCTAACATAGAAGTAGGAAGTACTATGAAAATATTAACAAGATAGGATAAATCCTAATCATTTTAAATAAGCTATTTTATAAGATAAGCCTTTATCTAAATACTTATAATCCTCATAACCCCCTTTAGTGAGTGTCATGTTAAGTAGATAAAGATAGAGAGACAGAGGAATTTGTAGTTTAGTTTTGCATATTTCTGGATTAGTTAGAGTTAGAGCATTTTTTTTCCTTCTCACCATGTTGCTGAATTTCTAGCATGATTTGTCGTATTAGTTTTGAATCATTCAAAAGCTCATTGGATGGTTTGTGTAAGGCCTAATTGATGGTTTTAATTGTAGAGTTAGGTATTGACTTTTTCAAAACTCGAACAATCCATCAATTTTTAGCCTCCTTGTTGAAGTGGTTGAAATTCATATCCTACGCCCTTATTTTTGTCTCATTTGACATAAATTAACTTTTTAAACTTTGATATCATAGGTCCCCTTAGTTTGAACTTACACGAATCCCATTGTACTTGATTTGACATGACTAAACGTTTGATTTTACTAAATTTGGATCTAATTTAGTGCTAGTTGGGATGAGTTCGGGCTTGAAGATATTCTTGATCAATTGTTTGTTAGGGCAATGTAGTTACCTTAATGCAACATGGATGCCACTCTTTATATGAATATTTTTTTATGGTTCATTCCTAACTGATAAATGTAGTTCATCATTAAGTGCTAAGAGGTGAATGTGATCTCTTAAAAGAAAGCTCCATGCATTCCTATACAAAATATTTAAGTTTTTTCTCCTTGAGAAATATACATTAGTACTACATCTCACCTTTGATATCGAGATTTCTATTTAATCATGAGGTTTAGTTATTTGTATAGAGTGAAATTCTTATAATTGGCCAACATTTCCAATTAGGAGAGCAATGCCACTTAAGGATGTGCTCGACTTTGCATTTTAAGGAACATACTATTTACAATGCGTCTCATATATATCTCATTTCTTTGCAGCTTACATAGGAAAATGCATTTAGGGTGGATTATAAACCCTATCAAGATCCCATAATTTAATTATTAAGGTAAGGCCTGGTGGACCTCAATCCAAAGAGTTTGGGAGCTTTAATCATAACTCTAATTAAGCCTCATGCTTTGTCCATAAAAAATAGACTAGTGAGTTGTAGCTATAATACCAGTAGCAGTTGGGTGTCTTGTGAGGCGTCATGGTTCCAATGATCTTTCATCCAACAAAACTTCCCAATATTTGAGATGAGCATCTAGCTTGGTATAGAGATGTTGGTATAGAGTAAAGAATCCTTGGCAGATCATAGAGGCTATAACAAGGTTCTGAGGTGAGACTCCATGGCATAGAGATGGCAACACACTAGATTATTGTATTGTCTATCAATCTATAATAGATGTGGCGAAGATATGCAATTCAAGTTTGGCCTTACTCAAGGGATGTCGTTGAAGCCTTGTAGACGAAGAAAGCATAGAAAGCATCAAAGAGGAGAGGGAGCGATCTCATTAAAGAATGTTCATTTTTCTTTCTTTGATTATTCTGTTAGGGTGCTCTTTTCTCCCTTTTTTCTTATTTTTCAGTGTTTTTTTGAAGCAAAAGATGCCTGTACTATGGAAAATGTTGGCCTTCTCTTGTTTATGACATACTTTCTAGTGCGTGGGAGTACCTGGCCACAATCTTCTGAATGGATGACTGTTGCAAAAAAGAGAGAAATTTGTGAAGTTTAGGCAGACTCATTGGGATTCTTGCATGTGTCAAGGTTGACTTATACCAGTCTGCCCCTTCCTGGAAATGTGAGCTCGTGTTGCTGTGTGGGCCACTACATGGGCCATTGCTGACCCTTGTGACACTGCACTGACCCGATTCTCTTTTTGATTTTCTTAAAACATTTATTTCATGATTGTCATGAGTACTACTGTTAGCTTAAAGCTCGGTAGCAGTTTTCAGAAAGATTAGCTTGAGACATCACTGATGGCAATAGTTTCTGTTCAATATATCTTTGTTTTATGAACGGTCCAGCAGAGTATTATGGTTTTTTTTTTTTAAATTTGTGAAACGCTTTGATCTCTTTCTTTCATTTAATATTGCTGCTCCCTGTTGTAATGCAGCATAAGTTTTTTTTGACAATCTTGGATGATGTAGGTAGTGATTTGCCGGATATCGTGGGTCAGATGTTTTGCATATCATTTTCTTTGCTTCTGGTTAATCGATCTCCGTTGAGTGTTAACATTGTCTTCCATTGTTTTTTACCTCTTCACAGGGCCATCATGGTTGTGTTAATGCAATTTCTTGGAATTCAAGCGGCTCGTTATTGATCTCCGGATCAGATGATACCAGAGTAAATTCTGTAAACTTGTCTTTTTGGTCAAATGTTCTATGTGAAGCTATGATTAATTGAATGTTCTTAAGGCTATCAGTTTGCTATTTTCTTTCCTGATCTCTCATCTCTTCCCTTTACAAGCCAGTCGTGGAAAGATTATGCCTGTCAAGCTTATAATATGTCTTCTCATTTAATAGCCAATTTAGAATACTTTCAAATTAACCTGTAAAAATGGTTTGCTTTGTAACTTTGCTCGATAGTTGAATGCTTTTGATTTCACAGGTTAATATATGGAGCTACTCAACCGGTGGACTGATTCATAGCATTGATACGGGGCATTCTGCAAACATATTTTGTACAAAATTTGTTCCAGAGACATGTGATGAACTTCTTGTTTCTGGTGCGGGTGATGCAGAGGTAGTCTCCTGTTCTGAGAGCTGGGGCTTGGAGGTTAGCGTCACATACTGAATTTGACAGAATAAACACTGGTTATTCTTTTCTTCTAGGTTCGGCTGTTCAATGTGTCTCATGCAAAGTGGGTAAGAGGGAAAAGTGGCGATGTTAGCACCTTGGAACCATCAGCGTTTTTCCAGTGCCATTCCAGGCGGGTCAAGAAGTTGGCTGTAAGATTTCTACTAACTTCTTTTTTCTTTGTTTTGTTTATCATGTATTCAATTGCCTGTCCTCACATAACATGTATCATCTATGCCCGGTTCTCTTGTTCTTATTTATCTGTTGGTTTTCTTTGCAAATGGAATTTTTTTTTTCTTATCAGTATTTCCTTTACAGGTTGAAGTTGGAAATCCTCATATATTGTGGAGTGCAAGTGAGGATGGGACATTAAGGCAACATGACTTAAGGGAATGTTCTACTTGCCCTCCTGCAGGTTCTTCTAGTCAGGAATGCCGCAATGTTCTTGTAAGTACTATCTCTACTCCAATTGCATGGTAGCGGAACATATTAAATCACATAATTCATACTTTCACAAGTGTGTAGATTCTAGAACCTACAAGATTCATGAACTATATGATTTAAATGACTGTATCAGGTGCTTGAACTTCTTTGATTTTAGGCTGTCAACAACTTATGCTATAAACTGTTACTTAGATTTTGAGAAATAGGATCTAGGCAAAAACTTGTAAGCTTCATGAGTAATTGATGCATTTTTGTAAAGCACTCTCGACTTATTTAGATGAACAAAAGTATTCTATGTTAAAAAGAAGTACTGCAGTTTGTTCTGTTTTCTGGCTTCAAGAATTTTGCTTCATGAAAATGTTGTGTTACAGCTCTCATTCAACTTTTGCACCTTTTGGTAGCTTGACCTTCGATGTGGGGCAAAAAAATCTCTTGCTGATCCTCCAAAGCTTTGTTTATTACTAAAATCTTGTGACATAAGTACCACGCGACCCCATCAAATCCTTGTAGGGGGAAGGTAAACATTATAGATTTTGTCAATTGTCACAATTCTATAATCATGCATATTAAGTACCTTATAAACTTATCTTAATTTCTTTCTTGTGCACAGTGATGCGTTTGCCCGATTGTATGATAGGAGAATGCTTCCTCCATTGACAACTTGCCAGACCAAAGCAAAACCACCTCCTTGCATTAGTTATTTTTGTCCAATGCATCTTTCAGAGCACGTAAGTTTGGCAAATTTCAGCTTACTTATTAGTTTTTGTTAAGCATAGAGAGATATAAAATGCGGAAAATATTCCATTTTTTATTGAGTGGAGTATGCTTAGTGTATTGTATCTTAGAACATTATACTCATTATTCTTTTATAAATAGATTATTCCTTTAGTGAATAATACACAATAAACGAGCTTTCCTCTAAAAAATGTATAAGAGCAAGGTTAGTCTCATGCCTTGCTCCTCTCTCTCTATCTACGACCAAAGTCTGCCTGATTTTTTCTATGACCAGACCTCCTGATCATGACCCAAAGTTCTGCTTGCAAGCACAAACTTCCCCTTGCGAGCTTGACCTCCCACTCTTTAGCTCTACCATCCATTCACAATCTGGTTGCATTGTGCATGCACCTTGTGCCTTCTGCCTACGCACTTCCTGAACATACGCCGTCCACATATTTCCCCCTTATGCAAGTGGATGAGATTGTTTGATCCATGCTCACCATTGCATTTGCCTGCTATATCCCATTGTTGCAGCTTTCCACTTCACTTGCCGTCGCTTGCTCACTTCTTTAGGCATCACCACTTCTTGCATCAGATGACTCTCATTCTCAGTGATCTTAGGCTCTCAAATTTTCTGTCTGTCTCTCTCTCTCATATGGTGTCATGGCCTCCCAACGTCCTCTTAATGTCTCAAAACTCCCCTCCATCATCAATATTACAATCCAAGTCAATGGTACACCTTATCTCCTATAGATAAGGGCCTTTTACTTGTTAATTCTTATGATAAGGTTGATCACCTTGATGCTTCTCCTAATCGAAATGATACTGTCAATTTTTCAAAATGGCTAGTGTTCAACTACTATGTTCTTACTTTTCTGCTTAATAATCTTGAACCTTCCGTTCTCTCTATTGTCATGTATGAAGACTCTTTTAAGAAGATGTGAAAGTTTCTTCATTCCGCATTCTTTTAGGATAGTAATCTTTTGTGTGTTCACTCTTTATTTTAAGATTTGTTTTCTTTAGCAAAATGATATGACGGTTTAGGAATGCTATGACGCATAAAGACGAGAATGAGATTAAGTACTTCAGTATCGCCTTGCACTATTTATCAACAATTTTGTAGTAGTAGAATGATGATTTTTTTTCCCCAAATATATCTTTATCTTGCTTCCCCCGTTATAAAGTTGCAGTCTTAATTGATGGCTAACTACATGATTCCAAAATTGCAAACACTCCCCGTAGTTCTTCCAATTGTTGAACTCTCAACTCCTTAACCTTTGACCCGACCAATCTGCCTTGGCAACTGTCCATAAGGATTGGCGAGGGAGCCATGGATGTGGTGGCTAATTGGTGGCAGTTTAGGTTGAATCCATATTGCTTTTTCTCATTGCCCTCGTTACAATTAAACAAATCATTCTCTTCAACGTTGTTTGCAAAAGTTTATGCATCTCTCCACTGCCTTAAATTCTTTCATAATCAGTAATCCCTACCCACTTTTTATGGTGCTTTTTTTCTCTACGGCTATTATTATCTCTCTGGAAGATAATGACTGATTGCTCCGACAATTTCAGATCTCTCTCTCAGCATCTTATATCATCTCTTCATTTGGATCCGCTGCTAGGTTTTTAGATCCAAGTCCTCTTCATATATAACATGTACCACCAACTAATTTTCTCTCTCCAAATATTTTCTTTGTACATGTCATTGCTGTTGATTGTTCCCTCTATTCTAGGAAAAGGCATTGTCAATTCTTCCAAATCTCTCTTAGATGTTTAGTATGCCCCATAGTTTCTTTTAAATCCATAGTCTATTTATTATCTTATAAGAAATCATAATTATTCAGTAACTATTGATCCTTCTCATTGTATTTTCAGGATCTGAGTTCAGGGAAGTTAATAGGCGGAGTCATTAAGGTGTTGAATTTGGCATAATCTACGCTACTTAACCACCTATAAACCTTCTACCCTCCCTCTCTTCCACTATTACTCTATATCATGTCATATTTGCTCGGGCTATACTCCTCCTAATAGACTTGAAGATTTTTTCTCCTCTTCTCTTTCAAAATTTGACTTTCTTAAGTACAAGTTGGGAAAAAACCAACATATATATTTTTCTTATTTTACCAATAGTTTTCATAATATTCTGTTTGAGTTAATCTACTTAAATATGTAGGGCTATAGTTTTGTCCTAAAAATTTCACCATTTTGTTACTTTCATCAATAATTATGTGATGGACATTTTGGTTTATTTTGCTTAAATGTAGGTTATAATTTCTATATGGATTGATAATGCTTGGCATTTATGTAGTCTTTGTTCTCACTTTTTTGCTTTTTGATAGGAAACACTTGTAGATCACAAGTATTTCCTATCAATCTTCGAAAAACAGCGAGAATCCTTCACAAAATCCACACAAAACCACAAAAACAATAGATAATTTATATTTTTTTAATGAAAAGAACACGGAAAATAGCAAGATACACTTGATCTTCAATTCGAGAGGAGGATCGATCCCTCCCAAATGTCTAGACGCTGCTAGAGCCCAAAGAAAACCTAAATCTAAAAGATCTCAAATTTCAGCCAAGTTCAAGATGCCCAAACCCTAGGGAAACTAACTTTTTAATGCATACAAATCAAAAGGAAATCTCTAAACAGTCCATACATTCAAATTTCCCTCTAAAAACCCTAAAAATACTTCCTAAAAGACTCCGTCAACTCATGCGGCTCGTGCGACATCCGCTACAGGCGGAAAAAAACTCTGCTTCGTCCGCAAGCCGGTCTTGCCTGGACCGGCTGGACCGGTCCAGTGGACCGGTCTAACAATACTCCCCTCCCGAAGATCCACCTTGTCCGCAAGGTGGAAAGACGACACCCTCCATTCCTTCTTCATCACAAATGGTAAGAACCTGAAGAGTTCGGTCCTTACACCTGTGCCCCGACATATACCTCTCGTCACATCTGAAACAAAGCCCCTTCGCCCTCTTCTCCTGTAATTCTGTCTCAGTGAACTTCTTGAAGTTGTCCCCACTCCCTCCTCCTACTGGCTTCTCCCTGGTGGTCTCATTATTGTTGCCTGATGCAGTCCCCTTGGGTGCTAAAAGAGCGGTCGTAGTCTTGTAGGAGCCTCCTAAGCTGCTTCTCCTGGCTCCCTTCTCCAGAATCTTCTGATTTTCTACCAGCTGTGCCAACTTCATTGCCTCATCTAAGTCACTAGGCATCAGAACTTTCACTGCCGCTCGGATCTCTGATAATCGCTCCACCCTACTAGCCAGTTGCTCGAACCGCTCGCGGTAGTCTGCTACTGATCCCTCCTGCATCAGAGCAAAGAACTGCTCATAGAAATCTCCTCCCCGGTCGGTTTGGAAACGTTCTATCATGCAGTCTTTGAATTCCTTCCAGTTCCTGATAGGCCTCCACTGATCTCTCCACTGATACCACGATAGTGCTTTTCCTTCCAAGCACAATCCTGCTGCGGTCAGCTTCTCCTCCTCCGTCAGCCCATTGACGCGAAGTAGCTCTCCACCTTGGAAATCCACCCATACGCATCTTCTCCTTCACATATGGGCATCTTCAACTTCCTCACCTTCTGGTCGCCCCCATTGCCTCGGATTCTTCCATAGTTTCCCCTCTCCCAAGTGCTAGGTGCACCCCATGTTTCCCGGTCTTCCCTTGCTCTACCATAGCCCAAACCCCCTTCGAAATCCCCTCTTTTGTCTTCAAAATCAGCACCTCGACGACCATACTATCCCTCCTGGCATTCCCCATATCCACCCCCTCTTTCTTCCCTCTGGACAGGCTCCAGATGGGGCCTTCTTTTTCCTCCTTCCATGATTTCCACCTCATCTTCCTCCCTCCGAATTTCCGAATTCGTACTTTTTCCTTCCCCTCTTGCCATGGAAGCCGCCGTTTGATTTTGAATTTCTAACATCTTCTTCATCATGTCTCGGAGATCGGAGACTTGTCCTTCCATGGAGGAAATCCTTTCCCCCACCGTCGTTTTGATTTGATTCATCTCCCCTTCAAGCATTTCCTCCAGAGCATCCACCTTTTTGGCCGCCATCACAATCCGGAGTTTGTAAAATCACAAATTCTGAATTTGGAACTTCAAAAACAGCACTTCCCCTTCCTTTCGGGCAATTAATCACCGCTGAAATTTGCCGAAATCAGCCCTCCACCAGTCCCATGACTTGCTCTGATACCAATTTGATAGGAAACACTTGTAGATCACTAGTATTTCCTATCAGTCTTCGAAAAACAGCGAGAATCCTTCATAAAATCCACACAAAGCCACAAAGACAGTAGGTAATTTGTATTTTTTTTTTATGAAAGGAACACGGAAAATAGCAAGATACACTTGATCCTCAATTCGAGAGGAGGATCGATCTCTCCCAAATCTCTAGACGCCGCTAGAGCCCAAAGAAAACCTAAATCTAAGTGATATCAAATTTCAGCCAAATTCAAGATGCCCAAACCCTAGGGAAACCAACTATTTAATGCATACAAATCAAAAGGAAATATCTAAACAGTCCCTGCATTCAAATTTTCCTCTCAAAACCCTCAAAAATACTTCCTAGAAGGCTCCGTCAACTCATGCGGCATCCGCTACAGGGCGGAAAAAAACTCCGTTTCGTCCGCAAGCCGGTCCCGCCTGGACTGGATGGTCTAACTCTTTCATAATTATTCATGCCTGGGATGATGTTATTGTTACCTCTTTACCCATGGATTGATGATATGATGCTTTTGCAGGAGATATTTAGGATTTTGAGATGTTGTTGTTGGACCTTGTTTGTTAATCTAGAGATCTATCTGGCTAACCAGAAGATAGTAACCTTAGTTGGGACAGCCTACTAGCTCTAGGTGGACAGAAAAAAAGAATATAGAAATTGATGCAAGTTGAGCAAGGTTAGTCCATGAAAGAATTCTGTCCAAGAGCTCATGGGAGCCATAACCGTATGCTGGTCAACCTATTTGTCGATTGTTATATTCAATCTCAAGTTGATGTTGGTTACAAGAATATTCAAATATCGATTCTGTATTTTTACAATTCTAGCACTTTTAGTTCAAAGCAAATTCTTATCACAATTTTCAAGATTGTTTTTAATAATGTATACCTTTTTAATATGCAGGTGAATTAATAAAATAAACTATTAGATATTGAAAGTTGTCTAGATCCTATCTCGGTTCAATTCATGAAAAGATTGATCTTATCTTTATTATTGTTTTGATGCCCCAAGACACTTTATCAGTCGAACATGCATTCATCCACTTATATATATTCAAATCCAGTTACATACATATATGCATATTTTATGATTTTTGGGTGATCTTCAATCTATGAGCCAAATTAAAAACCCTAATATTTAGGGTGAAACTTTGGTCTCAAAGAGCTGTGGCTACCACTGAAGAGAGTGTAGATCTGCTTCAACCCAAGAAGCTTGGAGAAGATATCAAAGATTAGGATTGATGAAGAGGAATGTGGTTAAATTTTGCTACAAAAGATTATGTTTAGGACTCTAGTAGTGAAAGTTATACATATGAGTAATTAAAGAACAATCGCCATTCCATTAAATCAACAACCAAAAGAAAAAAAAGATGAAAGTGATGGAAAAAAATCAAGTTGATAGAAATGCAGAGGGCATGATTTGAAATTGACTTATCTTTTATTATCAGTGGAGCTAAGTTGAATTTCGTTAAAACTTCAGTTATTTATTCTCATATTGTTTAAGTTTTGTGCAGATGCTATATCAGATTCTCGATTTACATTCTTAAAGTGGTGATAATCACCTAGTCCATGTTACTTCGCTCAGTATACAATATTTTAATTTGAAGATAAATTTTTTTCTTTTGTAACATAGCTTTCAGTGCGTGCAGTTATCAACATTATCTATGTTAATTGATAATTTTTTTCGTAAGTTTAATATTGACGCTTGAATTATTGTATGTTGAGTGATTTTTTTGCTGCAATGGTAAGATTAATTTGAATTCCAAATAAGTGCAGAAATGTAGTTCTCTCAATATAAGTCATTGACAGCTTTTCTTATTTTCACCTCTGTACAGAGGAGGTCAAGCTTGCATTTAACCCATGTTGCATTCAGTCCGAATGGAGATGAAGTGCTATTGAGTTATAGTGGAGAGCATGCTTATCTGATGGATGTTAACCTTGGTATGTTTCCCAGTTTTTTTTTTTTTTTTTTGTGTTTGGAGGCATTTTAATTGAGGAAAAAAATTGTATGTCGAAGGTAGTTTAATCTCTTAAAGATTACAATGGAATATTGCTTGATATCATTAATAGACCTAAGAGTTTCCAATTTTGGTAGATTTACGTCTAAGATCAACATTAAGTTCTTATCTTTTTGTATTGACTATGAAAACACTTACAAATAATATTCTATTGAAGAAATCCGCTTATAACATTCCATTTACAACACTTCTCATCTATAACAAGCTGTGATTCGTGGATAGCAGTATCTTATTTCTGTTTATTTAATTCTACTTTCAGAATTAAATGTAAGTTTCTAGATTTATTTCTCTATCCTGATAGTTGTTTCTTTATCTTATCATGTACAACTTCTCATTCTATTTTTTATACAAAATAAGGGAATGAAATTTATTAGTATAATATTAGATTTTTTACTCCGTTCTTATTCTAGTTTTTAAGACAGTATCAAAGACATAGTTCTACTACCTGTGAGGCCAATGAGTCTTTTAATATGGAGACTTTTGTCCAATTCGATTGGTCTTTCTCCAACACTAAAAGCTAGCCTTTTTCCAACAATATTGGTGAAAACATATGTGAAGGGTCTGTCTTTTTAGAAAGGTGGTGGTGATAATTGTGACATTGGTCAAGAAGTTGTCAACTTAAATGCTGTAAATCAACTTCAAAATGAATAATTTAGATCCAAAACATGAGATATCCATGATAAAATACTATACTAGAAAACTTCAAAGAGAACTAACAACAAAGAAAAATTGCAACAGCTCTCTTCTTTCGTATTCATCCATTTGGATAGTAAATTGAAGACAACTAACTATTCTCCAAGTAGAACTTATACTGAAATATTATCGGATAAGCTTGGTTGCTCAAAAAGGTTAAATTATCATATGCTCTCATTGCAAACAAGAAAATTACTACTTGGATAATAGACACTATGAAGTGTTAAATCATATGACAAGTGACAAAAAAGTTTTCAAGAATTACAGCCCATGTCATGATTATGATATTTGAATCACAGATGGCTTATTATAAAATTGGTTGGAATAAGTTCTATCTTCTCTCAAAAGATCTAACATTTGATTTTGTGCTTCTTATGTCTAATGTTGATTGTAGTTTACTATCAATCAACAAACTCATTTTAGATTAAAAATTATATTGCCAGTTTCTCATCTAATCTTTATCATTTTCAAGACTCTAACTCAGGGAGGATTATTGGCATTTTAGAGATGTGTTGATGATGTACCTTTTAAAGACTAATCCCTCAAGTGAGGTATGAACTAAAATGATTGGTTATTGTTTCACCAAACCCCACTTCAAATTTCAATCACACTTTATATAATAATAGTGATGATTGGCCAAAATTTTTTACTTTAATTAATTCATGCCCTAAAATTTTATCGACTTTCAATGTAATATTGGTCATCTTGCTAAACATACTTGCAATTTCTACTAAAAAACCCTACAAACCTTCCAACATTTTGCTCTAGTCCACCATAATGTATGAGGAACATTAAAGTAAAAAAATATTTTTGGAGCTAAATGATTTGTTTCCTTTATTGACAATCATACTATTCTCAATTGCTTATTTTTAAATGAAAAAACAATTTTTTATTAATTTCAACACCATGATCCACATTCAATTTAAGTTCAAAATTCAAGTTCTAAAAATTGATAATGTCAAAGAATATTTCAAATAAATCTTATTAAATTATCCTCTACATTGAAGGATTATCCACCAAAGCTCCTTTTGATAAAATGGGGTTGTTGAAAGAAAATATGAGCATCTCTTAGAGGTGGCTCGATTGCTAACGTTCTCCATAAATGTTACGAAGTATCTTTGGGTAGATGTTATTCTAACACTTACATATCTTATTAGTAAAATGCCCTTAAGAGTAATTAAATTTCAAACCTCTGTTCAAACCATTCTTTATTTATTTCGGCGATGGCAACAATAACAAGCATTTATCCCAATGCGCGGGGTCGTCTACATGAGTCCTTATTTGTCCATTGTGTCTTATTTAAAGTCAAAATCTCATTTAATCTAATAAAAAAGTCATTTTCTGGCCATTTGTTTTAGGTCTACGTTTAACTTTCTTAAGATAGGCTGGATCTAATACATCTACTTTCCAAATAGGGTCATTAGAGACCAAATTGTCTAAGACGACTCTCTCTAATCTTATTTTCCACTGGAGTGATAGGAAATAGTTGAGTGAGTTCACAAGTAACACAAACCAAGGAGCCTGAAATGCGTGGAAGCTAACGGGTGTCGAAGATCAGTTGGCGCAATGAAGCTGATGCATGGGATACTCTTTTGCTCCTCTTTTGCAAATGGGAGGACGAATTTGCTGTAACTTGCGGCCAAATCTTAATGGGCAACAATGGTAAAAGCCAATCTGCCATGTACAACGCCCTGACACGAATTTAAATTTCCAGCAAAATATTCTGCTCATCATCTCGTTGATATTGCATTTCAGGATGTTCGTGTCGATGATCTAGTTGATAGGTACAAATGCAACCAAGCTCACATGCCCTTGGGGGCCAAAACCTCTACTACCGATCGGTAGGTGAAGCTGGCGAGAAAGCATATGCGGGCAAGTGGGCTCACATTTTAGCACTTGGACACTTGGGACTCTACGCATGCATGTGCACAGTACCCACTTAGGGCATGTTGGGTGTGACACTTGTGCGTTTGTTGCGCAAGCATGCAAACATGTTATTGTGTACTCATAACTCATTGCATAACCTGATGGACTCCCCTTTTGATGAGTCTTGAAACTTAGAACAAGGAGCCTGACATGTGTGCGAGTTCAGGGTTGTTTAATCCTAGAGGAGGATCTATTAGCATGCAATAATGATGCGTGTAGCCACAATAATTGAAGCTCAAAAAGTATATGTTTAAGTTGTCGCAGTTAAAAGCTCATAGTTGGAATGTTGGTTGGGTTGATTTGTTAGCGTCATGATGTGCATTATTGTCCCATGGGATCCCCATTCAACCTGCCTTGAAACACAGCAAAAAAGCTTGGCATGTGTTGAAACCCGATAGGCGCAAGGAAGCTAATGTGCTGGGTTTTTTAATTTAAAGGTCCATGAGCATGGGTGTAGCTTTTATAAAATAAGTTGTAAAGTTGTTGTGGGGAACACAACTTGCTTGAAAGCTGTTGTGGCATTATAAATAATTTTCTTTTAAAAAAATCATGGAACATTTTTCATAGCTACTATAATAGTTTTGATTGTAAAAAGGTGCTTTTCACCACCAATTTTTTTGAAAAACAATAAGAAGGTAATAACCAAACAGATTTTTGGTAGTGGTTTGGAAAGCAACTAATTGAAAAAGCTGCTGCAAACAAAGCTAAATCATCAAAAGAAATCCACACAATCAATTAATTTCAAAGATAAGCCATCTAATTAGACCAGATATGCTTGACAAAATATTGGACACAAATTTAAAGAATTGGCATGATCCCCTTAATTGTTGAATCTTCATGGTAAAAACCTTTGCGATTTCAAATTGATTAAAAGTTTCTCTTTTAACAAACATGAGTGACAACTTTGCCTTCAAAGTCATCCCCTTCCAATTCTGTGTGAGCAGAGTTACCAACATGCTTCTCGCCCTCATACCCATTTATGTCTTGCATGGATCCACGGGCAACTCTAGGCAGCATTTCTCTCTCAACAATTTCCATTTCCTCTTTATTTATATTTACGGTGGGATTGATTTCTCCAGGGTTCATATCACCTCTTAGTGTATTGACAGTTCCAGAAGTAGACAGTACAGCTTGGGGCCGGGGCTTCTGAGGAGGTGGTACATGTGATGGGATGTCTTTAAATTTACCATTTGTAACTGTAGCTGATTTGGAAATTGACTTAGTGTGAGATATTGCAGCCGCTGAACAAACACAAACAAAATTATTAATGAACTTGGCAATCACTAACATGCATAATCAAAGTTAAAAAAAGAAGAGAAATATTGCTTGAAAATTGCAAGAAAACAGAAACAAAAGGCTTAAAAAGCATAGATAACTAGTCCACTTAGGTTTCTTGAAAAACATATCCTTATTGTGCTTCCAACACATTCCCCGCATGTTTCCTGGGTAGAAGACATGTTTTAGATATATTATGGTAGTTCACAAAGCCTACAAGTTTAAAGCAGTGTACTTCACCATAATATTTAAATGGAACATTGTCCGCACATAACTCACAACTGTAAAGCAAATTTTTGAGAGAGTATTCTCAATTGGTATACAATACTCATTAAAAAAGTTTCAGAATATACAGGCTTATATCTATCTTCTGAGTTTATTCTATTGTATTTTGAAATTTAAATTCCAAATTTCAGTAAGCCCGTTACAACTTTTGATTTAGAAGAACATAGTTCGCGCATATAAAATATATACACATGAATTACGGATTGGATTTCTGGTAGAATCTCATTAAGGAAAATATTTGTCATAAGAAAGGCTCAGAAAAACAAAGGCTTTCTTTCTTTTTCTCCTATATTGATGTAAACAAATTAGAGCAAAGCACAAGAGAACAACAAAGAGAATCAAATCTTTACTTTCATAAATTAAGACATAACTTAGAGAACAAAATAGGTTAGAGAAAACAACTATCTTCAAAAGAGGAAAGAGGCAACTTCCAACAACTTAAAACAAAAGAAGACCAACAAAGAAACAATATTTTTTATAAAAAAAAAACTATCCTCAGAACATCCTTCAAGAGGACTCCTCACATGTACCGATTGTAGGAATATAATTTAAAATAAGGTTTAGATATGCAAACCAAGGGTCCACCACAGCTAGGAGTATCCAGTGTCCTTTCAACTTCTCCAAACAGCCAACAACCTTGCTAAAACAGCCAACAAAACAGCCCACGGCTTTACCAAAACAGCCAACAATCTTCCCTAAAACAGCCAACAAAACAGCCCACGGCTTCACCAAAACAGCCAACAATCTCACCAATGGAACTAGAAGAAAGATACAGGTGGAGTGGAACTTGCGTAGAGAAGAAAGAGGTTAGAAGCCGAGACGAAAGAGGAGAAGCTCGCAAGCTTTCCAGAGGGGAGAAAGAGAAGGTGGACAAAGCTCTCAAGCTTTTCCAAGAAGAACCCGCAGGTTTAGCACTTTGCTCTCAAATATTCACCAACCATTTCTTCACAAAATACCTCATATATATAGGCCAAAGAGGGGGAACATAACAGCCAAAAGTTCCCAACTTTCTAAATAGAAATGAAAAGCCAAGAGGCACAACAGCTGAATCCCAAGAGTCCATGAACAAAGCCACGGAACCAGCCAGGGACAGCACAAACCGCAGCATCTGCATAGGAACCAGGCGGCATTTAATTCTCGGTCAACAGAGAGGATGCCAAGGCGGTAAAGAAGACAGCACCCGAAGAGGCACCTCACGCCCGAAGCAGCAGCAGCCGTGAGGGAATTTTCCAGAGAAGAAAAAGGGCTGCAGTAAGTTGATTTCAAGAAGAATGTGAAAGAGCAAATTCCACCCACCAAATCTCTTTCCAATCCTTAATTTTATAGCAAGTCATTAGCTCATAATGAGCTACTTCTCCACTAGATATTAATGAGCTTGGCACAACTAAAGTTTTAACAACTTAAGCTCAAACCGAAACAGCCAATGCCATCATGAAACCAACAAAAATCCAAAGGACAAATGGACCCCAAGCCGGCAAACCCAAGGAAGCAAAATCCAAACCTCATCCTACCATGATCATTGGATTTACCACCATCATTGGATAGTATAAAATTAAAAAAAGAAAATATAACTAATATTGTTCATAACAAAAAAAATAGAGCAAGAAATCTAAATGCATCAATTCCCCCCAGGTGGGGAATTCTCATCTCATGATGAGAAAACTTTAGCAACTCGTTTGTAAAGTTCCAAATTTCGCTTTTGAAGTTCAGCAGCATCAATCCACGTGCAATCAATTAATGGTCGATTACTCCATTTGACCAAAAATTTTTGGTGTTCTCCATGCCTTGTCTTTGTTGTTTTTATGTCAACAATTTCTTCAATTAGATCATCTTGGTTCAACGAAGGAGTGGAAAGTGGCAATGTTTCAAGATCCACAGAATCACCTATATTTCCTTCATACAAAGAAAGATCAGAAACATTAAATATAGGAGAAGTTCCAACCGTGTTAGGTAGATCTAAAAGATATGCATTTGTGCCCAATTTCCGGAGAATGCGAAAAGGTCCGAATTTTTTTCTGCTTAGTTTTCCAAAAGTACCAACGGGAAAACGTTGGCGACGAAAGTAAGCCATCACCATATCCCCTTCGTTAAAAACAACCTCTCTCCGATGCTTGTCTGCAGCAGTTTTGTATTTGTCATTTGCAATACGGAGTTTTTCAAGAACTTGTTGTTGGACCGATTTGATATGATCAAATGTTTCTAATGCTTCAGCACTTATTTTGCTAGGTAAAGACAAACCATTTCGATCCAAAATGTGAGGAATAGATTGACCATATAAAATTTCAAAAGGAGTTTTTCCAGTAGTTCTATTAACAGAATTGTTATAAGCAAATTCAGCTTGTGGTAAAATCAAATCCCATTGAAAAGGTTTTTCACCAGCAAGGCATCTCAAAAGATTTCCCAAACTTCGATTGACAACTTCAGTTTGCCCATCGGTTTGAGGATGGTAAGCACTGCTAAACTGAAGAGAGGTTCCTAACTTAGCCCAAAGTGTTCTCCAAAAGTGACTCAAAAAGCTAGTATCTCTATCAGAAGTAAATGTACGAGGAATACATTGAAGTCGAACAATTTCTTTAAAAAATAAATCAGCCACATGAGATGCATCAGAAGTTTTTTTGCAAGGAATGAAATGAGCCATTTTACTAAAGCGATCAACAACAACAAAAACAGAATCATGTTTTCTTACAGTAACCGGCAAGCCCATAATAAAATCCATAGAAATATCTTCCCAAGGTTTATTTGGAATTGGAAGAGGAGTGTATAAACCAGAATTTTGTGAAGTCCCTTTAACAGCTTGACAGATTTTGCATTGTTTCACAAACTTAGCAATTTATTTTCTCATATGAGGCCAAAAATATTTTTCTTCCACCATTGCAATAGTTTTCCCTTGACCAAAATGACCACTTAACCCACCACCATGAAGTTCTTGCACTAACTGTTCTCTTAAAGAATTATTTGAAATGCAAAGTCTAGAACCCTTAAACAAAAAGCCTTGGTGAATAACAAATTGACCAGACGGATCAGTTCCCAAATTAAGATAAGCCTCCCAAATATCTTTAAAATCAGAATCAGAAGCATAAGTATCTTTCAAAAACTCAAAAGAAGTAATGGTAGGATAAACAGTAATCAATAAATGTGACATTCGACTTAAAGCATCGGCAACCTTATTCAACACACCAGTTTTATGTTTGATATGAAAGGAATACTCTTGCAAAAAAGAAACCCATTTAGCATGTCTCTTGTTGAGATTTTTTTGTGATCCCAAAAATCTTAAAGCCTCGTGATCAGTGTTTAAAACAAATTCTCGCTAAATCAAATAACATATCCAAAATTTTAAAGCTTGAACAATAGCATAAAATTCCAAATCATAAGTAGAATATCGAGATCGAACATCATTCAACTTTTCACTAAAATATGCAACTGATTTTCCTTCTTGGCTTAAAACAACACCGATTCCCACATGTGAAGCATCACAATCAACTTCAAAAACTTTTTCAAAATCAGGCAGACTAAGAATTGTAGCATGACTCATTTTCATTTTGATAATTTGAAAAGTTTTTTCAGCCTCTGGAGTCCATCTAAAGATTCCTTTTTTCAAACAGTCAGTGATAGGAGCAATTACAGAACTAAAGTTTTTAATGAATCGACGATAGAAAGATGCCAAACCATGAAAACCCCTTACCTCACTGATATTTTTAGGAACAGGCCAGCTTTTGATTGCTTCGATTTTTACTGGATCAACTTTAATTCCCTCAGCAGACACAATATAACCCAAGAAAGTCAAACTTGAAGTCATAAAAGTACACTTCTTAAGATTGATATACAATTTTTGTTCCCTCAACGTTTGCAAAATTTTTTTAACATGTAAAAGATGTTCAGAAGGATGAATACTGTAGATCAGAATGTCATCAAAATATACCACTACAAACTTTCCGATAAAAGGCCTCAAAATATGATTCATTGTTCGCATAAAAGTACTTGGAGCATTAGATAAACCAAAGGGCATAACAAGCCATTCATACAATCCTTCTTTGGTTTTAAAAGCAGTTTTCCATTCATCTCCAGACCTTATTCTTATTTGATGATACCCACTTCTCAAATCAATTTTAGAAAAAATTTTGGCACCACTTAACATGTCAAGCAAATCATCTAGCCTAGGCATGGGAAATCTGTACTTAATGGTTATCTTATTGATAGCACGACTATCCACACACATACGCCAAGTTCCATCTTTTTTAGGAGTAAGCAAAGCAGGCACAACACAAGGACTTAGACTTTCTTTTATTAAACCCTTTTCCAAAAGTTCAGTCACTTGCTTAGAAAGCTCTTTATGTTCATTTGGACTCATCCTGTAATGTGAAAGATTAAGCAATGTTGCTCCAGGAATTAAATCAATGTGATGTTGAATGTCTCTCATAGGAGGTAAGCCAGTTGGCAACTCGTCAAGTGTTAAATCAGAAAATTCATTAAGCAACGGTTGCACTTCCTTAGAAATTTCAAGAGCCAAATCAGATTTTTTCCCAAGCACCAAATAAGCCACTTCAAATTGTTTCAAATCATTTGTGTTTAAAAGTAATTCAGGAGTGGATGAATTTTCAGATTTTTCTTTTTTTGGAGGATCAGAAATGTTTCTTTGAGGGAAAAGAGTAAATTTCCTATTATTTCGAATCAAAGTATAGGTGTTCCTTTCGCCGTTATGAATAGTTTTATTATCATATTGCCAAGGACGCCCCAAAAGGATATGACAAACTTCTAAAGGAATAACATCACAAACAATTTGATCCTCGTATGCCCCTCCAATTGTCAAATTAATGGTGCATTGCTTTGTTATTGGAACCTCACCCCCTTCCTTAAACCACGATATTTTGTAAGATTTGACAAGAGGTTTTGTTTTCAATTTGAGCTTTTCAACCATGTGTTGTGACACAAAATTTCCTGAACTCCCACTATCAATCATTAAAATGCAAATTTTTTCTTCAACCGTTCAAGTTGTTCTAAAAATGTTTCTTCTTAGCCATTTATCACCCTTTTCTTTTTGAGCAGTTAAAACTTGTCGAATTACTAACAAAGGTTCTCCTTCGTCTCCTTCCAAATCAAAATTTTTCATTTCAGCTTCATTATCAGTTTCTGGTTCATTTTCTTCTTCTTCACTTTTATTTTCATTTTCTATCAAATTATTTCGAGGAGGATTATTTTTTCTGCAAGTAGCCGACAAATGACCATAAAGACCACATTTGAAACAAGGTCCAATTAGTTTAGGTTGTTCAGTAGGTTTAGAACCCATTAGCCCTTTACCCTTATCCAGATTTTGACTTTCATAAGTTTTGACTTTTGTTCCCGACGTCCCAACAGAAGTTTGAGTTTGGATTTTCACCCCACCAGTTTGTCGTCGCTTATATGTTTCAATAACTTTGCTACTTCCCCTTTGATGTTGTTTCTCAATTTTTAAAGCCATGCGATAAGCCTCATCTAGTTTAATGACATGATGCAAGTTTAATTGATCCTGAATTGTCCACTTAAGTCCATTAAGATATCTTGTTATCGTTTTTTCTTCAGATTCATCTAAATCATTCCTAGCTTGCAACTTAAAAAAGTTTTCAGTGTATTCTTCCACAGTTTGAGTTCCTTGACGCAGATTATTAAATTCTTGAAAAATAGTTCTTGAATGATCAGAAGGCAGAAATTTCCCTTTCATTTTTTCTTTCATTCTTTCCCAGTTTTGAATTTTTTCCTTACCTCGCCTTACTCTATTGTTTTGCAAATTTTTCCACCATGTTAAAGCATGTCCTGTTAATTTTAAGCTTGCAAATTTGACTTTCCGATTTTCTGGTATTTCTTTCCACTCAAAAAATTGATCCATTTTTTCAACCCATTCGAGGAATTGTTCCGGTTGTAACTTCCCTTCAAAATTATGGACATCGATTTTAATCCCATGATCCCAGTTTCTTTGACGCCTATTTTGATTCCTAGGACCCTCATCCTCGCTCTCAGAAGATATGACATTAGGATTAACATTAGCTTGATTGACATTCAGATTAGCGATTGCTTCAGCCATTGTATTGATTTGTTGCTGCAAATTATTTAATTGTTGTAAGAGTTGTTGCAAATCCCCTTGATTATTAGCCATTGATCGAAAAGCAAAGACTCACAAAAAAAAAAAAAGACTGGGAACTTAGATAGAAGAACAAAGACTACCCAAGCAAGGAACCTGGCTCTGATACCAAATTGATGTAAACAAATTAGAGCAAAGCACAAGAGAACAACAAAGAGAATCAAATCTTTACTTTCATAAATTAAGACATAACTTAGAGAACAAAATAGGTTAGAGAAAACAACTATATTCAAAAGAGGAAAGAGGCAACTTCCAACAACTTAAAACAAAAGAAGACCAACAAAGAAACAATATTTTTTATAAAAAAAAAACTATCCTCAGAACATCCTTCAAGAGGACTCCTCACATGTACCGATTGTAGGAATATAATTTAAAATAAGGTTTAGATATGCAAACCAAGGGTCCACCACAGCTAGGAGTATCCAGTGTCCTTTCAACTTCTCCAAACAGCCAACATTCTTGCTAAAACAGCCAACAAACAGCCCACGGCTTTACCAAAACAGCCAACAATCTTCCCTAAAACAGCCAACAAAACAGCCCACGGCTTCACCAAAACAGCCAACAATCTCACCAATGGAACTAGAAGAAAGATACAGGTGGAGTGGAACTTGCGTAGAGAAGAAAGAGGTTAGAAGCCGAGACGAAAGAGGAGAAGCTCGCAAGCTTTCCAGAGGGGAGAAAGAGAAGGTGGACAAAGCTCTCAAGCTTTTCCAAGAAGAACCCGCAGGTTTAGCACTTTGCTCTCAAATATTCACCAATCATTTCTTCACAAAATACCTCATATATATAGGCCAAAGAGGGGGAACATAACAGCCAAAAGTTCCCAACTTTCTAAATAGAAATGAAAAGCCAAGAGGCACAACAGCTGAATCCCAAGAGTCCATGAACAAAGCCACGGAACCAGCCAGGGACAGCACAAACCGCAGCATCTGCATAGGAACCAGGCGGCATTTAATTCTCGGTCAACAGAGAGGATGCCAAGGCGGTAAAGAAGACAGCACCCGAAGAGGCACCTCACGCCCGAAGCAGCAGCAGTCGTGAGGGAATTTTCCAGAGAAGAAAAAGGGTTGCAGTAAGTTGATTTCAAGAAGAATGTGAAAGAGCAAATTCCACCCACCAAATCTCTTTCCAATCCTTAATTTTATAGCAAGTCATTAGCTCATAATGAGCTACTTCTCCACTAGATATTAATGAGCTTGGCACAACTAAAGTTTTAACAACTTAAGCTCAAACCGAAACAGCCAATGCCATCATGAAACCAACAAAAATCCAAAGGACAAATGGACCCCAAGCCGGCAAACCCAAGGAAGCAAAATCCAAACCTCATCCTACCATGATCATTGGATTTACCACCATCATTGGATAGTATAAAATTAAAAAAAGAAAATATAACTAATATTGTTCATAACAAAAAAAAATAGAGCAAGAAATCTAAATGCATCATATATCTATCTGTCTCAGTCTCTGTACGTTGTAGTTGTTTACTTCAAGCCCAATGTAAGTTATTGGCTTTGTTGACTAAATCATAAAAAAAAAAGAGAGGAAGATGCATCACTTGAAGGTTTCCGATTTGGCCCCACCTTAGGCAGTTGATTCCGAAACGAGGCAATGTTTTGTTCCTGTAACTCCTCTTCGACATTCCAAACAAATAAAAAGATGATGAGATAGATTGAAGGAAACACTTGCACTTTCAATTTATCTGAAATTGCTTTCTGCTTCCTTCCGCGTGAAGCCCAACTGCGAGTCTTTCTGATCGTGAGCCCCCTGTCTGCGAAGCTGCCTCTCAACCGCGAGTAGGTCTTCCGTTTCCCTACACCCCACTTCAACTTCCGGATGAAACACCTCACACGTGAGAGCCTCACACGCGCTCCGTCCACGCTTCTAATTCGATCACCACCAAGCGGCCCAGCCCATCGTCTCCGTCCGATGCCTCTCTGCCCCGATCCAACTCGAATATGCACACAAGAACCTCCTATGTCGTTGCTAATCGGATTTCTCCTAATGCATACACCCTACATGCCGCCTACGCACACCCAGCCATGCGTCCGTCTCCCGCGATGCCAGCCTCTTTAAGCTGATCCCTTGTTTCGCAAGCCAAAATGACTCAATTCATTGCAGCCTCTTCTACACATTTAATCTCTAATATCAATGCCTCTTCATTTAATAAACATTTTACTAGTTCGATTGAATATATTCTCTCTTTGTTGAGAATAATTGATTATACAAATTATCCTTTAATTTGAAGACAATGATAATAACTTTCTAGAATTGTATTGATTTGTGCATGTTAAATGATTATAGGCAACAATCTAAGTAATTAACATAAAATACTTGTATAATTATTTAAATAATATAACAATTATTTCAATTTTTGAAAGCCCTAAGCCATTGATCTTAAATCTAGCTAAGAGAAAATCAAATCTAAGATCTCATGCCGTTGACTTTAAGTCCGGCCGAGATGGTTTCAAAAATGAAATCCTTGCACCGTTGATTTTAAATCCGGTCGGGAAGAATTTCACATGAAGCCCTTGCGCCGTCGATCTTAGATCCGACTGGGACGAAATTGAAGACCTCATGCCATCGACCTTAGGTCTGATTGAGAAGAAATTATTGGCAAATGCCGTCCCATCTTCCCCGCGAGAATAGGGGACGTTGGGAGATTGTCGAAATCGCCTCAGAAATTACTTAATTGGAGAGCGATTCAACTTGAATTTTAATTGATTAATTTGATTTTTTAATCAATTGATTTAATTAAAATTAATTAATTAAAATGAAACTTATTAATTAAAATTTGATCATTTAAAAAAATTAATTGAAATTTAATTTCATTTTATTAAATTCGTTGGAATTAATTAATTGAAATGAATTAGTTAATATCAATCAATTAATTAATTAAAAATACTTAATTAATAAAAATTATTAAAGTCAATTGATTAATTAAAATTAATTAATAGAAAAGAATTAATTACTTAAAACTAATTAATAAAATTTAATTAATTAAAAAGATAATAATTGAAATTACTTAATTGATCGAAATTAATTAAAATTAATTGATTAATTTAAAAGATTCAGGAGCATTAAAAATCTGAGAGCCATTAAATTCCATGAGCAATTTAAATATTTTAGAGCAATGAATTTTAAATTTAAGTAGTTTATTAAAATAAATTTTTTATTAATTAAATTAATTAATTAATCAATTAATGTTGAGAGAGCCACTGATGAAATTTTTTTTAAAAGCAAGAAAAGAAAATACTATTTTTCCACTAACCAGCCCCATGTACAAGCTATACTGAAACCAACAAAACTCAATCTCAACTCTCAACACAAACAACACAACAACTCTCAAGACTCCACAACACACTCTGCTCTCCAAAACAGCAAGAGCTCCTGCAACAAGAAAATGAAATGAAATTAATATCAAAATAAATGCTAAAGCATGAAAAAGAATAAGTGCTATGCTAAGCTACAAATAAAAAGTAGAGCATGCTACTGAAATTAGAACATTGCTGAAAGAAAAAAGAGTAGGGTAAAGTGTTGAACTATTAAAACTAGAAAAGAAACTACTGTAATAAAAATATTATTGTTATATAACGACAACGGCTGATTAGTAAGTGTCAAACTAGTAAACAACTAAAAATCACAGTCTAGTATCAAGCTCACAAACAACTATTGTCCACTTAAACAAACAAATAATGCTAGCCCATATGATTAGATTGTAAGACCCTCTATTGGACTACTTTTAAGTGAAGTAATAATATTCACATTTTAGGGAATCTCTAAATAAAATGCAATATCCCTAAAATTTCTACCAAATTCAAATTTTCAAGCCGTTTAGCCTATAGGGCTAAATTGTAAGACCCATTAATGAGCTAATTCCAAAGGGAAGCAATAAGACCCATCCTACCAAATTAATTAGGCAGCTTCTAATAAGAGCTGTGAGGCCTATTATTTAGAAAATTATTAAATGAAATATTAAAACCCAAACAACCAAATACAAAATTAACGAGCATCTTAATTTAAAGGATTAGATTTTACGACTCACTTTTAGGCAATTTCCAAAGAGAAACTGTAAAACTTACTCAAATAATTAAATCCTTGGGCAGTCTTGCTGTAGAGCTAGGTTTTAAGACTCGTTAACGGGCAACTTTTAAATAGAGCTGTAAGTCCACTTCAACTTAAATCTACATGCAACTTCTAAGGGAGTTGTAAAACTTGTCAACCAAATTCAAAACTAATGGGCAGCCTTGCTGTAGAGCTTGGTTGTATGACCCATCAATGAGCTACTTTTAATAAATGTCGTAAGCCTCGCTTCAATTCAAGCTTCTGAGTAACTTCTAAGTGAAGTTATAAACTCAAACTAAATTAACTTCTAGGTATTCTAATAGATGTAGAACAAGAACAACAACATCAAGCCTTTCTCCCACTACCGTATTCTAATAGTTGTAAACCCCAAAAATTCCCAATAAATTTAAAATTTATATTTAACCACTTTAGTTTACTCGGGATCCTTGAGAAGAGGCAATCCATGGCTGCAATCAGATTCCCTGGACACTACGACAATGATTGTTAGTGTTAGTAGACTGAAACCTACAGTATACCCGGGACGACGAAATCATGAGATCTTGATCGGGTTTACCTCCATTTTTCTCATAATTGAGATAAATACACACCTAAAATTTATTTTTCCTTGATAGAGAGTTCTCTCTTATGTGTTAAGATGGATAATTAATTATGAGTGCTTGTGTTCATGATAAGTAATGAACAAGATCTCACTAAACCTTGATACTACCCTCAAGGGAAATTTGATTAAATACAATCTGACCCAAGGAAGATGGAATCCTACAGCTGCAAAGCGGGATTCATGTGTTCACACCATTTTTCTTGAGCCAATAGGGTTCTTGGGAAGTAGGCTAGAAAAAGAAAGGAGTACTAATTTGTTCTTTGCATTTCTACCATAAGATCGCACTTTAAAAAAGCTTTCCTATAATAGTAAATCATGGTACGGGCACTTGGTAAGAGGCATAACCAAATTCCAATAAGGACTGAGGGCACTAGTGAGAAGGTTGAACCAGTTGGAATCAAGTTAAGTCCTGATCAATGGACTGAGAGGTTCCGGTAAAGAGAAAAGATCAAAAATGGTCCTTTGACTCCTTAAGAAAGATCAAAATAGTCTTCAACTATATTAAAATATCATTTTGGTCTCTCAACTCCCTAAAGAAGAATTAAAATTGTCCTTTCGTGAGACTATTTTGATTCATTTTTAAGGACTTGAGAGACCAAAATGATCATTTAATATATTTGGGATCATTTTGGTCCTTGATAAGGGTCAAGGGACCATTTTGATTCTTTTCTCTTCCCGTAAATAGTTGGGACTCTGATGAATTATATCCTTTTGTTTAACTTTAAAGTAACTATTCTCTATTATTTACACATTTATCTCTTATTTTGATAACCCCTCTATAACATTATTTGCAGATAATATCATTTCAAATATTTTATTTGATTTTAATTATATATATAATTTTCTCATTATATGCATTAACAATTACACAAACTTGCGCTTCATTTAAATTGTTATAGGCTTACATGAACATTCAACTTGTTATCTCTATGGAAACATGAACAGGTGATACTCTGTGTTCTTTGTAGAAGAACTTGTAATTTTATTGAAGCTCTGCTCATTTGATTCGCAAATGAGCCGAGCTCAAGCTTGATATCAAGCTGAAGGCTTGTTGCTAGTGAAGATTGAACTAGATTGACAGCCTTATGTAGTCACCGCCAAGATGTTCTCCTTCTGAAAGAAAAGCGTTTTTTGCTGTCATCATCTATTTAATTCTATACTGTGACAAATCCTAGGTGATCAGGATATCATGAGGTACTTTGTTAATGATGTTTCAAAGCTGCTATCAATCAACAGCTGTAGAGAAACCGGTCTACTGCCACTTAAAACAAGTTCAGGCCAATTCACTGGAAGTAAACGCCATTTGGGAAGGGTAGGAAGTTTGATTTTTCAATTTATGCTAGTTCCTTTAGTCTCCAATGCAAATGTTGATAGTGAGGAATTTGTTTAGCTTGAAATGTGCAAGATGTTGGTGCAAGAAGCCGCAAAAACTTTAGAAGAAGGATCAAATGTCTTTCATGGAATTGAGATGTGCAATGAAGTGCTTCATGGCAAAGGTCCTGATGTTGGCCCTGCAATGAGGCATGAATGCTTGTGCATTCGAGCAGCTTTGCTTCTTAAGGTTCGTAATGGTCTTTTTAGTCTATAAAACTTATTGCTTAACTATATTAAGTCTGACGTTTCAATCCCAGAGAAAATGGAAAAATGATGTTCATATGGCTATAAGAGATTGTAACAATGCTCGAAGCATTAATCCAACATCATTTAGAGCATATTACTACATGTCAAAAGCACTTATGCAGGTATGTTTTTCGTCTAGGATGTCAGTAGCCTGTATTTAAACCTTACGGCTTCCACCTGTTTATTTAAAGGTCCTGCAGTTTATTTAGCTAATTGTCCTTGCTTTCTGTTGAATAACTATGTTTGGTGTAAGCAGTTACGGAAACACAAAGAAGCCTTAGATTATGCTTTGGCTGCACGTGAATTAGATCCAACAAACTCTGAGGCTGCAGAAAAGGTGGTAAACATAATGGATCATATTGCTGCAGGTTTGTTTCTCCTGTCTTGTGCTATGATATTTTAATGCGAAAAGTTTACTTTTTTATTTTATTTTCTTCTTTGTACTTCACTCTTTACATGATTTGTTCAATTTTTTCTTTTTCCTGTTGATTTGAATCATATTCTCAATACTTGATGTCACAAATCGTTTTGTTTAGTTCATTCAAGTTTTTGGGGATTTGTAAATATAACCTTAAATAGTTGGGATTAGGTTACTGAAAATGATGATTCTTGGGCTATATTTTTTGGTATTAGGTTATTTAAATGATATAATTCAATTTTGAATTGTTTGTTCTTTTGAAAGAGGTCACAACTTTTACCTTGTCATTCTATTGTCTCTTGCTTTGTGCACTTGTAATAAGCAATATCTTCAAAGCACTAAGTGCTCTGTGATGTGCAAGTGTTTTTTTTTTTGCTTCAATGTGTGAAGTGCAAAGTGAAACTTTTACGAATTAGAGTGTTTATGAGTTGTATATCCTATATGCATATATTTTGTGCATCAATTGTTATTTAATTAATTAAACTTAAAACCATATTAGTTAATAATTTTTTAATAAATATAATGATATGTTTAATAATAATAATTTTTAGTTATTCGAAAGCCATATATATATATATATATATATATATATATATCACATAAATGTTTCTCCACTGCATAAGAAAATGCATCATATATGATTTCCCCCCAGTGTTAAGAAAGGTACGTGTAGGTACCTATATTTGATGGCTTGTCGAGGCTATTTTGCATTTATACCTTTATGCAAGGCAACTTTATTGACAATGATTATTGCTGGCTAGATCATGGCAAAACGACGAAATACATGCATATATTTTTTTTTCTCTTCTTTTCTTTTTTTTTTTCTACTTATTGACTTCTTTTAAAGAGAAAATGAGAGAGAGAGAGATAGTAATTGATAATAATAGCAATAAAGGATATGCATATAATAATTAATAATAATAATAAATAAATAAATAAATAATAACATTTTTATGTATATATTATATGTATTAAATAAGAAAAATGTAAATATATTAAAAAATTTCTACTTAAAAAAAGTTTAGTTTTAATGGTGCAGCACCTTCCAACCCAATGTTGGGTGACTAGATGAAAGAAGAAGTAATTGGGCTCTAGGGCCCCCCAAAATTGAAAAAAAAAAGATATTTTCTTTGAAAATCCTTTAACCCCCTCTTCAATTTTCTTCTTCTGGCTTCTCCTTTCCACTCTTTGTAACAACTGCTAGCGAAATTTCCCCCTCCAAATTTTTTTTGTTGTCTTCCTCTCCTTTACTCACTGTTCTGCCCATTCACTCATGAAAATCTCATGAGGACAAGTAGAAAATTGAGAGGGAGACTTTAAGCACCACATGTGCAACGAATTCACATCATTTTTATGCAACGGGGAGGAGACTTTTGGGTAGATTGTAGGTGATTTTGTGCTCAAAATACCTTTTACAAATGCCCCTTGGGGCATTTATTTTTGTGGTCAGATGAGCAGCATCTTTCTGCTCATCAATCATTGATTGACAGTAAATAGTGCTGGTATGTGATATTTTATGGCGAATTTGGCAGCAAACATATCAGCATTGGGCTGGCTTAAAAGAAAAACAGGTGAACCAAAATGATTTGATAAAAAATGTTCAAAAAGGATTTGGAAAATTCATTAAAAATGTTCAAACCAGTTATGACGCAAGGCACAGGCTTGATAAGAAATTTCTTCATGAAAAAATTGAAGGGCAAGTAGTTTGCTCAGATGGTGAAGATGAAATCCCCTTTTTTTCTATTATATTGATAATCTTCTACATGTATGAATCATCTTTTTATTTTTATTTTTTATGTTTCTCCACATCCCTAACTTTTATTAGTTTTCAAATTACTTGTTTAGCATATGTTTGAATTTGATAGTAACTGTGGTTGCTGTTTGACAAATTCAAAATATTTACCTTTCTAAAAGCTTTTGTTTAGAAGTTCAATCAAACATTAAGCTGATGGAGGTTAAACATATTATTTGGAATGTGATTGAACAAGCTTAAAAACTACTTAATTATAGTCAAACATGGTATGACCATAGTCGACCAGTTATAGACCAGGGCAGAGAATATCTTTCGTCTGACAGTTTTTGCTTTTTACTCTAGTCTATATGTTTTTCACGTTTATTTTATACCTTAAGGTTATCCATTTGTAAATTTTATCTCTCTTTTTTTTTTGGCCTTAGACCTCTGTTAAATTAGTGTAGGTGACACATTTAAATTGTTCTTACATTTGATTTAAATAATTTTACATTTCATGTTTACTATGAGACAGCTGAAGAAAAAAGGAATAGAGAGGATTGTGAGGATTCAACTAGGGGAAAGGTGTGCCGTGGAAGATTGAGATCGTTGAGTGATGTACTCCTCCGGACGGGATTCAATAGTGAGGATTCTTTGGATGGTCATGAGCTTGAGAGGGTTGATTCTGACTATGAAGATGAAATGGAAGTGGACTTTGAAACTTCAATATCTGGGGATGAAGGCTCTGACAATGAACCAAACTTTTTCCGTGGAAGTTTAAATTTGAGATTTCACAAAAGGGATTATTTAAAAAGAGACAACACTGTAGCCAATGGTTCACTTGGTCCATCAGCTCAACATGAGGCCTCTTATGAGGTTTGTTCTCTTTTCCAGAAGTTTCCTGTAGGATTTTTTTTTTGTTCAGGTGACATTAAATTTTAAATGAACTAGGGTGAGAAATATTTCAACATATTTCTATGTCAAGAATTTGGGCCTTTTTTAATGTTAAGTGAAATTTCATCCTTCATTTAAAACTCTCATCACATTTTGTTGCAGATATTGGCACTATAAATTGTATTTTTACTTAGGTCTATGGTGAGATTAAACTTGTTCCATATCCAATTATGAAAGTTCAGCTAATACCATTATCATTATCAGCTTAATCCCAACTATTTGTGTTCGGCTTTATGAATCCTCATTCTTCATTTATTTTTTGTTGAGGATTATATGAGTGTTAGCCTATTCTTCATAAATCGTTTTGACTAACTTTTATCAATGTTGCATTAGGCTTTATCCATTTTCTTTTTTAATCATTTGACATTAATTTTAACTTCTTTTATAATGAGTGCCTTTTAAATTGATGCATTTAGATTTCTTGCTCTATTTTTTTTGTTATGAACAATATTAGTTATATTTTCTTTTTTTTTTTAATTTTATACTATCCAATGATGGTGGTAAATCCAATGATCATGGTAGGAAGAGGTTTGGATTTTGCTTCCTTGGGTTTGCCGGCTTGGGGTCCATTTATCCTTTGGATTTTTGTTGGTTTCATGAAGGCATTGGCTGTTTCGGTTTGAGCTTAAGTAGTTAAAACTTTAGTTGTGCCAAGCTCATTAATATCTAGTGGAGAAGTAGCTCATTATGAGCTAATGACTTGCTATAAAATTAAGGATTGGGAAAAGATTTGGTGGGTGGAATTTGCTCTTTCACATTCTTCTTGAAATTAAGTTGCTGCAGCCCTTTTTCTTCTCTGGAAAGTTCCCTCACGGCTACTGCTGCTTCGGGTGTGATGTGCCTCTTCGGGTGCTGTCTTCTTTACCGCCTTGGCATCATCTCTGTTGACCGTGAATTAAATGCCGCCTGGTTTTCTATGCTGAAGCTGCGGTTTGTGCTGTCCCTGGCTGGTTCCGTGGCTTTGTTCATTGACTCTTGGGATTCAGCAGGTGTGCCTCTTGGCTTTTCATTTCTATATAGAAAGTTGGGAACTTTTGGCTGTTATGTTCCCCCTCTTTGGCCTATATATATGAGGTATTTTGTGAAGAAATGGTTGGTGAATATTTGAGAGCAAAGTGCTATAACCTGCGGGTTCCTCTTGGAAAAGCTTGAGAGCTTTGTCCACCTTCTTCCCCCCCTCTGGAAAGCTTGCGAGCTTCTCCTCTTTCGTCTCGGCTTCTAACCTCTTTCTTCTCTACGCAAGTTCCACTCCACCTGTATCTTTCTTCTAGTTCCATTGGTGAAGTTGTTGGCTGTTTTTGTTGGCTGTTTTAGGGAAGATTGTTGGCTGTTTTGGTGAAGCCGTGGGCTGTTTTTGTTGGCTGTTTTAGGGAAGATTGTTGGCTGTTTTGGTAAAGCCGTGGGCTGTTTTGTTGGCTGTTTTAGCAAGGTTGTTGGCTGTTTGGAGAAGTTGAAAGGACACTGGATACTCCTAGCTGTGGTGGACCCTTGGTTTGCATATCTAAACCTTATTTTAAATTATATTCCTACAATCGGTACATGTGAGGAGTCCTCTTGAAGGATGTTCTGAGGATAGTTTTTTTTTATAAAAAATATTGTTTCTTTGTTGGTCTTCTTTTGTTTTAAGTTGTTGGAAGTTGCCTCTTTCCTTTTTTTTGAAGATAGTTGTTTTCTCTAACCTATTTTGTTCTCTAAGTTATGTCTTAATTTATGAAAGTAAAGATTTGATTCTCTTTGTTGTTCTCTTGTGCTTTGCTCTAAATTGTTTACATCATAAATGCTTTTTTGCACATGTCCAAAACACCAATCTCATTTCATTAGATATTGCTCAAACTGTTCCTCTTATATAATCATTTCTTAATTTACCCTTCCTAATTTTATAACACATAAATCCTAATATTTTCATTTTTTGCTATTCTTCGATATGAAATATTTACAACTAGATATTTGTATCTATGTAATATTACCACCCTAATCGCGGATTTATAAAATTGACTTAAGTCTTCTTGATATCCTCTTTTCACATAAAACTCTTGAGATACTTCTTTATTTTAAGTTTTTAACCACACATCCTTTGTTATTAAAGTTATATATTCATCTATATCTGCATTCTTCTATATAATAGATCTATGATACTTAAATCTTTCACACTTTGGTATTGCTTTATCTTATTATAATTTTGATTGATAATTGTTCATATCACATACATAAAAGTTGGATATCATGTACTCAATTTTTGTCATACTAATTCTTATTCTTTTTATTTTTTTAATATTTTCTCTATTGTTTTACTAATTTTTTGCTTATTTAGTTGATATTAAATATATACCAAAATATATATCAAGTATTAAAGTTGTATCTTCTACAAAAAATTAAATATTAAAGTTGGATATCACTGATTAGAATTGTGTTTTCTATAATATATATATATATATATATATATATATATATATATATATATATATATATATATATATATATATATATATATATTGATGGGGACATCAGCTCATGGAAGGTCTATCAGAGGCGTGGCCGCCGATCTACGGCCACAATCGAGTCTTTGTATTTCTGAGTCCTTTTTGTTATTTCATTATTTATGTATTTTTTATTTGCTTAGTGTTTTGGTCTTTCCGTTTGTACCCCTTTAGTGGGAAGTGTCATGTATGAGCCCAAAGGACAATTTGATCTTTTATTTCTTTGAGTCCATTGTACCTGGCTATATATAGCCCTTTGCTTATTATTTCATGTTTAATGAATGATTGCTTATTAAAATTTCTTCTCGCATGAGTTTTGAGAGAGCTTGAGAGTTCTAATGGAGAGAGTTTCCTAGGAGAGGGAGATCGTGCAATACCCACCAACCTAGATGTCGGGTTCGTGGTTTCGTACTCATATCTTTTCTTTCTTCATCCTCCAATCCACCATCACAAAGCCACCGGATTTTCTTTTCCCCTCCACCTAGCCGAACTCCCTCCCCTACCTCCTAACCCCCACGGCCAAATCTCCACCCAACCCCCCTAAAGCCGGCCACTACTCCAAAGCCGCCGGCCACCTCCACTTCATCATCTCCTAGAAGTTTCCTAATTTAGGTTGGGTCAAATTTTGATGAATTTGAAATTCAAATTCAATTGATTTGAAATTCAAAACTTTCCTAATTTACTAATTCTATTTTAGGAAAGTTCTTTAATGCACTCCTATTTAAATTTTGATTGAGAGAGGATTTGATTAAAACTTTCCTATCTCATGAATTTAAATTAGGAAGCTTCATTAACTCCCCAAATCTCCTCCCTTCTCTCCTTAATGCCGCCGGCCCCCCCTTGTTTGGATTAGGAATTATTTCCTAAACCTCCAACTTTGCTCTAGGAAACTATTTCAAATTCCCTTGATCTTTGCTGGCCGAATTTTCCTAAGCCTCAATTTGCTAATTTATTTCCTAAACTCAAGTAGTTAACTTAGGAAATAAATCCCCTCTCCCATCCTCTTGCACCGCCGGCCCCCTCTCTCTTTCCAAACCGCCTCCCTCTCTCTCCAATCATTTCTCTCTCTCTATTTTATTCCAAGTGATTTGATGCCTTGAGTTCTCTCTTTCCAATTCCCCACTCCAATTCCAAAATCTGAAATTTCTCTCATATTTTTGGAGCAAAACCTGAACTTGTTTTCAGATTTTTGGAAAAGAGACTTGGAGTTTCTTTCCTCTCCCTTTGCAAGAGAAACTTCTTTCTCTTGGCCACCAATCGAGAGGAGCATCAACTGCTAAGAAGATTCTACCTTCAATCATCCATGAATGGCGGATCTGGAGACTGAGTATGGAATAACTTGAGACGACGACGGCTTCACCGACATCCTACGATCAACTTTCTTCGACGTGAATCCGAAGATTGACCACACCGTTGAAGACTACTTGGAGGGGATCCTTGATACTTTGGTGGAAGCTATCGACGAACACTTCGAAGACGTCGAGTGAAGGATCTCCACTACCCCTTGGCAAAAGGTCTCTCTCCCTACTTACATCTTATCCCTTTTAGTCTAACTCCTCTTGATTTGATTGCAGTCACAACGCACTCCTCCGCATTGCTCTTCCTTAAGCTTGGTAATTGTAGGATTTGAGTGCACCTCTATGTTCTCTAACTCTCATTGTTAGACTTGGGATTAATTTGAAAGCTACTACTATTCGTTGTGTTGTTTTCTATTTCTTTTGGAAGTTTTCAAAGCTCTCATCATGTGATTTAGCCTAAGAGGATAACCACTAATTGTTTTGACGCATTGTTTGAATTCGCTAGTAGTTTTGTTCTAGAATTATTCTAATCATAAATTGTGCAAATCCATATGAGTTAAAGAGCATCTCATTTTCGTAGTCCTGCATCATATATATATATATATATATATATATATATATATATATATATATATATATATATATATATATATATATATATATATATATATATATATATATATATATATATATATATATATATTTCAAAGCACCTACATTTGAATTCTTTTAAAGAATATCCATAACTAATATAAAATGTTATGGATTCCATGTTGATAATTCATGAAAGCCCATTATAATTGAAAACTATTTTTACAACTTCTAATGTTAGTCGGTGCTCAGTCATACAATAACTTAATACATTTGACACACGGTTTTGCATTAATGCACTCAAAATTTGTTCTTGTGGTACCTGAGCTTCTATGTTCTCAAGATCGCTTAATATCATTTGAATATCTTTTCTATGCTTTGTATATTTTTTCATTAATTGTTTTGATACAAAATTTGCTTTATAGTTGATCTACTTGGCATGAAATCAAATTTGTTTTCCAAAATGGATGCAATTTCTTAAGCTTATGTTCTATTACTCTCTCTCTCTCTCTCTCATAGTTTTCATTGTATGGCCTACAAGTTTGATTCCTCTATAGTTAGCAAAATCTTGAACATATCCTTTTATTTTTAAATATTGATATTAAAATTTTTCTTTACCAATTAATATAAAACTTCATTTGATATGCTGCTATAAAATTATATGAAAATCTGATCTGGTGACATCTTAGTGTTGCCTCTGAGATTAATAGCTACAGGTTTGAATGCAGGCTAGAGGGCTTCTTGTGTAACATGCTTCTGTATATATGTATTTTGTATTTCTATTGTTGTTTTTCTTTTATAATGTTTTCCATTTTTCATTATATCATTGTTATCAAATTCATTATTATTAGCCTATTTTCCAACTACTATTTATCATGGTATACTTATTTTAAAATGTGCAGCCTGAAGCTGCTATTGATATGAAACAAAGATATGTTGGCCACTGTAACGTTGGTACAGACATAAAACAAGCCAGTTTTCTCGGGCAGCAAGGTGCACCTTGTACAAGCTTTTATTTTATTTTATTTTGTTTTCACTTAACAAACGTGTCTTAAAATATTATCTGTTAACTAAAAAGATATGAGCTGTACTTATGTTTTGTACTTGTGTATGAGGGTTTGTGCTGCAGGGTCCACAAAAAAATAGTGAAAATCATATGGAAATAGGAAAAAAAAAAAAAAAAACCTTATACCATATGAATTCTCAAACTTTTGATGTCAAATTCTCAAGACAACGGATTCCACAAGGCAAGAAAACTAGGAAGCGAACCCAGTGGTTGGTTGTATGAGTTCTTCATTGAATTCCTTGTAACATCAATAGTCTAAATCTATAATGAAATCCCATACATAATTTACTATAGATATAGGAAATGTAATGCTAATTAATGGTCCCTTGCCACCAAAGGGAAGGTTTGGGATTCTAATCCTTGAAAACAAAATCCTTACGACATTAAAACAAAAAAAAAATAATCTAAATTCGGTCATAACTGATAAAGGGCCTTAAAAATATGTGATTCGGTTTGCATCTAATCATTTATTGTGTGGGTTTACTCTTGTTGGTCATATCATGTTATTGACACTACGTTATTCACCTCAAGGTGGGAATAACTCTCTTCTAGAGAATTATTGTGGTGGAATCCTTCAGAATTACAAGGACCCATAATGCATTCCATTAGAAGAATCATGGAATCTCTTATATAGAGAAGATATCCCCATCTTGTTTGATTATTTATAGCATTCCTATATCCTGTTAGAAGCATTGATGAAAAAGAAATAAAAAATAAACTTCACCTTTAGAAACTTCACAAGTGGTTTGATGGTGCGTTGATTCAATATTAGTGTTGCATCATTAAAATGATGACGAATACTAATATTAACAAATGCACTAGATTCTTGTTGAAAACTGCAAGTAGGATTTATGGCTCATTAAAAAGAGTATGCTTTGTGGCCTTGGTATGTAGAGACAAATATGATTAGTGCTTATCATGTTTTTACATCAGTTAATTCATCTGAAGAATTTGGATAGAGATTTTGATTGACCTTATTCATAACGCAAGAATGTTTATCTACTAGATTTTTAGATTTATCGTTGTCACCTTGATTTTTGCATTTTTGCGCTATGTTAATCTGTTTCACATGTTTTGACAATCTTTCATAGTTAGCTCTTAACTTGAATGCAAAAGCAATCAAGGTTGATGTATGCAATGAAACCAACATGATAATTCTATATAAAATGTAGAATTAAGTATTGGTTTCAAATTTCTACATGGAAGAATTTAGACACAAGAAAATAAATTTAGCACAAAATAGAGCTGAAAATATTTTTTATTAGATCCTCATTAAATTATTTGTCAATTAAATACAATCTAGGAGGATTTTATCAACTTAGAAAAAAAAGCATTCGAACCAAATCACACTCTTAAATTGATAATAAGTTAATTATTAGGCAATATTTCTAATAGCAAGGAACCATGCATGTAATTAGACTTACTAGTTAACAACAATAACAACAATAATCTTTTATCCCTCTCACTCCGTGGGATTAGTTATATAAATAATTTCTCTTCGTTGTGTCCTATTAAGAGTCAAATTCTCATTTCAATCTAATAAAAAAGGTCTTTTTTAGTACTTTATGACCAAGTATTTTTAGATTTTCTTTCATCTTTTTTAACATAGGCCGGATATAATACATCTACAGATCTACTCTTCTAACAGGGTCATTGAAAGGTTGACGTTTTTTATGTCCCAAACCATCCCGAGCCACTGGAGCTACTCCAACCTTTCACGTATATACTCGTTTTGAATCCTGTCTCTAAGTGTAAAGCCACTCATCCACCTAAGCATCCTTATCTTTGCAACACTTAACTTAATTTTATTATTTTCTTTTAACCACCAATATTTATGCTATAAAGCATTGCAGGTCTAACCATCATCCTATAAAGTTTTCCCTACGTTTTAGGGGTAGTTCTCTATCACACAATAGGCCTGATGCATTCCTCCATTTCAATCATTCAATTTGAGTTATACTAATAATATCCCAATCTATTTCAATTGCTTTGGACAATAGACCCGAGATATTTAAAATGTGTGCTCTTTTTAGTAACTTGATCACTCAATGGCACAATCCCATTGCTATATCTATTACTACTAAAATTAAGCTCCATATTTTTAAGATTTACTCAAACGAAGCTTTCCAATGCCTAGACAGGGCATGAGAGGATCCAAGATTGAGTTTGTGATTCCAAGAACTCGGTGCCTTTCGGAAAACAGCAAGAAAAATCCAATATACGTCTTTTTACAATAAGGGAAATAAGCAGCAATTGAAAACAATGGCAAAACAGAACTTGATAGAGGCCTCTTGAAATTCAGTTTGGCCTTTCTTGAGTATGGTTTGGATGTCTGGTAGTAGTGAAGAAGCCTTAAAACTGTAAAAATATTCAGAGAAGAAGAAGCAATAGTGACGCACATATTTTTACTATTCCCTGCTCTGTTTAATACATCACATAAGGTATAAGTAGAAATGTAAAGGGAAAAAATGGTTAAGAATGGACGGTGCAGATCATATATGCAGATATCCACTGGACCGGAGGGTAGGAATTGCAGAGGTTGTTGTATAGCAGGGTATAGTAGAGCAGGACCACTTATCACTATCATGCCAAATGGTGGTATAGCATATATCTGTTAACACCTCCCCTCAAGTTGACAGCGCATCTTGAATTGTTAATTTGTTCCTGAGTTGTAGAAAACGAGTGATTGGAAGTGTTTTAGTGAAGATAACGACTGGTAGGTGCTGAGATAAGATATGGTGAACTGAAATTTGGTGATCTTTAATACAATCCCGTATGAAGTGATAGTCGACCTCTATATATTTGGTACGGGCATGAAAAATGAGATTATTGGCTAATACACTATCAGAGGTGTTAGTCGCAGTATACTTGAGTAGGGGTGGTGATGGAGAGTTGAAATTCATTGAGTAATTGACGTAACCACATAATGTCCACTTGCAACGGCATCCAAAGCACGATATTCCGCCTCTATAGATGATCGGGCGACTGTGGGCTGTTTCTTAACGAACCAGGATAATAAGTTGTTGCCAAGGAATGCACATAAACTAGTGATTGATCTGCGATCTACTAGATTAGCAGCACAATCAAAATCAACATAAGCATGAAGTTCAAGTGCTAATTTTGTAATGGGTAGAGCATAATTGATGGTGCCATTCAAATATCTTAGCACTCTTTTCAGATGTTGGAAATGTCTTTGTTGTGGTTTGTGCATGTGTTGTCACTAGAAATATACTGCAAAAGCAATGTCTGGTCTTATAATTGTAACATATTGAAGTGAGCCAATAAATTATCTATTAAATTCAAGTTGCTGGAATGGTTCAGTGCTGTCGGCAGGAGCTGGCAATTTGGACAGAATAGGGCTTTGGATTGGTTTACACGACTGCATTCCAGATTTGTTAAGCACATCAAAAATATATTGAGATTGGCAAAAAAACAGACTTGAGGGTTGGTGTGTAATCTGAATGCCAGGGAAGAGTGACATAAGACCCAGATTACACATGGAATTTAGATCACAAATGCTGGAGAAGCTTATCAATCTGAGTTTGGTTGTTTTCCGTAAGAAGAACATCATCAACATACACTAGTAAATATAAGGAGATAAGTCCTCGTTGGAAGATGAGTGAGTAAGGGTCGGCCTTGCTTGCGATAAAGTTGTATTGTAGCAATTGAGTGGAGAATGTGGTGAACCATTGCTGAGGACCAAGGTGACTGTTTGAGGCCGTAGATGGATTTATGCAGTTGACACACATGAGTTGGATGCGGAGAGTCTTGAAAACCTGGAGGTTGTTTCATGTATACCTCTTCATCAAGTGTACCATGCAAGAAGGCATTTGAGACATCCAAATGCTAAATTGGCCATAAAAAATTAGTTGCAACAATTAACAAGAATCGAATGGTAGGAAATTTGGCAACCGAATTGAAAGTGTCATTATAGTCAATGCCAAATTCCTATTTAAAGCCTTGTGCCACAAGTCGATCTTTGTGACGAGAAATTGACCCATCTGAATTAAACTTAGTTTTGTATAACCATTTGCGACCAAAGGATGTTTTGGTCAGTGCTACTTGGAATTAAAGACCAGGTGTCTTGTTGCTGTAAGGCCTAAAATTCTGCAGATATGGCATTTCTCTTTGTAGTGTGCTGATTAGCTTCAGAAAAAGGTGTTGGCGAAAGTGGAAATACTTTATGATGTAAGTCAAGAATTTGCTTTGGTTTAAGATGCCCACTTTGGAACCGAGTGAGCATAGGATGGTGAATGGGTTTGATTGATGAAACAACAAGAGTGGAATGAATGGTAATGTCTGGGGTAGCTGGAGTTGTGGAAGTGGTGTGAATCTTTATAGATTGTTTAGGTGGAATGAGACACGGAGAAAGCATTGTAGTAGAGGGAGAAGTTGTTGGGTTAGGAGAAAGAGCAGAAGCTAGCACTAGTGTTAGTGGAGGGATTGAGATGAATTTGATGGGGTAGAAGGTAAAGTGTATTGTTTGAAAGGAAATATTGATTAAAAAAATTTGACATGCCTTGAGGCATATATTCGACGAGAGGTAGGATCAAGGCATTTAAAGCCTTTTGATTCAGTTGTCTATCCCATGAAAACACAAGGGAGAGAGCATGGCTCAAATTTGTGACGATGTATTGGGGGAATCCACGGATAGCATAAGCAACCAAACACACGCATGTGCTCATAAGAAGGTTGTTGGTGATATAATTGTTGATATGTGGATACATTAGATGTGGTTTTGGAAGGGAGATGGTTGATGAGATGTGCCGTTGCTTGAAGTGTGTCAACTTAAAAGTGTTGAGGGCTATTTGCCTTAAATAAAAGTGAGCGCATTGTTTCAAGTGACGGTGCACTCTTTCAGCAATACCATTTTGTTGAGGTGTATATGGACAAGTAAGGCAGTGCAAAATTCCGGATGCATTCAAACATTTTTGGAAATTATTGACAAACTCACCACCTCTATCAAATTGAAGCATCTTATTTGATGTGTGAAACTGATTTTCCACCAACTTTTTAAATTGTAAGAAAGTAGACAACACATCTGATTTAAGCTTTAAGGAAAATATCTAACAAAACCTAGTGAAATCATCAACGAAAAGAAGATAATATTTATAATTTTGATTGGAAATAGATGGGGAAGATCCCCATAAACATCGGTGTGTAAAAGTTCTATACATTTAATGTTTTAGGAGAAGCTAAGGTAAAGGGAAGGCGATGACTTTTGGCTCTAGCACAAGAATCACAGTGAGTTGGATTGGATTGTTGTTGGTTGAATTGAAGTGTGGTGGATAACAACTTCAGAACGACAGTTGACGGATGACCAAGTCTATTGTGCCAACTTGAGAAGCTGACATATGAGTTGAAGAATGTAGCAGGTGAAGGGGGAGTTTGCTGGAATGTGGGAATTGCAGGGAGTTTAACGGGATAGAGCCCATATAGGTTGGGCCCTCATATTAGGATCTTATGCGTCTTGGAGTCCTTGATAATGAAACCATTTTTTGTCAAACACAATGTAACAAGCATTGTCACGAAGAAGACGATGAATTGAAAGAAGGTTATGAGTAAGATGAGGAACATGAATAATTTGAGGTAAGCGAAGTTTACGAGATGATGTGGTTAGAATGCACTTGTAAGACGACAACTCACAAGTGCATGTTGGCGGCAATCAGCTTGACCCGAGTGAGCGGCGGGAAGCTGATTGCCATTGCCAACATCCACTTGTGAGTTGCCGGAGTAATGCTTGAGAGATTGAAGTTGATAAGCATAAGATGTGAGATGAGTGGAGGCTCCCGAGTACAGGAACCAGTCAACCGTGGGTACTTCTTGTGCCACAAACGCTTGAGGAGCAGGTTAGTATGAGAGATTGAACCTGTGGCAGCACGAGGCCATTTTGCCACAAATTTGAAAGACTACTAAACTTAACTAGTGTTTGCTTCCACAAGATGTAATAGGAAAGGAAAATCTACCGCTTGAAGATCGACCTCGAGTGGAACCTCGGAAGCGACCATGAAAAGCCACAAGAGCATAAGAAGAGTCCGATGGAGTAGCTGTGATGTATTTGACCTAAGTTTCTTTAGAAATGTTAACTTCCTCGCTTCATAGCAATGCCTATAAATCGTCTAAAATGGTGGGATGTATTTTGGTTCGAATGGCAATTTTGAAGGTGTTGTATGTAGGGGGGGCCCATTAAGCGTATATAGGATGATGTCTTCGGGATCTATGTGAGAGCCAATAGCATTGATTATGTCGACCTATTGCTCGATTTCAAAGAGGTATTGGAACATTGTTTAATTCCACATCTTCAGCTGATGTAATTCGTTCTTTAGCTGGAGAATACGAGACTTGTTGGTAGCTTGAAGACATTGTTTCGGGGTGAGCCAAATTTCAGTGCACGACTCCAGATTTAGGACATATGGGAGTAGAGAGCGAGGAACAGTGGAAAATAGAGTTGCAATAATATTTTGATCGATAAGCTACCAGGTTTGATAGGCTATATTGTTCTCAATGGAGTTATCAGGAAGAGGAAACTGTTTGGGAGGTTTGGGAATGGAGCCATCAAGATATCTGGTAAACCCATTTGCTGCAAGTAGCTTGTAGACCTGTGATCGCCATACTGGGTAGTTTGTAGTGGTCAGCTGCACATTGAGAACATATTTGATATTGGACATCAGAAACTTGAGTTGTGAAGGTATATAAATGTCTGTCGAGGGCAGGGACGGTTGAATGATAGCCTCAGATGATGCTTCTGTGCTTTCCATGGGAACAAAGACAGGATAAAAGGTAAAAAAAATTCAGAACCTGAATTGCTCTGATACGATGAAGAAACCTTAAACATGTAAAAATTTTAAGAGAAAAAGAAGCAATAGTGATGCAAATATTTTTACTATTCCCTGCTCTGTTTAATACATCACATAAGGTATAAGTAAAAATGTAAAGGGAACAAGTGGTTAAGAATGGACGGTGCAGATCATATGTGCAGATATCCACTAGACCGGAGTGCAGGAATTGCAGAAGTAGTTGTATAGCAGCGTATAGTGGAGTAGGACCACTTATCACTATTATACCAAATGGTGGTAAAGAATATATCTGTCAATAAGTAGAACATAATTTTTTCCTTTTGGGGGAGGCTAGACAAAAAACAAAACAGTTTTCTTTTCTAAATTGACTACACCGTTTTGTGTAATTCTGCATGTAGAGGATCACGCCCTAGCTTTTGGCCCTGCTGATGGCCTTTAAACTAGAACACGGAATATAGGCTCTAGATAGTGCTGGTAGCTCGGATTGAAATGGCTAGCAGCGGTGTTTTGTTTTGTACATCAAGACAATTGGCTGAAAGAAAATGAAGCAGCTTTGGGTATGATGATGGTTTAATCCCTGATTCCGCTACACTCTCTTTTCTTCCTCTCCTCTGAAGATTTAGGGGAAATCCATCCTAAGGAAAAGGAATTCCCTCTCCTCTCTCAGGTCTAACTTGAAAATGACTAAACAAAGTCCTCTCTCTCAAGAGAGAAAGAGGTACAAAAGAGGGCAACAAATAGTACTTTACCCTTAATAAGAAAAAAAAGAAAATAAGGATATAAAACAAAATAAAAAAATAAAAGGAAAAGAAAACATCTAACAACTAAGAAGGTTTAAAAGCTAACTATAGCATAAAGGCTTGTGAGCTGAGCTCAGCCTAGGCTATTCTTGCATGGAGAGATGAGAGAAGAGAGAAAGATGTGGTTGCAAGAGAGAGACTGTATGTGCGCGCTAATAGTGGCCGAAGAATGCAAAGGGAGCGAGATAGTTGTGTCCAAAATGAGGGGACTTAAGCTATGGTATTGCCAGCATTGTAGCTTGGATACTATAGTAATTCGAAATTATGTTTTTTTTTGGTAAGTGTTTTATTTGATTTAGAATTTTGATGGATGGATGGATGGAACTAAGCAAAGGAATTAGTGCACCCTTAGCTTTAGATTTGTATGGAAAATTATCTTCGAAATTTACTTTTAACCAATGCTTTAAAAACCGGATTGGACTGGCCGGTCTGACCGGTTCAACCGTGAACCGGTCTGAAAGCCGGTTCGGTTCAACCTGAGAACCGGCCTAGCATCAAACCGGCCGGTTTGGGCAAGAACCGCCGGTTCAACTGGTGAACCGGTTCCGGTTTCTTAAACCGATCGGTTCAAAAATTATTAATATAAATAATTATATAAATTATTTAATATTAAATAAATATTAATCTTAATCAATTAATATAAAACTTTCAAATTTATATTTAGTACATGATTAAATATTAAGTTGAACAATCTCATGTCTTCATTTCTCCAAATGAGCTCTTGGCATGAGAGAAAGTAAAAAGTTATATAAGCTATGCAAAGCAAAGCTTTCCAAGCAATGTGGGACTAAACCATACAAAGCAAAGACCCATCTTTAGTTTCATAGTTTTATGCTTTGTATAGTTTTGTATTTTTTTTTTTTAACAAATTTTTTAATTAGATTTTATAATATGAATAATATTAATTTTTTTAGTTGATAATATTTATTTTCTTAGTTCATAATATTTAATTTTTTTTATATTTTTCATTATATATATTATAAAGTTTATGTGAATTCATTTTTGTTTGTCAAACCACTTGAGTAAAAAATATATCATATAAATTATAATAGAAATAATTATTTTTTATAGTTGAATAATATTTTTTAAAGTTTTTTACATATTTAGATATCATACTTGAAGGAGCATCTTGATCTATTTTAGGTTCTTTGTTTCCTGCATAAGGATAAGCACATGTATAAGCTTGAGCAAAGTCAATTAGTTGGTTTGTAAGGTATACTTGGATAAATCTCCAAAGCATGAACAATGTGCAGCACATTATGGAAGCATAATAAATTAAAATATTAAATCCTCTGTTCGCAACTATCTTCCACTGTACCTTCCTTCCATGTAGTCTTAAATCATAAATTTTAATTTTACATGCTTAATTATTACCAAATGCTATTATATTTGATTCATATATGGAACTTGTTTGATCTTACAGATCTGTTATATTTTTGGAGCGAAAATAGATGTGATTCTGCTTTTAGAAACCAATGTTTAAAATTACGTATTCGGGTATTAAAGCATTTTTCATTCGTGAGGCGAGGCATAAGCCTCAAGGCGTTTTGAGGCGTAAGCCTCAAAATCAAAAGATTGTGTAAACATAAAATGATAAATTTGTTATATACTAATGAGTGAATAATATAAAACATAAAAAAGTATAAGATATGAAGTTAAATCAAAATATCTCAATAATAAGACAACATGAAATATAGTTCAACTCAAAATTCTATCTTTTCGAAATTCCAGTATTCTTTTCATTAACATATAATTCCGATTTTCAAAAATAAATAGCAATGACATATCACATAAGAACTCATAAGTCATCAGCACTGTCATCACTAAGGGGTTCTTCATTTGAATCATCATTATGGTGAACTGCTCTCTCCCCTTCCTCCTCTCCTATATAGTCCAATGTCGGGCATTTACTTCAAGATTTATGTATGTTTTAATATATATAGCGTGAGGCGTAAGCCTCATACCAGTGAGGCGAGGCGGGACTCAAGGCGGGCCTCAACCAAGTTGAGGCGCAAGCCTCATAAAAAAAACTCAAGGCGTAAGCATCGAAGCGTTTTTTATTAGAATTGCGCAAAGGCGGGCCTCAAGGCGAGCCTCATATTGCGCAATTTTAAACCATGTTAGAAACTATTGGGTTTAGTATTATCTATGGTAATATAGTTTATATCCTTTAGATTTAAATGTTTGAATTTATTTGACTAACATTTCTCTATTAGATAAGTAAAAGTATTATAATTTTCTTCAATTTTTGTTATATATTTATAAATAGTTGTGTCATTATTATAATATTTAAATATAAGAAATATTTATTACGTCATCCGGTTCGACCCCGATTCGACCCCGGTCGGACCATCAAACCTCTAACCCCTCCTTCCGATTCATTGACCGGTCAGGTTTTAAAAGCCTTAACAACTCATTTTTATTTTTATATATCCGAATGGTTTATTTTAAATATTTTTAGGATATTTTTATAATAGAAATTTTTTAATCAATTAATTTTTCTGATGGTATATATTTTATTTTCTCCCTTTTAATGTAAGAATAATTCTTTAATTTTTTGTTTTATTTTTTTTTAAATAATTTTATTTTGATTTTATATGATTTCTATTTTGATTATATATCCATGCAAATTCTTTCTCCTTGATGTACAACAAATATTGTCCAATTCAAGGGTAGACGGGCTTGATCAAATCATCTTGACAATTTGAGCATGATGGTGCAAACCGTTTTGTGAGACAAAGCCCAATTCAAAAAAACTATGGAGTCAACAATATTATTAACATAATTAATATGAAAAACTGTACTAGCATGCATACACGTGTTCAATAACATTGTATGGAATTTACAAGCAATAAACTCATGAGTACTTTGCTTCCTATAATAGAGATTGATTTTCTTACTACCAATAATAGATTAACCTCATAAAGGATTTCCTATCACCCGTCACCTAGAGACCGTTATCTTTTGTACACAACCTAAGAAAATATTCATTTCCTCAAGTTATAAATTCCATAGGTTTTAACTCAAATATAAATCAAAATAATCTCAAAATGATATTTTACCATGAAAAGATTTTTCCTCAGAGAAGTCTTGAGGCTTACCAATCTCGATCCAAAAGCAATTCCTTAAAGAAATTTTGAAAAATCAGATTTCTTTTCACTAATCTAGCTCTCATTTCTTTTCTAGCCTTCCTCCATCCCTCATGTCCGCTCTTTATTGAATTGGCTCTGTTGATGGTTACAAGATAAGAATGAATTTAGAAATACGTAGAGTTTGTGCTTTACATGTGATAATATGGCAGAGTATACTTGCATATAACTTTATATCCATTAAAGCAAACCCACACAACCATTAGATACACAATAAGCGGATGCAAGTTGGTTTAAGTTGAATGAAGAAAATTTGCCATAATATAATAACTTGATGAATGATACATTAAATGTTTGAACAATAATGCTAAATTTAATTAGAAATGTTTTTATAAAATTTATATTTGGTCACAATGATATATATATATATATATATATATATATATATATATATATATATATATATATATATATATATATATATATATATATATATATATATATATATATATGCATGTATGGATAAAATTTTTTTGATGTTTTTTTTTTCGTTATTTAACGTATAACTTTTAAAAAGACTCATCACACAATAATCATAATTTCAAAATACAAGCAAACATACTTTTTTCTTTGATTTATATATTAATTTCATGGCCACCATATATTTTGAAAGTTAAAAGGCCCTAAAGCCTAAGGATTTCATGTATACTTTCGGGGCATTAACATCAATTATGGAATCATTTATTAGATATCATGATAGGACGGATTTTTATTGGACATCATACTCTTGTCCATACGCTCGAATGAAAGTTTAATTATTCGAATTTTATAGTTGAAGAGTATCCTCATCATAAAAGCCATCTTAAATTCCAAGTAAAATATATTTCGAGTTATTTTGCCAATGATGGGCATAATCAAAATAAAATTATAATTATAGGGAACTCCATTCAAATTTAGCTCCCAAATGAAGATATAAAAAATAAAAAAATGAAGGAAAAGCCAAAGCAATTAACTGTAGTAGCTTGTGCCTGTGAGAAAACTCAAACCAGAATATAAAATTCTCAAAGAGGCTAATATCTCTGGGCAATGTTTTGTCTAAAAATTCACTCCTTTTGAAAAGTTGAATTTAGATTACTTGAGTATGAATACAATTTGATGGGTATTTTCAGGGCCTGTAGGGATTGATATTCATCTTTTTTTTTTGTATTCCATAAAGAGTGTAAATCATCTACACTCGTGAGTTTGAAAATTGCCATTGTTCTATTTTCCTTTATGTATTTTGTTTTACAGAATATAAATTTAAATAAAAAAATGAGCCCGCTTATATTTATGGCATTTTTAAGGCAACGGACTTGGGTGTTGGAGTGATGTAGGCAAAGGGGGGTCAAAACATTTTGTATTATAATTTTGGAGAGCTCTAGTTCCTTTACTAGAATCAGCTTATTAATGTCTAGTAGAGAACCTTTTCAGCTCATAAATTGAGGTTCATTCCCACCATTTGCTGCCCATTTGGTTCCCCCACCTAGCTCTCCTTCCAATGGTTGATTCCTCCCCCTTTTATTGCCTGTTCCGATCCCCTAGCTGCTGTTCTGGTTCCTTTTGGCTGCTGGTTCCGATTCCATGGCTGCTGGTTCCGATCCGCTCAACTGCCCCTTCGGTTCCTCCCTTGGTTGCTTGTCCCGTGGCTGCTTTTCCCTGGTTTTTGTGTGGCTGTTTGGGAGCTGTTTTCGAATGAATGCAGGTTTGTTTGGGTGTTGTTCTGGACTGAACTTTTGTCCTTCTATTTCCCATGATTTAATGGGTTTAATTAATGATCTTATGGGTTGTTTGGCTTCCCCTTTTCTCCTATTATTATATGATGTCTTGTGAATAAAAATGGGATGTTATGATGCAATTTTTGGAGCCATAAACCTGAGGGTTTTTCTTCTTTCTTAGAAAGGCTTGCGAGCTTGTTCTACCTCTTCTCCTCTTCTTCTAGGAAAGTTTGCGAGCTTGTCCTCTCTTCGTCTTGGGCTTCTTACCTCTTTCTTCTCTCCGCAAGTTCGACACCAATTGTATCTTTTTTCTCGACGGATGAAAAGCAATTTTAGGAGTATTTTATTTTATAAGTTTGTAAGTGTCATTTTTGTTTAAAGTGGAGTCTTTAAAAGTGGTCTTGTATTTTGTTTAAATAGGAGTCTTTAAATATTCTAGGAAGTTTTTCTTTTTTCTTGCAAAAATCAGGGGCTTTTTTCCTAATTTTTTCTTGCATCATGGAGGCTTATCTTTCTCTTATAGATGTGATATTTCATATCTTTTGGAATTGGGATACAATGTTGCAAAACGATTGAGAATAGATGAATGAATGTGTTGATAGGAGGGGCTCAAAGGAGTGAGAGGAATAACAAGCAAGAAAAGAGGATTGAAAAGATACTAGTTAGAATCTTTATATTTCATTATTCGTTCAATGTGCTTTATAAAACCCTGAGGCACCTTTTATATCAAGTAGGGTTCTTAACAGTTAAAGTACGTCAAATCAGCAATAATAGAAATAATTTATTTATCACATAATTAAAACATTTACAAATGCTAATATAACATGTGACAAAGCTCAATTTGTAAACGAATATGATAACCGAATTTTATTAGATCATGATGACCCAATATCATTTCACATGGGTTAAAAGAAACTCTTCTCTGAAGAGTTGGTAGGTAGTGGTTATTGTGGTGGTGGAGGCAAAATAGTGGCATGGGTGTTGTTAATAATAACAACAATATGAACCTGATCACCTATGAAAGGAACGAGGTGTTTTGGCTAAGGATATTAATCTACATCCTGAGTCAAATCAATGGCCTAAGGTAGAATACCATGATAATAGAACTATACAAAAAGTTTATTATGAAGAAGTAGGCAGTAACATAGGGAATTGATGAGCTTCATATGTAACCTTCGTGGTATCTAATGGGTAGTTTGGACGTTTCTATGCGTTATGCCATATATTGCATAAGCACCAATAGGATAATCTAATGGTGATATTTGTGAAATGACAAAGTCAACTGATGATGCATCGAGCAACACTAATTAGGAAATAACTTGTATCTCCATTTGTGGAGTGTGTGAGGCACTAATAGTGGTTGAAGGCTCGCATGATTGAAGTGCGCTGTCGGTCTTAGGTATAAGATCAGCTATGCAAACTCTAGTTCAAACCCATCATTTGGCACAGAGTCAAACTCAACATTAATGTATTATCACACTAAAGCTTACACGCTCAAGAGGGTTTGGGACAATGAGTTTGGTGGAGTTGATATTGGAGTACTGGCTATAGAAGCAACTCTAGATTTTTTTATTTCTTTGAGGAAATCATCCATTTTAGCATTAAATATTATTATAAGTCTTAGGTTGAGTGGAAACTTGATAAGATTTAGTAGATGACTAATCAAGTGCTTTGGCTTTTTATGAGCATCATAATGGAGATGAGGGTGGGCATGGCCTTGATATGATCAATCAAGATAATGATATTATTTAAGATTATAATGATTAATTTAGCATGATTATATTTAGAATGAGAATATGCATGATATGATTAATAATGATCATGATTCAAACCATATAATTTATCTCTTGATATTTTAAAGAGTGGGAATCATAAGTATATTGATAAGAAGAGCAAGATTTATGATATCTCATGTCATTGATAATGTTATCAAAAAGTTCTTGATACAAAGCATATGATACATGTATATGGGTGGTGAGCATGAGACTGTATGAGCATGTCAATGAGTGTGGGTATGCGGGGCACTCATGACTGACATGGAGGGTGATGCTCGGTGGCAGGGTTAGCCGTGTCAAGGTTTGGTGTGGGCTATGAGTGGATGTCGTTCTGTGATGGGCATTGTTTAAATTTGCGCAATATAAGTTGCGGCTTGAGGCCTGTCCTAATACAGTTTCAATAAAAAATGTCTCGAGATATGCCTTGAGCTTTTTTTGGGAGGCGTGCCTCACATCATTGGCATGATATGTACGCATCACCCTATTTATATATTTTGTAATTAAAACTTTCGTAAATCCTAAACTAAAGTCTCGAAGAAAGCACACCTTGCAATGCTAAGCCACAACAACTTCCTCTCTACTGCCTCAATCTTCAGCCCATTGTCTTTGCTGTCGTAGCCATACTATTTCATCTTGGGAGGCATTGGACTTCATGAGTGATGAGGTAGGGGAGAGCAATTTGTTATGATGATGACTCAAATGAAGATCCCCTCAGTGATGACAATGCAGATAACTTCTAAGTTATTTTCATATTATTTTATCTTTCTTTAGAAATTAAATGCGGATTGGAATTGAGAAAGAAGGAATTTAGAGTTGAACTTGATGATATGTAATATTTTTATGTAATTCCTATATTGTATGTTGTTTTGCTCCTGTGATGTTTGGATTTCAATTCTATTTCACACAATTTATGAGTTGCCACTTTACGTCTTGTGAATTTTTATTTCATATGTATGTCAATTTGTTACTTCATAGTTCCATATAAAGTTAATATATTATCCTTTAATATATTATTTGCTTATTATACAAAAAATTACTTTTAACCTTTATTTCATTTTACGCAATTTTTGGATTTTGAGGTTTATGTCTCAAAACATCTTGAGGCTTATGTCTTGCCTCACCGACGAAAAATGTCGTAATACCCAATTGCGCAATTTTAGGCTTTGGTGATGGGTAAAGAGGGTCATAGAGTGAGCGACATTTAGGAAGTGCGATGTTGTGCAGGTTACACGAGTACATGTGGAATGACAAATGTGGATGTGCTGGGATTAAGAAGCTTGCAGTATTTGATGCGGGCACAAACAGATGCACTAATGATTGAGGGGTTTGCGTGTAATAACTATAGTGAGAGGTAAAATGGACGAGCAGAAGAAGTGATTTGCTCTAATACCAATCGATAGATGTTTTATATTGATAGTTAGGGAATAAAAGAATGGGTGAGAGATAGAAGAAGACATAAGTGGAGTGATAGTAGGGGAAATCTTAATATTTCATTTTCATTCATTGTTTCTAATACAACAACCCTAAGACACCTTATATATAAAGTTGGGTCATCTATATTTTTACTAAAAGTATTTCTAACAAAAAAAAATGCAAGATTATATGCATACTTATTACATTTGACTTTGATTTATTTATGCAAAGGTCAATGATCTATATAAAATAATGTGAAATATGCCAGCAAATTTTTTTTAATTGCCTTGTACATGATCTCATTTTGTTTATTTGTGTATGTAGACCTACACAGAGAGTTTAGCATTCTTTATTTTAAATACCATAGCTTATTCAAGTTAAATGATTGTTTTTTATGTCCTCATGTTTTATCCTTATAAGACCAATGAATTTTATTTAAAAAAATCCTTTGTCAGTAAGAGCTTTTGGTATCATTGACCTTGCTCAATATTTTCCCCATGACTGCTGCTTGGTGAACTCTGTTAAGTTTGAGAATTTTTTTGTCCCTACTAGGTCTAGGATTGTATATACAGATCAATTATATTGATTTTTATTTTTGGAAACTTACATAGAACTGGTGAACAACGATAATCTCATTTTGTTATCGCTATATAGGTATATATGACGCTTCATTCTCTTAACTCGTATTTCTGCCTTATTATACTATTATTAGGTGAGTTTGTGGCAAGTGGCAGTGATGATGGGAGATTGTTTATTTGGGAAAAGAGAACAGGAAGACTGGTTAAAGTGCTTCTTGGAGATGACGCTGGTACAGAATAAACCCACGCTTAATGCACATTTTTTTAATCCCTTTATGTATTAAAATGCCCTTTTTCTCTAGTTGTCAATTGTGTCCAGTGCCATCCATTTCATTGCACCATTGCAACTAGTGGAATTGATAATACAATCAAGGTAAATATTGCTGCAGGACTCACCTCTTTTGTTCAATCATCTACTATAAAAGCTAGTGTTTGTTGGACATTATACAGATGTGGAGCCCACATGCTCAAGTTCCGTCAATAGTTGCAGGAGGTGTAGCAGGACCTGATTCAGCTGATGTTCTTAGTATCATGGAAAGTAATCAGCACAAGTTGTTGAATAATCGTGAGGCTTCTTTGTAAGATAACCAATTTGAGCTTACTAGATTTTTTATTGATGCGTAAGACATAATTTCCACTATTCAGTATGGCACGATGATATTTTTATTATGTTAAATATATGAATTGCAAAGTTACATCTTCCATTCTGCAGGAAAACATTTTTCTGTAATATCTGTATTCGAATATGCTGAGGTTGTTTGTGTACAATGTTTTACGTGTTGTTTCATTTATTGTAAAATTCTGCTCATATCTCTTGAATTGTTTCACACCATTGTTTTCATATCTAGTAATGAAGGGATCATTACTGGGCTTTGGTAATTCTCTAATTTTTAAATGGTACCTGGTGTAAACTTTTTCACTCTCTGGACATTTCCAACCCGTTCTATGAGATAAATTGGTACCTTCTTTTATGTTTACCATATAGCATGTGTGAACTTTGCTTAGATTGGTGGAAGCTAGTTCTTTACTTTTATTAGTTGATTTTACCTAAAAATATCAATTTTCTTTCAGCAAGCATTCACCATTCTCTTTATTCTTACTCTGATTTACAAAAAAATGTTAAATGTACCCGTATCTGATTTTGACAGGGATGCCACTTATGGTATCATTTACCAATTTTTTTCTTTAATATATTTTTTCTTGCAGGCCTTTCGAGTTCCTGGAGAGATTTAGGATGCACGAGTTTGCTGAAGGAACTTTACGTCCTTTCGAATGTGCTCAGAGCTGATTTTTGTGTTCAAAGCTCTAGCAACTTTCCATTATTTTAAAAAGGTGCAATAAATGTCTTTTTGGTTATTTTTAATTATGGACTTAGATCTACATGTGACATGGTTTGTGTTTTATTATTGAATACACGGTTCTATTGATGGATTGAATGATGTGCTAGATTATCTTTTGCTAGTTCACAAAATCTAGAATTGTGTGGTAGCCATCTTTCATTTTCATTTCATGATAATTTTGGGGGATAAAAGGATGGATATTAGTTATTAGAATAGTTAAATTGAATTGCAAATCAACAAATGCCATTAGTATTATTTCTACCTATTTTATGAAATTTTGATGTAGTGGCATGACGATGGAAGATCTGTCGAAGCCTTTTGTATTAGCATATGAGGGTGAGTTTTGTACCGCATCATGTAGTTGAAAAAATTATGGATTTAGAAATACTAAATGGTTGGCCTCACCTATAAGTCTAAGTTTGTTGTTGAAAGTGGGGTAGCCACTTATATAACCGACCTTATAGTGATCCTTTTTTTATGCACTCCCTTGCAAGTGGTATCATAACTGATGGTTTGGTGGTGATCAAATGCTTCATTCAATTTGTAGCTCCCTTGGCTCTTTCTCGACTTCTATGATGATTGAGCAAGATTCAAGGTTTGGTGAGTACCATGATGCCCCCATATGGCTGAGTTATTGTTGCATGATTCTCAATGATGTTGAAATGTTTCTATTTGAGGAGAGTGATGGTCAATGTGGGGAACTTCCATATGAGGGAAGATTGTTTGTTTAGTCATAAATTTAATAGTTAAAAAATAATGTTGAAATGTTTCTATTAGAGGCAAGGGAGGTCGGAAGGATCGTAGTCGGCAGGAGATAGTGGTCAGAAAGATCGTTGTCCGGCGATGGAGGTCGGGCGATGGAGGTCTGAAAGACCGTAGTAGGCGACGGAGGTTGGAAGTACCATAGTTTGCAAGAGATAGGGGTCAGAAAGACCGTTATCTTGTGATGGAGGTTGGAAGGACTGTAGTAGGCGATGGAGGTTGGAAGGACTGTAGTAGGCGACGGAGGTTGGAAGGACCATAGTCGGCAGGAGATAAGGGTCAGAAAGACCGTTATGTGGAGATGGAGGTCGGAAGGACCGAAGAAGGCGATGGAGGTCAAAAGGGCCATAGTCGACAGGAGATAGCAGTTAGAAAGACCGTTATCTAGCGATGGAGGTCGGAAGGGCCGTAGTAGGCGACGGAGGTCGGAAGGACCGTAGTCGACAGGAGATAGGGGTCAGAAAGACTATTATCTTGTGATGGAGGTTGGAAGTACCGTAGTCGGTAGGAGACGTCTCAGAAAGACCGTAGGCATAAGGCGATGGTCCAGCGGAAGTCTGAGCGTTATTCGATGGTCTGGCGGAACTCCGACTTCTGTCGGTGGTTTGGCGAAAGTTCAAGCCTCAGTCGGTGGTTCGACGGTGTTTTGGTAGAACTCTGACGTCAGGCGGTGATCCGGCGGCACTCCGGCGTCAGGCGGTGGTTCGACAGAAGTCCGGCGTCAAGCGGTGGTCCTAACAGAAGTCCAGCGTCAGGCGATGGTTCGACAAAACTTCTGGATTAGGTGATGGTTTGGAAGAACTCTGGCGTCAGGTGGTGGTCCGACGGAACTCCGACGTTAGGCGATGGTCCAGCAGAAGTTCGGCGTCAGGCGGTGGTCCTAACGGAAGTCCGACGTCAGGCGGTGGTCCGGCGGAACTCCTGCGTTAGGTGGTGTGGTATGGCAGAACTCCTGCGTCGGGCAGTGATCCGGCAGAACTCCGACGTCAGGTGGTGGTCCTAACGAAAGTCCGGCACCAAGCGTTGGTCCTGACAAAAGTCTGGCGTCATGTAGTGGTCCGGCAGAACTCCTGCGTTAGGTGGTGGTCCGGCAGAACTCTGACGTTGGGTAGTGGTCCGGCAGAACTCTGACGTCGGGTGGTGGTTTGGCGGAACTTCAGGCGTCAGGCGGTGGTCCGGCGGAACTGCAGGCAATGGTCGAGGAGGAGCTTAGGGGCAAGAGCGATATTCGATCTCTCTCTTGCTCTTTTACTTGGGGTTCCCTCTCACGAGAAGTGAGGGGTCTATTTATAGATTTTCTAGAGTGGCATAACCCGTAAATAGGATGAAGATCAAGGGTAAATGGGGAGTGGCTTGGATGGATGGCCGATGTTGAATCCCTTGATCGTGGACAATTCGCTAGATATTTGAAGGTCTTAATGATGTCGGAATTCAGTGATCTTAGGCTCATTGGATTCGTCTAGTCGAGCCGCTCAATTCGACTATAAGCATGTCACATTTGGAAACCGTTTGGAAATCCAAATTGTTGTTTGAACCTTCCAACGCCGCTTCGGGTCCTTGATTTGGATCCATTTGGGCTCGATTGAGTCGAATTTGGTGTCGTTGGGTTCGTATTTCCGAGACGGTTAGTTCAACTGTAAGTTTGCTGCAATTGGAGTTTGGATGGTCCCTATTTTAATTTCGGAAGTTTCTAGCTTGAAGTTTGCCTCGAGATTTGTGCCCGATCAAGATAATTTTTTGATAATGTATTAACTTTCATATTTGAAAATTAGCTTTATTAGTAGAATGTGGTGAGAATTCCTTGGTCGCCATCCATTTTAAGTTCTCTAATTCCTTTTCGATATTTCTATCCCAGAACTGCTAAAACTTTTGAAGACAAGCTTTCCCATTTCCGTTGTACCTCCTTCCTCACCACTCCTTTACTTCTTTGCTTCTGTTTGGAGTTTTAGGCTGCGTTTGGAACAACTTTTTTGTTGATTTCTAAAACAGCTTTTATACAAATTTCTTGAATTAAAAAATTTTATACTAAAAAATTATTTTAGGAAGCAATACGAAAGTTGTCCCAAACGAAAGCCTTAGAAAAAATTAAAGATACACTTCTTATTTTCTATATAGTTTCACTTGATCAATGCTTTTCATTTAATAACTCTTGAATTGTATCATTTGATATCACATAATCTGCATCTTTTTCACTCTGAGGAAGAACACATTCATGAATTTTACCGGTAAAGTAATTTATCAGTTATTTATTCGAGCTTCTGTTTCTCCATTTATGAAAAGCGGGCTTGCATTGAAGGACTGAAGGAGGCTATTACCCAAAATTAGTCATCGGTTGTGCTCTGTTTTCTGGAGGATTTCACTGTGATGGTTATTTATTCCTTCTACAATTCCTGATTGCAGTTGAGGACAAAAAGATCGAAAAACTTGGCTGAAGGCTTTATAATTTTGGGCAAGCGAGCTGATTTGATTGGCTTTGTTTATAACTATTGCACCTCGTTAGTAGTCTTTGAGGTTTGATGTAAATAATGTGTGTAAACTTTTCTTAGTGTTTTTAAGGCTCTGTATTCAAATCTTTCAATCTCTTGTAAATATATTGGATGGGCAAAGAAAAATGATTTGAGCCGTTGAAACTCTGCCTAAATAATGTTCATTATTACAAGTGCTGCCCCTCAGAATTGACTGTATTCGGTTAATGCAGCGAAGTCCAAAAGCATGTAAAGAGCTAGTTTGAAAAGTGAAGGCATTGAGTTGTTAAAGAAAGGGGTGGTGGGAATCTCTTTTTTTTTTTTTTTTTTTTTTTTTTTTTTTTCTATATTTTATTTTTTTTAATTAATCGTTGGGAAAAAATAGGCATATTATTTGTTTATAAAGCCCTTTGATTATAATGTAAATATAAAGTTTTAAGTAAATGTAAAGTAAGAGTATTAGGTTTTATGAGGGATATTTTTTTACCGCTTTGATACAGTTTTTGGCTTCGTTTGGGACGGTTTATTTACTACTTTCTAAAACGTAGTTTTAGTACAAATTTTTTTATTTTTGTACTAAAACTCCGTTTTAGAAAGCAGTAAAAAGCTGTCCCAAACAAAACCTTTACTTGGCAAGTATTTTTCATCGCTTTTAATAATTTTCTTAGCAAGGAAGTTGTTTTGTACAATTGTTTTTAAAAAAGCTGTTTTCTTTACTGTGGTTTTATAATCACTTATAAAAATTGGAGCCTTGGAGGACTATAAAAAATGCTTCTTGGAATTCAAGTGGGAAAAGAAAAATAAAGGGTATGTGAAGTGCTTTTGTTTGAATACTAAGGTTTAATTTGGGACGACTTTCTTACTGCTTTTAAAATAATTTTTTAGTTAAAAAATTAAAAATTTTATATTAAAAAGCTGCTTTAAAAAGCAGTAAAAAAGTTCTCCCAAACAAAGCTTAAGGCTTTGTATGAGGCGTCTTTCTTAATGCTTTTTGAAGTAGTTTTTTAATATAATAATTTATTTTATGATGATTTAATTATTATTAATTATACTGAAAATGCAAAAGATGATCGAGCAGTAAATGGATTTCCTCTTAAATGAGTTATAATTTTATTATTATGCTTTTAATTTTTAAGCAAAGCTAGAGCATCTCATTAGAAATACAAACAAGGAATTTATGCCCCTCTAAATGTTAATATTTTCAATGGATACCCTTAGTTTATCAGGCAATTATTTTGGTCCATCAGATCAAAAGAATTAGTAATTTGTAAATCTTAAGCAGAAATCTTATATAGATTTATTTAGACATTAATGTATTATAAACTTTATATATATATATATATATATATATATATATATATATATATATATATATATATATATATATATATATATATATATATATATATATAAAACACAGTTTTTAAAGCAAATTCAGCACTTACGACCTTATCTTGATACAATTATTTTTTAATATTAAAATAAACTATTTAATATTTCGATCTAAATTTATAATTGTAAAAAGAAAGGGAGATTCTTAAATATTTTAATTTTTATTTGAAATAATAATAACATTTTATTTTAAATATAAAACTATTTTAAAAAATATATATTAATACTCCTTAAAAGAGAAAATATGACTAATTTATGTCATCTTTTTTATTGATTTATAAAGCAAATTTTTAATATAAATTTTTTTAATTTAAATAATTTTTATTTTAAAAAATAATTTTAAAATACAGTAAGAAAGCCGCCTCAAATGAAGCCTAAAGTTAAGATATTTTAAAACTTTGATGAGATGAATATCAATTCTTATGTCACATTCATATTAAAATAAAATTAAAGAAATAATAATAATAATAATAAAATTAAAGTTATTAAATTTTTTTTGATAAATTTTAATTAGAATTTTCTGAGCCAATTCTTCTCTTGCTCTATATTGATTTGATCCTTATCTTCGCCATCAATTTCACTTTAGATGATCGTGATGTGATTGAATTGCCAAATTGCTCAAGTCAATCACGCTTGAATTGCCAAATTGCTCAATTCCACCATTAGCTATCCAGAGTAATTTTTCCATGCATACCCTTTCCCTTTGCTTCAACGTCTGTGAGGCCAGTTCATCAGACCCTCTTTTCCTCCCATAAGAGAACAAATTTTCATTAATATTATATATGTTTTTTTAAGAGGCTTTTTTAAAGAGAGTAAGGGAAGTGTAAATTATGAGAAGGGGAAGTTGCTAAAGATTTGGTGCAGAGTTGAAGAAAACCTCAAATATTTTGATGCTGTGCGTTGATGTTGTGGAAATCGTCAAATAATTTGATATTGGCACTGATTTCAAGTGGGTGAAAACCTCAAAAATATTATCATAGTTCTCACATATCGAGAAAGAGAGAACAGAGAGTAGTAGAGAAACTGAGAAAGAAATATTCTCTCCCCTCATCTCTCTCTATCTTCTCTTCTCTCTTTTGATCTCGATCTCTTCCCATCTCACTCTCCTTCTCTTTTTTTTTTGGGACATTTGGGCCATTTAAGGCAAACTCACACACACAACGCATACACAAGGACTCGAACCTTGAACCTCTTAGTTGGAGCCTAAGCTCTCAACCAATAGGCCAAGGGGAGTTGTGTCACTCTCCTTCTCTTGAGATCCTATCTCTTTCTTATCATGTCTCTCTCTATCCCCTTCTCTCTCTCTCTCTCTCTCTCTCTCTCTCTGCACGTTTCTCCCCCCATTTATCACTCTCATACACACCCTGTCATTCTCTTTGTGCTAACTGCATCAATTATTTTGGTGTTTCCCCTGATGTGTGAATAATGCTTACGACAAATTAATTGGCAATTTCCACAATATGAACACGCCGTGCCACAATTTTTTGACATTTTGTTCAAAAAAAAAAAAAAAAAAGTATGCGCTAAATTCTTTAGCCACTTCACTCTTTTTTTATGCTTCATTGGGGACGGCTTTTTTATTGCTTTCTAAAACGGAGTTTAGTAAAAAATAAAAAAATTTGTACTAAAACTCCGTTTTAGAAAGCAGCAAAAAAGTCATCCCAAACGAAGCCTAAATTTCGACTGAAATACGCTCTCTATCATAATTGAAATACGCTCCTCCTTAAAAAAAGTTATATTATGAAGCTTAACATAATGTATTTGCACTCAATTTATTTAAAAAAATAGTACTGAAATATAAATAAAAAAAAGGAAGAGGCTCACAATTTTCTTCAGAAATTGTGGCCTGCTTGATTTTATTTTTGTCTTTTATTAATAAAAAAGGCCGGAAATTAAAGGGTAAAAAAATGTAATTATGCCTCCTTAGGCTATACTTTTAATAAAATTTATTAATGTTATTTATGATGTATTTATAACAGCTCTTTTCATAGTCTTAATTTTTTAAATTTTCAAAATTTTATGCAAAACAATTTCTACTAACTATAACTGTTATAATAAATCTCCTCATTTAAAAAAAAAATTTATTATCTCGAAATAATTTTTAAAAACTATCATTCTTACCCTAATTTTACATAGCCACCACCATTTTTTTCACAAACTAAACTGATAAAATATAACCTACCCACCACGGGGTGGCCTGGTGGTGGAGACTTGGCTGGCCAAAGGCCAGGTCCCAAGTTCGAATCCCCTCAGCACCTCGTGAAAGCCCTAAGTGTCGGCCCGTGTAGATGGTGTGGGTTGCACGCAAGGTCGACCAGAGAGATTAGTGGCCGAAGGCCGACACTACCCCCCCCCCCCCCCCCCCCCCCCCCACAAAAAAAAAAAAAAAAAAAAAAAAAAAAAAAAAAAAAAAAAAAAATATATATATATATATATATATATATATATATATATATATATATATATATATATATATATATATATATATATATATATATATATATATATATATATATATATATATAACCTACCAAAATTTTTCTCACAAATTTTAAAATATCATAAAATGTTTATAAAAAAAATTTATTATTAACAATTATTTTACAATTAATTTTACAGAGCAATAATGAAAGGACCATTTTTTTCATCTCTCTTAAATTATAATAATTTCATTTTTTTTAATAACAACTGTCTGATATTATTATCCCAAGTGAAATACTATAAATAGTGGTATTTCTCTAAATACACGAATTACTCGCACTTCTCTTCCTGCTCTTCCTCTCCTCCTCTTCATCTCCTCCTCCTTATACAGGAGGGAAGAGAAAAGGTGAAAGAGAGAGGGAGAGAGAGAGTGTGTGAGAAAAATATCATGGCTAGCAAACTCGCCGGAGCCTCGCCGACGCCGGCAACATCATCTCCTCCTCGGTCGCCGGCAGCAGTCTGTTGCATGTGCGGCGATCACGGTCTTGCCCGTGAGCTCTTCCGGTGCAGAGTCTGCTTCTTCCGGTCTCAGCACAAGTATATTTCCCTTACCTAAGCCTTCAACCCTTCAATCTCTTCAGTCTCTTTTGATTTTTATTTGATCAATTAGCCATAATGATAAGATTAATTGCCAGAGATATAAACAAAAAATTAAATAGAAATGACAATTTAGAGTTTCAAAACTTTTAGTGAGGAGCTCAATTTTCATAATAAATTTATTCCGGAGCTTCTCTGAACAAAATCTTTCAGAAACTTCTAACAGAATACCTTTTTCTGATTATAAAATTAGAAAAAAAAAATTCTTTGTTTCAGCATCGTTTAATCAATAATATTATCAATCAAATAACCATTGCAGAAAATCACAGAAAACAAGTAGATGACATTATTTAAAAGAATTATTATTGTTGAAAACACAAAATTCATGAAAAATAAAAAATACAAACGAACCAAAATTACTGCTTCAGATCGATCAACGCCAATTTAATTTTTTTCCCTGCGATCATCAAACAGATACTGTAGCAATCTCTACCCCAAAGCACGCTCTTATGAAACTTGCAACTGGTGTTTAAGGGAAGATATAAGAACCAGTAAGCTCTCTTTGGAAGCAGAACTGTCCATCGCCGGCAATAATATCTCAGCACTACTTTTGACGCCGGTTGCCCAAAGAAGCAGTGGCTGCGGAAACTTCACCGCCGGCGGAGGACTAAAGCTCACCCAGCGGTCTTTTACTCCGTTGCTCAGTAAGCCGGCGAAGAAGCAAAGATTAATGCCGGCGGAGCGGCCGCAAAGCAGTGGGAATAGGAAGGGGAGGCAGGTGTTCAGAGGTAAGGTTAGGAGGTATAAACTCTTGGAAGAGGTCATTTGCTAAAGATAAGAGGGTATTATTGGAAATGGAAAAACAAATATGTAGTAAAAAGAGAGAGAGAAAAAGAAAGGCTAATATATATTTAGTTAGTACTTATTTTTAATTTCTTAATTAATTAGGCCTTTCTCAAAAATACCCAAAATTTCCTTCTTAGTGGGAAAAATGATTATTACATTTCAATTTTATAATAAAGCTTATATTATTTTAATTGATTTTTTGTGTATTTTATTTTGGAATTGATGCTGTGGCATTTGTCTCTATGGTGATTGATTGAGGGCTTTGGCTTTATTAAAGAGATTTTAAAACAAGGAAGAGATAAAAAATGTGTACATTTCTTAAAAAGAATGATGAGAAGGTGTATATATATATATATATATATATATATATATATATATATATATATATATATATATATATATATATATATATATATTATAAAAAATGTTGAGTATGTGATAAAATTAAGAATTTTAAAACAAGGAAGAGAGATAAAATTAAAAAGAATTAATTAAAAATTAGTTGGAGCAAATACTATGAAAGATATCTAAAGGATTGTGATAATAAATTCAAATATTTTGAGCATATAATACTAAATTGTAAAATGTCCCCAAAAAAAAAAAGAAGAAGCTAAAACTAATGCAAAAACTCAACATATGTTGAACAAAGATGACAACTTTGTACTAAAACATGAAAATATTTGCTTATAATAGAAATTTTATCTCATCCATTACTTATCAACAAGGAATAAGAATGAGGATGCATAAAGAAGATTCAAAGTTGGGATAAGACTAAAGGTGATGTTGATGAGAAGAGAATAATTCTTCCTTGGAATTATTTTCTTGTGCAATAGAAGCTCATAAGAAATGATCTCAATAGGATTAGATGAGTTGGGGAGAAGAGTACTTTAACATTCACAAATTAAATTTAGGTTTCGCTTAGGACAGCTTTCTTAATGTTTTCTAAAACAGTTTTATAGAACAAAATTTCTAGTTCAAAAAATTTTGTAATGAGAACTAGTTTAGAAAGAAGTAAAAAGCTAAAAAAGGGTCGGTTGGCTATGTATGCCACGCACATCTTTTAATTGATGGGCGTTGTATGGTTATCAAGACATATGGCTGACATAATTTATGGATCTTATAGGGTTGGCTTGCCCGGCTAACCCTCTTAAAAAGGAAAAAAAAGAAAAAAGAAAGAAGTAAAAAAGCTATCACAAATGAAGTCTTAAAATCATGCTAGTGTTACATATTTTATTAAATCTGATTAGTCACGGCCCTTCATGCAATCCCACCATGTCTAGAACATCAAATATGAGAGGGCATAAGGGCTAGTTTAGCTTGAACATAGAAAGAGTTACCATTTAATCATGATATATGGTTGTAAATTAGCTTGATTGAGCCATACTATGTGACTCAATTTCATTTTTTGTATTTCTTTCATCAAGATCCATTATGAACATTTTGTTCAAGTTTTTATTACTTTTTTGTTGAGTTTGAGCCTTAATGAAACTTTTATTAAGCTTAGCAAACTATTTATATAATATTGATGATTCAAATAAAAGCTTAATTACTATCAATTAACATGTTCATAAAATAAAATAAAAATCACTGAGCATTAATTCTAATACTTTATTAATTAAAACATAGATTTTAAAACTATATGTTTAATTTTTATTTTTAACACTAATAGAAAGAAAAATTAAAAATTCAAGTTGCCCATTTAATTATCTTTTGAATATTTTCATAATCGTTACATTCTAACAATATATAGATAATTTTTGAGGTTCATAGAATATAAAAAATGTATATAATAGCATATAATAAGTTATTAATAAATTAATAAATTGTGATTGAATAAGCATATAATGGAGTTTTTAGTGATCCACTTATTGAATAATACAATAGCATGTCTATAAACATAAATGAACAAAAATTTAATGTCTAGTTTATTTATTTAGATGTTGAGCTTTAAAAAAATTATCCAAATATCTATAATTATTTAAATAAATAAACATAAAAGTGTCTTGTATGATTTTTTTTGGGTTAAAACCCTCAATTGGGGCCTACGCGTTGAAATCAAAAATCGGTTACAAGATCCTTAAAAGGATCCTCCAGCTTACTACTGCTCAAAGGAGCTACAAGCCAAAAAGGGACAAAAAAACATAAGAGCCGGAGGTTCCTTATCCTACGAGTACAAGAAAAGCATAAGTAAAAGCTAGAGCTGTGAGTAGACAGCACCCAAAAAAGGAAGAGCATATAAGTCCCATTCAGCTCAATCTTCCGACAAAAAAACTGAAACACAAAAAGATTGAAATACGAAATATAAACTAAGAGTACCTTGCGGTCATTGAAGCTCCCTAATATATTTAAAATATCCCTGCAAGAAGCACTCCAAAAAACGATATTAGTAAGATAAACATTATCATAATTAACAATAAGATCCATTAAAATCGTAACAGCAGAGATACCAAAATTATAAGCACGGAAGGAAAGCTTAACTCCCGGATACAGGCAAATACTCAAATCATAGCATAAGTTTTTCATAACAAGCCACAAAGCAATAGAAGCCATGCAGCTAGAAACATACAGCCAAAAAATTAGAATCAGACAATAACAAATCCACCAATTCCAACAACAAAAATTAAGCATGACGAACATAAGGAAGACCCGATTTATCCAGAGAGATCATGCCTTTGAGAGGGGAAGGCAAATCCATAACAGAAAAATTATGAAAACTGAGGCTTTGGGCCCTAACTTTAGCCAACCAATCAGCACAAACATTCCCTTCACGATAAATATGGGAGATATTACAAGAAAGCTCACCAATCATCATCTTAATTTTTCTAATAGTATAGAAATCTTGAGGGTTGCCAACATTGTTCTCAGAAATGACATGAATAACATTTTTAGAATCAACCTCAACATTAACATGATGGTAAGCCAGACTCAAACAACGGTCTAAACCAAAACATAAACTCAACAGTTCAGCAGACAGCACATAGCAGAAATCCAGAGGCCCAGAAAAAACATCCACGTGATTGCCAAGATGATCACGAATAATGCCACCAATACCCGCAGAATTAATACCAACAGATCCATCAGTATTCAGTTTCACAAAAGGGAAATCAGGTTTTGACCATCTAACAATCCTAACCAGCCTCACCTCAGCAGCAACATCAACGTTTAAACCAAAAAAACTCAACCAAACCATTACAATTCTTAAAATTCTTACAAGAAATCAGGTTAACAGAAATTAACTGTAACACCTTGTTCCTAACATTAGTAATAATCTGATTGGCATTCATCTTAATACCCTCGTGCTTAGACTCATTACGCGCTTTCCACAAATACCAAATAATCAAAATAGGGAGTAAGTTAAGAATATGGCCCTTACCTTTAATAAACCACATATTAAGAAAATCCTTTAACTCCCCATGACTAGGAATAACCTCCAAACCAGCCAAATTACTGAAATGGTACCAAACATGCTGAGCAATAGAGCTATTAATAAAAATGCGATGTATACTCTCAATATTGGCACAACATTGGCATTTAGAAACAAGACAAAAACCTTTTTTTCCATAATCTACTATCCACAGACAAATACCACTTAAGACATCTCCAAGTAAGTAAAGAATAAGAAACAAGAATGGTATTATGCCACAAAGCTTGATAAATATGAGAAGTATCTTCTTTAAGTCTAATATGCTCCCATAGATTTTTAAAACTGAAAATACCCGTAGAAGAGAATTTGAACATAATTTTATCTTTGATGTGTAGTTGTAACGGGATATAATAAACTCAAAAATCTCATGAGGAATAACCTCACGCAACATGTCAATATTCCAATGACCATTGATAAGAAAAGCATTCACCTTAATATTAGCAATGGTGTAAGTATTAAGATACTTGTCAATAGAAGAAAATCCCAGCCAATTTTCTTGCCAGAAAGACACTTCACCATCACCGATACCCCATTTAATGTTCAAATCAGCCTCCCTTTTAATTTTACAATTTTTTTTCCAAACAGTAGAGTCAGAATTTTTGTAATGAGCAATTAAGGGGTGCAAGCCTTTGCAATACTTAGCTAACATAAATTGAGCCCAAAGACTAGTATTAGAACGCAAAGTGAACCAAAGCTTATGAGAAAAATCTTGCACCGTGTCAGTAATAGACTTGCATCCCAGAGCGCCTTCCTTATAAACACCACACAGCTTATTCCATTTGGCCCATTTAATACCAGGTTTGTTATAAGAAGCACCCCAAAAAAACTTGTTAATCATAATCTCCATTCTATTACAAACATTAACCGGAGGATGCAACGTATGAAATATAAAAATAGGAATGGAATTCAAAACACTTTTAACCAAAGTTAACCTACCTCCAAAAGAAAGAAATTTAGACGACCAATGCATGAATTTCCTTTGAAAATAGTGAAAATATTATAAAAAAGATTAATATTTTTCCTACCTTTAGTGAGAGGCGTACCAAGGTATTTGATAGGCAAAGAAGAGGAGTTAAACTCACATAAACGTTTAATCTTGTTAGAACGAGTAGTATTCACAGATTTGCCAGTGATAAAGTTACTCTTATCTCTTTTAATAGAAAGACTACTAGCATTCTGAAACACATCAAAAAAGTTAACCAAAATTTTAACATTTTTTATAGAAGCATTAGAGAAGATGATGAAATCATCCGCAAAACTAAGGTGAAATCGGAAATCCACCAGCAATACGAAAAATAAGGTTAGGAAACCTCCTGTAAAGATGTTCAAAACCCATAAACAGGTACTCCATAGCAATAATAAAAAAAGAAGGGGATAATGGACCCCCCTGACAAAGGCCATTTTGAGACTTAAAAAAGCCATGGTTCCTACCATTAAAGATAATAGAAAAGAAACAATTATCAATGCTATTCTTAATAAGATTAAGAAAAGATTGATTAAAGTCAAACAAAGATAACACTTTATACAGAAATTTCCAATTTAAATTGTCATAAGCCTTAGTAATATCAAGTTTAAAAAGGATATTATCACTAGTACTTTTAATGTTAATATCATGAACCAGTTCTTGAGCTAATAAAATGTTATAAAAAATACTCCTCCCTTTAACAAAATCAGTTTGATTAGAATATATAATTCTAGGCAAAATAGTAGATAATCTAGAGGCAATAATTTTCACCACAAGTTTGTTAAAAAAAGTGCAAAGAGTAATAGGTCTAAAATCATTCCAAAAGATAGTGTTATCTTTTTTGGGGATAAGGACAATATTAGTGCAGGAAAAAACTTTAGGGTAAGGCTTCCCAGTGAAGAACTCATGAACAGCGTCCATCACATTAGATTTGATGATATCCCAAGATTTAACAAAAAATTTAGTAGTTAATTTGTAGTATTATTCAAATATTGTATATTTTTTATATAAGTCGCTTTGCTTTCATTGATCATTTGTCTTATAAATTTTATGATAAATAAGTAAATTTAAGGGTCCCAATATATGTGAATAGTAGTTGCCACATATCATAGTGTGGGGGCATTAATGTTTGAGATATAGATCTATATATGGTAGTTGACAGATCCTATCACAATTATTGTCTGAATTTGTTGCTAGTGGTAGATGGAAATCACCTCAAAAGTGTGCTAACTTCTTTTTCTAGCACCTAATCAAATCAACCATCATAATTAGGAAAACCATAATAGCTCAATCACAATCAAATTGGCAATGCAATTATACAAGTTTGGAGCAATTAGAATGGATTAATAAAAGAAATTGTATTAATTTTATGAAGGAATTGGGATTTTATTAAATTACTATGAATTATAATAAATTTGTTTTAGTTTATTGGCATTAAAAGTAAGAAAAATCAAATTATGAATCTAATTATTATTTTTATTTGAACATTTAATTAAAAAAGAAAGTGTATTAAGAATGTTATAAAAGATATGTTTACAGTATCAAAAGGAAAAGCTCCCAATAGTAAAATTGTTTGTGGTGAAATCAAAATGTGAAAAAAAAAACTTTGTTATAAAAATTGATTTAGATTTAAAAGCTCAAAAAATTGAGAAAGATAAAGGGATTCGTAAGGAATATATATAAGAAAATAATATACGATGTCAAGAACTTAATTTTTAATGATTTATATACTAAATTAGATATTAGGGGGCTAATGATGAATGCATAAGTTAACTAAGCCTAGAAATAAGAGAGAATGATTTAGTTCAAAATAAGTGTATTAAGGATGAATATAAAAAAGTATTTTTATTAAAAACATAAAATTCAACATAGGTGTATGCGATTTTTCGATAAATTTTTTCAATAACGATTGAAATAATATGATAGATTTTAGTGACCTTAGATTCCTAAATAAAAATAAATATTTTTATTTTTATCGTCATATTAGTAAAACTGAAGATAGAAATGCTTTAAATAAAATAAATTGTTGAAAAACTGTTAAACCTGAATAAAGGCGTGAAAATGCTTATGAGACGAAGGAATTTTTTGACTTAAGAAACTTTTTAATATTATTTTGAAGACTACAAAAAATATTTTTTATTTTATTATTAAAGTTATAAAATTCATCTTGGTTAAAATTAAATCACCGTGACCTAATAATTCATTTAGTTGAAAATTTCCCAAATGATTGATCAAATAGGAAAATTGGCATGTTGGTCTGTGAACTGTTCATTAACATTTTCTTATGTGGTCACTATCAGCCAGTGAGTTTGGCCTGTAAATTTGGACGAATCAATCCGCCAAAAAATAGTCTAAGACAGTAAATTGCTGCAGGCTACTTAACGCTAATGGCTTCCGTAAATAGTAAATACAGCTGCAATTACTCTATAGTTATATCAAAATTAAAATTATTATTATTTTATTAAATAAGTTTTATTTTGGCTTCAATAAGACTGTCCTCAAGTAAACATACTTGACATGGTAAAGGGCATCATTGAAGGGAATCTCATATCATCTATCGTAAGTAGGAGAAATTATTTTGTGCGGAGTCTAGACGAGACTTCTCGTTCGGACTGTGAGTACACATATTATGTATAAATAATGTGCATAAAAAATTGATACACTGTGTATAAATATATATATATTGTGTACACTGTCATGTCCAGACAATTCTTTCGATCCAAATTCCAACAACAACAGCAACAACAACAACATCAAGCTTTAATTTTACCCCACTACATGGGGTCGGCTACATGAATCCTTTTTCTCCATTGTGTCCTATTAAAGGTCAAATTCTCGTTTAAATCTAATAAAGAAAGGTCATTCCTAATATTTTCTAGCCAAGTCTTTTTAGGTCTGCCTCTATCTTTCTTAATATAAGTCAAATCTAATACCTCTACTCTCCTAACCGGGTCATTGGAAGACCACCGTTTTATGTGACCAAATCATGTAAGGCGACTCTCTCTAATCTTATCTTCTACTGGAGATACTCCAAACTTTTCACGTATATGCTCATTTCGTATCATATCTCTAAGGGTAAAACCACTCATCCACCTGAGCATCCTCATCTCTTTTAATGGCCAACATTCAGCACCATAAAACATTGCATGCCTCACTACCATATTATAGAATTTTCCCTTAAGTTTGAAGGGGTACTTTTCTACCACACAACAAGCCCGATGCATTCCTCTACTTCAACCATCCAACTTGAATTCTGCTGATAATATCCCCATCTATTTCACCATCACTCTGAACAATAGATCCAAGATATCTAAAACGTGTACCCCTCACTAGGTCTATTACTACTAAAATTATACTCTATATATTCCATTTTAGATCTACTCAAACGAAACCCTTTAGCCTCTAATGTTAACATCCATAATTCAAGTTTACTTTCAACTCCCTCTCTAGTCTTATCAACAAGAAGAATATCATCAGCAAAAAATATACACTAAGGTACATCCTCTTGCAAATGTCTAGTGAGAACATCCATGACTAAAGCAAAAAGGTATGAGCTTAAGGCTGATCCTTGATGTAACCCAACCGAAATAGGGAAATACTTTGTCAAACCACCTTATATTTGAACACAAGTAATAGCTCCTGCATACATATCTGTAATGATTTGAATATAAGCATTATTAACTCCTTTCTTTTCAAGAACTCTCCATAGCACTTCTCTTGGAACTTTATCATATGTTTTTTTTTTTTTTCTAAATCAATAAATATCATATGTAGATCTTCCTTATTTTCTCTATATTTTTCCATCAAACCTCTTAATAAATGTATGACTTCCATAGTCAACCTATCCGTCATGAATCCAAATTGATTTTGAGAAACATTAGTATCACGCCGCAACCTATGTTCCATAACTCGCTCCCATAGCTTTAAAGTATGACGCATTAACTTAATTCTCTAACCAAGTCTTTCGATCCAAACTCCGCACAAAATAATTTCTCCTTACGTAGGGGCGGTTTGTAGGGAAAAAAATGCTTTAGACATATAAATCTTTGAGGATCAATTCAAGATATTTTTTTTTATTATTTTATTTTTAAATAATAATTATAATTTTATTTAGTTATTATTTTCGTATTGTTTTTCTGATTGTTTTTTAGATATTTTTATAATAAAAAAAATATTTTTATAATCAAGTCTATTTGAGATGATTGTAATTTTTTATGAAGTTAGTTGTTAAGTTATTGTGAAAAAATAACTTCGTTATTATGTTTGTACAAAATATATTTCCATTATAGAAATTTTTAAAAAGCATTGAAAATGCAATAAGAAAGCAGGAGCCAAACAAAAATATGATTGCTATTTGAAAAATAAAACAATCAAAACACTATCCCAAACAGATCCTAAGTTAATTATTTTTCTCATATCAATTTCATAAATAATTTTATAAAATGTTAGAGTTGTTTCAAACAAATTCTTAGACTTCGTTTGGAACAGTTTTTCTACAGCTTCTTATAAGATATTTTTTACTAAAAAAAACTATTTTAATAAACATTAAAAAATTTATCCCAAACAAAACTTTAGATTTCACTTATAACATGCTGCGTTTTGAAGGATACTGAGATTTGATTGTGAATAAAGGCCATGAATTTTGGCTCTCAGATGTAGATGAGAAGGCGTATGTTCTTATGATTTATTATTATTTTTAAGTAAAAAGAGGCAGCCCTCTGCAGCAATTGCTTTTGGTAGTATTTAGAATTACTGCTTCCATAAAAACTTCAGTTGCGTGCAAACTCTAAACAGCAATAAAACAAGGCAAATAATAACAAAAAGACAGATTGTAAACTAGAGAAGATATTTACCAGTTCAATCATTATTTTATGTTGCCAACTTCAGCAACAGTTACAGCAACCATTTTTTGTTTGAAATTTGGGGGTTCTGCTTAGCCACTTCATTAACAAAAAAAAAATAAATAAGAGATTATATATAAAGTTTTTAATAAAGAAAAAAAGTAAGTTAAAAAAGGGCCTCCTCTCAACTGATAAAAAAATATATAAAAAGGACCTAAGGTATTAGTTCTATGTGAAATATGATATGATTGCGTCTATTAATCGGGTTGTATTGTTGTCTCGAATCTTAATTTTATTAGTTGAGTTCGTTAGGGGGTTGGAGGGGGTCCTCTACTACTTGGGTTTTGAATAAGTAATTTAGAAATGATGTAGCATTTTGCATCTTTTTGTTGATTTGGAATTAATTCTAAATACAAATAAACTTTATTTTAGAAAGCTTTAATGCTCATTATTTATTTGATTAAGGGGTTGATTATTTTTTCTAATTAAGTTGATTTGATTGGAGATTTGATTGATACATTAATTAGGGGATTTAATTATTACATTAATTAGGAGTTTGATTGAAGATTTGATTGATGCATTAATTAGGGAGCTAATTTATTTCCAAAATTATGTGATTTGATTGGAATTAGATTAGAATGTTTTTTTCTTAATTGTTTTCCCTCAAATCTATAAATAAAGCCTAAGGGTTATTATATTATATGCATGAGAAAAAGAGAGAGCATGAGAGCCTATTGTAATCCATATTGTTATCTAAATTAGTGAAATCATCATTTCCTCCCCACAAACATAGGCATCTTCGTCGAGACACAAAAATCGTCTTGTTTCTTGTGTTAGTGTTGTGTGAATTTTATTTCCGCTGCGATTGTTTGCACAACACTTCTTACGAACTCTAAGATATTGCATTTAAAGCTATCAATTTCTTCGTTATTCTCTAGAAAGTGCCACACACTATAGTTTGTTTGGCTCTTTTTTCTCCAGAAGTGATCTTATTGTGCTCAATCTAAATATATAAAGCAATAAAATGAATAGAAATGAGAGAAAATTTTTCGTGATCTTACAAGAAAAATACTTTTGTGTTGCAAAACTTGTGAAAAAGAACACCCCCATATGAAAGAATTGTTCATTTGGAATTAACATTGCAGTAATCCAAAAGATTTACCAATTTTATGAGCTGTATCTATAATATAATAAATTTCAATATCAAATGGCAAGACTATTTGATATTTTGTGCTAGAAAATTGTTTTTTACGAAAGTTTAAAGAAAAAATTCATTTAAAAAAAAACTTTCCACACAACAATTTTACAGTCAGTTTACAAAAGAACTATAATGGTCATAAACAAAAAAGAAGTGTGACGCTTTCTAGAGTCAAATGAAGAAATTGATAGCTTTAAGAGCAATATCCTAGAGTTTGTAAAAAATATTGTGCAAACAATTGCAGCGTAAACAAAATTCACACAACAAAAATACAAGAAACATGACGATTTAAGTATTTCGACGAAGATGCCTTTGTCCATAGGGATGAGATGATGGTTTTACTAATTTGGAGTAATAGGGATTATAATAGGCTTCCTCTTTTTCTGATGCATACGTACAATACAGTAGTCATTAGGCCTTAGTTATACATTTGAGGGGAAACAATTAAAGAAAAAACTTTCTAATCTAATTCCAATTAAATCCCAATCAAAGCACATAATTAAGAAATAAATCAAATCCCTAATTAATGCATCAATCAAACCTTCAATCAAATCTCTAATTAATGCAATAATTAGATCCCTTAATTAATGTATCAATCAAATCTCCAATCAAATCAACTTAATTAAAAATAATGAACTCCTTAATCAAATAATTAATGAGCCATTAAAATTTTCTAAAACTTATTTGTATTTGGAAATAATTCCAAATCAACAAAAAGATGCAAAATGCTACATCATTTCTAAATAAATTTTTGCTCCTCCGTCCTTTAATCTCTCTCTCTCTCTCTCTCTCTCTCTCTCTCTCTCTCTCTCTCTCTCTCTCTCTCTCTCTCTCTTTAACCAAAACACAAATATATTAATAAGAAGAAAACGGTTACAACATCAAGAGGGCAAACAAGAAAAGAAAAAGACAAAATACAATAAAAAATGGGCTCAGTATTTGGCCGAGGCTCCCAGCATCCCTGACGCCTCGCACGGACCATCCAATAAGGTGAAGATTGCGCCCAGAAACCAACCAACTCTACGAACTGTTGAGTCTAGTAATTAGGTTGTTAAGCCTAAGTAAATGTCCCACGGCTACCAAGAGGGGGGTGAATTGGTAGTTTTAAAATTTTAAACCCTCTTAATGATAAAGTTGAACCGAAATAAAATTTTCTTTTAAAGTTTGTAGAAAAATATTTTTCAACCACAGAGTTGTTAAAACTGAAATTTAAAATGCGGAAACGTAAAAGCAATAAAGTAAATGACACCATATTTATAGTGGTTCGGTCTATAACCAGACCTACATCCACTCCTCAGAGGCACCCTCTGAGTATTGCACTAATACCACAAAGTGACTCTCCTTTAACACCCACAGCAAGGCGGAGAAGCCTGTACAAAACCCTCTTTTCACCACTACCCGGTGCGGCAGAGAACCGTCGTCCTTTTACACAATCCACAGTGCTGGCAGAGAACCGTCGTCCTTTTACACTCTCCTAGTGTGGGCAGAGAACCGTCGTCCTTTCACACTCTCCTAGTGTGGGCAGAGAACCCTACGGCTGTTCACACTCTCCAAGTGTAGGCAGAGAACCTTCTTCCTTTTACACTCTCCTAGTGTAGGCAGAGAACCCTCGTCCTTTTCACACTCTCCAAGTGTCGGCAGAGAACCGGACCTTCTTGAATGATCTTCTCACAAGAATCTAGAAGGAAGAAAGAAAAGAGTGAAGAAATCCAATTTCACAAGTAGAGATTCTTACCTTTGCAATCCAAGTGAAGCCTTCTCGCTCCAATGGTAGGAATCCTCCTTTGAAAGCTCTCTTCCACTCTCTCCTTGGCTATTCTCTCAATAGGCACGAAGATCAAATGACAAAAAGATTGGGTGGCAGTCTAATTTGGACTATTTATACAAAAGACATGAAAAACCGCCCAAAAACTGCAAATTTCCAATTCTGTACGCAGTGGATCGTCCCGTACGATCCTGGATCGTCCTGGACGATTTTACTTAAACGATCTGAAACGACCCAATTTGTATATGTGTACGAAATGACTTTGTACAGCTGATCGTCCTGTACGAACTAGGTTCGTCCAGTACGAACGGTTATTACAAGGTCGGTTCTAGAAACTGCTGAAAACTGTCCTAAGTCGGTTTATCGTTTGGACGAAAATGTGTTCGTCTGGACGAAAATTTTCCAGAGAGCCGATCGTCCTGGACGATTCTTTATTTCGTCTGGACGAAAAATTTCCAGAGCGCCCATCGCCGCGGACGATAATTTGCTTTCGTCTGGACGAAAATTTTCCAGAGAGCTGATCGTCCGGTACGATAATTATTTTCGTCTGGACGAAAATTTTTCAGAGGACTGGTCGCCTCGTACGATGGTAAAATTCGTCTGGACGAAAATTTTACAGAGAACCCATCGTCCGGGACGATATTAAAATTCGTCCTGGACGAATAGGACTTAGAAAAATTTTTCAAAGCAAGTTCCTATTCGTTCCAAGTGCTCTATAGGAGATAACTGTCAGATCGTCCAGTACGATAAATATCGTCCTGTACGATCAGTATTGAATTTCATGATCTCCTAATTTGTGTGTGTGAGATTTTATTCACTCAATTACAATCACTCCCTTTCAAAATTAATTCAAAGAAAAGATAAACTTCAAATAAACAAAATATCATATGTTGAATTTGATTTGAAGTTTTCGTAGTCTGGAGTCTGATTTTCCTGAAATGTTAGTACACACAAGAGCAAGTGCAAATCTTCTAAAATTGTTAAGAGATAACTATACATCTGAACAATAATGTTTGGAATCATCAAAACTACATAAGTTGCACAAATATAACTCATTCAAATAGCAACTATTCAAACAATCTCCCCCTTTTTGATGATGGCAAAACAATTATTATTAGTATGGTTTCAAGTTAAAACAAATCTCTTATCTCCTAAACTCCCCCTGAATTTATGAGTACATTAAAATAAGGAGGCATTAAAGAACAATATTTTTGTTTTTCAAAAAATTTTAACAGAAAACACAAACCACAAAAACACAGAAAACACAAACCACAAAAACACGAACACAAACATAATAATTTCTCCCCCTTTTTGACAGCAACAAAAAGTGAAGAAGAAAAAGACAAGAAATGTAAATAATAATATGAAATTCATTGTTAAAATTTAATCTAAATTGTGATTTGACATAGGGTATGCAATTTTAAACTAAAGATATTAAGACAATCACAGAAATTCATAAAATTTATGAAATGATATAACATTGTAAGTAAGAAGAATTTATCAAAGACATGATTCGATTTAGACATTTTGATTATTGAAAATCATTACAAGTGAGATGTAAAAAAAAATTCTATATTTCAAAGTTCAATAGAATATAAATAAACAGTAGATCAACTTGAATTAAGAGATTAAACGAATTTGGAAAGAAGAGAATTACCTCATGTGGTGCTTTGCACATCTTTTCAAAGTTTTGGAGCACATTTTTGTGCATTTTTCTTTGGTTGGGCTTATTTTGTGCCTCTTTTTCACTTTGTAAATTTTTTGCGAATCCCTTTTGATTTTTGTACATTTGTACAATGTTCAAGAGTAATTTGACCAATTCTTTCCAAAATCTATAATCTAAGATTTCAAATATTTCTAGGTGCATAAATATCATTTGAGCGTAGAAATACAAAATAAGAAAACATCAAAATTGTAATAACAATATTAACTTTTATGTAGTCTAAATGAATAGACATGAATTTAAAAATTCTAAATACAACAAGTTATAAACAAATTATAAATTTAGAAAGTCTAGATTTTCTAATATAGATAATCTTATATTACAATCGAATTTAAGCACAATGTAGATTAAAAACAATATTAATGAAATTCATAAAGATTAGCCACATTTCAAAACAAATCTAAAACAAACAAACTTTCATTGATAAAAAAAAATTACATAAAAATATTGAACTTAAACAAAAACATAACAACACAACAAACAAAAAAAAATACAACAGAGACACATATAAAAAAAAACTTCTATTGTTCTGGAGGAGGAGGAGGAGGAATGCCGCCAAAGAGGTTGAAGTAGGAGGCCATCAACATTACATTGGTATTTATTTCATGAACTTCATCTCTAATATTACCAATGTCATGTTGCTGCTGAGTAAGATGAGCATCAAATTGATCAAACCTTTGATCAATGTGAGTCTCTAGTCTATCAAATCTCTCAATCAGATTCTGATAATCTGATTGAGAAGCAGAACCTTGCACTCCTTCTTCTTCTTCTTCTTCTGAAGCACTGCCATGTGCTTTTCCTTTTTCTTTTTCCTCCTTGAAGAGCAGTCTGAATGATGCATCGTTGTAGTAAACTGGCTTTTCATATTCCTCATCAGGATGCACTATATTGTACTTCTTCTCCAAAATATAAGTAATCAAGTGCCCTAAAGAAATGTTCTTCTTCCTCTTCTGATCAGGATGTCCTATTTCTGAAAGCCCATAGATATGATCTAGGATGAGTTGGGCTTCATCAATAGGATGTCTTTTCATGATTAAAAAAGTTAGACAAGAAAGGAGAGGAGTAATGTTAATCCTATCACCAGCTTTAGGAATAATTGAGGATCTAAGGATATGCTGGATGATTCGGGCATCTTGGGTCATACCAGCCACTCTAGCAACATGATTGTCAATCGCATTTTCTCTAATTACCGTATTGATTTGAAACCATTTGAAGGAGGTTTCTACATTAGGGTGTGGGCTCTATATCCTTCAGTCCTTAAGTTCAAAAATGCACCAAGGTCGTGCTTGGTGATCTCAACTTTTTTCTTAAAAATAAAAGAACTAATGATAGAGTGGTCAGAATTGAAACTCATGTTGGCTAGGAAGTAATGGTAGGTTTGCTTATTGTAGAGGTGGACAAGAGAAAGAATGAACTGAAATTGAGTTGATGCGAAGAGGTGCAATACCCGAAATTTCAACTCCGTTTGGATAAGAATGCGAGACGGAGTGATTTTTGCGGATGCAAAACGAGGAAAAGATTCCTCATTTGCCTTGGAAAGGAAGTTGTCTGGGGCATTCCTGTTATGTTTCTTCACCAAAACTTTTTGTCTTTTGCTAGAGGAGGCCATAGTTGAGTTGATGTAGAAAGGGATTGAAAAAGATGTTTGAAAGTGTGATTGTCAAGTTTGAAAGCCTTCATATTTAAAGAAAAATGATACGTTCGTCCTGGACGAAAATATTCGTCCTGGACGAAAAATTATCGTTCGTCTGGACGAAGTAATTTCGTACAGACGATCCAATTCGTCCAAAATGTAACGGCTTTTCGTATTCAACACAACTTACGATGCGTCCCTTCGTACAGGCTTTTTGACTTGACCGATCGTACATACGAAAAAATTTCGTACAGACGATCGAAAAGCGTTTCGTTTTAATGACTCTTGAAAACCGTCCCCTACAATGAATCGACACATGTTCGTACAGACGAAAAAAAAATTTCGTACAGACGAAGTTCGTATTAAAAACTGTCTTATCCACTCAACCGCTGCATTCAATCGTCCCGACGTTTGAAAAAAAATTCGTACTGGACGATCACAGATCGTACAGACGATCCAATAAAAAACGGCTCTCAAAACGGTTTAAATTCGCGCAAACTGTTTCTTTACACATCGTCCCGTACGAAAATATTTCGTCCTGGACGATTTCCTCCAAAAAAAAATTTTAATTTTGAATTTTTAATTTAACAAAATCAACAAAAAAAAATCAAAAACACAGAAAACATAAGGCAAAATCATAAATCCAAAAACAATTCATTCAAAAACACACAAAATTTATAAAATCACAAAAACAAAACACAACAAGTATCAATGTTGCAAAGACATTTTGGTTAAGCATTCAAATCAATAACACCAAGCCTTGTTCTTAAAGTACTGAAGGTATCAAAGGCTAAAGGTTTTGTAAAAATGTCTGCAAGTTGATTTTCAGTTGAAACATGAATGAGTTCAATTTCTCTTTTGGATACATGATCTCTTATGAAATGATGCCTTATATCAATGTGTTTGGTTCTTGAATGTTGAATAGGATTTTTGGAAATGCAAATAGCACTAGTATTGTCACAATAAATTGGAATAGTGCCTATAGTTAATCCTAAGTCAATCAACTGTTGTTTTAACCAAAGTACTTGTGCCACACAACTTCCTAATGCAATGTATTCTGCTTCTGCAGTAGATAGTGCCACTGAATTTTGTTTTCTACTAGACTATGAAACTAATGAATTTCCAATGAATTGACATGTTCCAGAAGTGCTTTTCCTATCCACTCTACAGCCTGCAAAGTCAGAATCTGAGTAACCAATAATTTCAAATGAAGAGCTAAACTTAGGATACCAAATTCCTAAGTTTTGAGTTCCTAGTAGATATCTTAAAATCCTTTTCACTGCTGTCAAATGTGATTCTTTTGGATCTGATTGAAATCTAGCACATAGGCAAACACTAAACATAATATCTGGTCGGCTAGCAGTCAAGTAAAGTAAAGATCCAATTATCCCTCTAAATTTTTTTTGATCAACAGATTTTCCCTTAAGGTCTTTATCCAACTGAACTGAAGAACTCATTGGTGTACTAACAGGTTTAGCATTGTCCATTTCATATTTTTTGAGGATGTCCTTAATATATTTGGTTTGACTAAGAAAAGTATCTTCCTCAAGTTGCTTAATGATAAATCCTAGAAAGTAATTTAAATCTCCCATTAGACTCATTTCAAATTCACTACTCATTGTTTTAGAAAAATCATCACAAAGATGTTTATTTGAAGATCCAAAGATGATGTCATCCACATAAATTTGAACAATAAGTATATCCTTTCCAATTTTCCTTAAAAAGAGAGTTGTATCCACACTTCCTTTTTCAAAAGATCTTTCAAGTAGGAAGGTGCTTAACCTCTCATACCAAGCCCTAGGTGCCTGTTTCAATCCATATAATGCCTTTTTTAATTTGAAAACATGATTTGGAAATTTAGAATTTTCAAAACCTGGAGGTTGTTCTACAAAAACATCTTCTTCAATTACTCCATTTAAAAAGGCACTTTTGACATCCATTTGAAACAATTTAAAACCTTTAAAGCAGGCAAAGCCTAGTAAAACCCTAATTGCTTCAAGTCTAGCTACAGGGGCAAAAGTTTCCTCAAAATCAATTCCTTCAATTTGGTTATACCCCTTAGCTACTAATCTAGCCTTATTTCTAATGACTACTCCTGAGTCATTCATTTTATTCTTGAACACCCACTTGGTTCCAACAACACTTTGATCTTTTGGCCTTGTAGTTAGTTCCCAAACTTTATTTCTTACAAATTGATTCAACTCTTCTTGCATGGCCAATATCCAAAATTCATCTGAAAGTGCTTGATCAATGTTAGTGGGTTCAACAGTTGAAATAAAGGCTGAATGATTGACTTCCTTGTTTAATCCACGCCTAGTTCTAACACCCTCACTTGGTTCACCTATGATTAATTCCTTTGGGTGGTTTTTAGAAAATCTCAAATCTCTAGGCAAAGAGTCTTCTCTTTCTAAATTTTCTTCCACATTTTCTTCCAAATTTAATCTATCAATCTTTTGGGAGTTTTCTTCAATTTCTTCTTCAACAACTTTTGGCTCTTCCATATTTCCATTTTCATCAAAAACAACATGTGTGGTTTCTTCAATGACTAAAGTTCTTTTGTTGAATACTCTATAAGATTTTCCAACACTTGAATATCCAACAAAAATTCTTCATCTGATTTTGGATCAAATTTTCCTAAGGCAGATTTTCCATTATTATGTATGAACACCTTGCAACCAAATACATGCAAATGAGATAAATTTGGTGTTCTTCCTTTTAGCAACTCATAGGGTGTTTTATTCAAATTTGATCTCACATTCACCATATTCAGAACATAGCATGCAGTGCTAACCGCCTCAGCCCAAAAATATCTAGGAAGTGAGTATTCTGCTAACATTGCTCGGGCGACTTCTATTAATGTTCTGTTCTTTCTTTCAACTACTCCATTTTGTTGAGGAGTTCTAGGTGCAGAAAAATTGTGATCAATCCCCTTTTCTTTACAGAAATCTTCAAATCTTTCATTTTCAAATTCTCCTCCATGATCACTTTGTATAGAAATTATTTCACATCCTAGTTTTCTTTGTATCCAAGTTGAAAAATTTCTGAATTCCTCAAATGATTCACTCTTATGAAAAAGAAACTTGACCCAGGTGAATCTTGAAAAATCATCTACTATAACAAATCCATATACCTTTCCTCCTAGACTAACAGTGCTTACTGGTCCAAAAAGATCCATGTGTAGAATTTCTAAAGGTTTACTGGTCCTAAGATCTTTAATGGACTTAAAAGAGGACTTCACTTGTTTTCCTAATTGACATGCATCACACAGATGGTCCTTAGTAAAGTCTAGTTTAGGTATTCCTCTCACCAAATTCTTTTGGGTAATTTTTCTAAGATTTTTCATACTAGAATGACAAAGTCTCCTATGCCAAAGCCATGATTCATCAGAAACAGTTTTCAAACAAAAGGCAGTAGGAGATTGAATACAATTTAAATCTAGCATGTAAACATTGTTCACCCTTTTTTCCATTTAAAACAATTTTCCCATTTAGGCTAATTATGCAGCTAGTAGGTAAAAATTTTACATTATAGCCCTTATCACATAGCTGACTTATGCTAAGCAAATTATGTTTTAAGCCTTCAACTAATAAAACATTATCTATGAAAAAGTTTTTCAAATTTCCAATCATACCTGATCCAACCACTTTCTTTGTGGTATTATCTCCAAGTGTAACCTTGCCTCCACTCCTGGCTTCCAGCGTTATGAATTGAGCAGTATCTCCAGTCATGTGCTTAGAACATCCGCTGTCCAGGTACCATATACTCTCACGAGGTCTTGTGTGAGAGTATTTCTGCAAAATTCTCAAATGTTAGACCTGGGAACCCAAACTAGTTTGGGTTCACCTTTATGAAATTTATAATCAGATGCATGTGTGATATGTCTAGGTTTATGCATCTTAGTTCTCCACACCAAATTAGGTTTCATCTTTAAAGTGCAGGTGTGAGATATATGTCCCAAAAATCCACAATTGTTACATTTAACATTAGGAAAAATATTCCTATGTTTTCTTTCATATGATTGTCTTCTAAGGGATTTCATGAATTTAGGATAATACTTAGGATTTGTAAAATCTTCAAGTTTAGGGGGGTTCCTATTATCCTCGAGAGCTCTTATAGTAAGTTTGTAAAATGAATTCATTTCCTCCAAGATTCGATTTGTATAATTGACTCTATATGTCTTGTGCTCAGATTCATCCTTAAATTTCTCAAATTCTTTTTCAAGTTCAGCATAGGATGATTTTAAATTCTCAAAATTTTTATTCAAGTCATTATATTCATCAAGTAGTTTCATGTGGTTGCTATCAATTAAAGCATGATCTTTCCTAAGGATTTCGTGTTCCTTATTAAGCTCTTCCAATTCTAAAACTAAACTAGCATGCATCTTTTTCGTTTTCCTATATGCATCATGCATGTGTTCAGAAACTTCAAACAATTCATTATAAGTTAAATCACATACCTCTTCTTGATCTGATTGTTCAGCTTTATCTGCCATCAAGCAAAGGTTGGTGACTTCTTCTTCTTTTTCAGTCTCAGATGAGTCTGAAGCTGAGTCCGCCCAAAAAGCCTTTTGAAACTTCTTCTTGCCCTTCTTTACCATTGGTTTCTCCTCTACCTTCTCCTTGCTAGGAGTGGCTTTGAGTTTTGGACAATCAGTCTTTATATGACCTGGTTTCCTGCATTCATAACAAATCACTTCATTAGAAACCTTGCCATTTCTGTTATACTTACCTCTATTCCATTGCTTGCGTCTCTTCTGCTTCCTCTTTAAAAAGCTTTTGAATTGTCTAGTCATCAGTGCTATATCATCTTCATCCTCAGGTTGTGAGTGTTCACTTTCTGACTCTTCCACATTTAGTGCAATATTCTTGTCCTTTCTTGGTTCACCTGCATCAATCTTTCTTTGACTTACTCCTTGCTCGTAAGCAATGAGTGAACCAAGAAGATTGTCAATAGAATAAATGTTCAGATCTTTTGACTCTGTAATTGCAGTAATTTTAGCATCGTATGCAGTAGGTAAACAACGAAGAATCTTATTAACCATTTCAGCATTAGTTAATTCCCTACCAAGTGCATGCAAAGAGGTGACAATTTGAGTGAATCTTGTGTACATGTCAGATATAGATTCATTAGGTTTCATGCGAAATAATTCGTAGTCATGTAACAAGATATTGAGTCTTGATTGCTTAATCTCATTTGTCCCTTCATAAGTAATACAAAGTCTATCCCATATGTCTTTTCCGCTTTTACAAGTGGAAACTCGCATGTAGTCTTCAAATTTTAAAGCACAAAAGAAACTATTTAAACATTTCGCATTTAATTGTGCTAAGTCACGTTCTTCTATAGTCCAATCTGCATAGGGTGTATCTACCCTAATTCCATCAACTAATCTAGTTGGTTTTGTGTAACCTTCCTGGACTAACATCCACATGCGATAATCAAGTGACTGTAAGAAAGTAGACATGCGTGTTTTCCAAAAATCAAAAGGAATATTGTCAAACAGTGGAGGTCTAGTGATAGAGTAACCCTCAGGTGTGTTTCGGTTTCCAAATGTAGCCATCTACGTTAATCAAAAAGTAGTTCAAACTTATGATTTTGAAACAATGCTCTGATACCACTTGTTGAGTCTAGTAATTAGGTTGTTAAGCCTAAGTAAATGTCCCACGGCTACCAAGAGGGGGGTGAATTGGTAGTTTTAAAATTTTAAACCCTCTTAATGATAAAGTTGAACCGAAATAAAATTTTCTTTTAAAGTTTGTAGAAAAATGTTTTTCAACCACAGAGTTGTTAAAACTGAAATTTAAAATGCGGAAACGTAAAAGCAATAAAGTAAATGACACCAGATTTATAGTGGTTCGGTCTATAACCAGACCTACATCCACTCCTCAGAGGCACCCTCTGAGTATTGCACTAATACCACAAAGTGACTCTCTTTTAGCACCCACAGCAAGGCGGAGAAGCCTGTACAAAACCCTCTTTTCACCACTACCCGGTGCGGCAGAGAACTGTCGTCCTTTTACACAATCCACAGTGCTGGCAGAGAACCGTCGTCCTTTTACACTCTCCTAGTGTGGGCAGAGAACCGTCGTCCTTTCACACTCTCCTAGTGTGGGCAGAGAACCCTACGGCTGTTCACACTCTCCAAGTGTAGGCAGAGAACCTTCTTCCTTTTACACTCTCCTAGTGTAGGCAGAGAACCCTCGTCCTTTTCACACTCTCCAAGTGTCGGCAGAGAACCGGACCTTCTTGAATGATCTTCTCACAAGAATCTAGAAGGAAGAAAGAAAAGAGTGAAGAAATCCAATTTCACAAGTAGAGATTCTTACCTTTGCAATCCAAGTGAAGCCTTCTCGCTCCAATGGTAGGAATCCTCCTTTGAAAGCTTTCTTCCACTCTCTCCTTAGCTATTCTCTCAATAGGCACGAAGATCAAATGACAAAAAGATTGGGTGGCAGTCTAATTTGGACTATTTATACAAAAGACATGAAAAACCGCCCAAAAACTGCAAATTTCCAATTCTGTACGCAGTGGATCGTCCCGTACGATCCTGGATCGTCCTGGACGATTTTACTTAAACGATCTGAAACGACCCAATTTGTATATGTGTACGAAATGACTTCGTACAGCTGATCGTCCTGTACGAACTAGGTTCGTCCAGTACGAACGGTTATTACAAGGTCGGTTCTAGAAACTGCTGAAAACTGTCCTAAGTCGGTTTATCGTTTGGACGAAAATGTGTTCGTCTGAACGAAAATTTTCCAGAGAGCCGATCGTCCTGGACGATTCTTTTTTTCGTCTGGACGAAAAATTTCCAGAGCGCCCATCGCCGCGGACGATAATTTGCTTTCGTCTGGACGAAAATTTTCCAGAGAGCTGATCGTCCGGTACGATAATTATTTTCATCTGGACGAAAATTTTCCAGAGGACTGGTCGCCTCGTACGATGGTAAAATTCGTCTGGACGAAAATTTTACAGAGAACCCATCGTCCGGGACGATATTAAAATTCGTCCTGGACGAATAGGACTTAGAAAAATTTTTCAAAGCAAGTTCCTATTCGTTCCAAGTGCTCTATAGGAGATAACTGTCAGATCGTCCAGTACGATAAATATCGTCCTGTACGATCAGTATTGAATTTCATGATCTCCTAATTTGTGTGTGTGAGATTTTATTCACTCAATTACAATCACTCCCTTTCAAAATTAATTCAAAGAAAAGACAAACTTCAAATAAACAAAATATCATATGTTGAATTTGATTTGAAGTTTTCGTAGTCTGGAGTCTGATTTTCCTGAAATGTTAGTACACACAAGAGCAAGTGCAAATCTTCTAAACTTGTTAGGAGATAACTATACATCTGAACAATAATGTTTGGAATCATCAAAACTACATAAGTTGCACAAATATAACTCATTCAAATAGCAACTATTCAAACACGAACATCACCAAAGGTTGCCACCAGCAAAACAACGAGGACACGAGCCCCAGCCACATCATTGCCCTAAAAATAAACGGACCACGAAGGCGACAAAACAGCAGATAGCAAAACCTGAACAACAACAGTAAGAAAAACAATAAACAAGAAGCACTTATCGTCTTCTATGGCCCCTCCCGCGAGCTCTCCCACGAGAAGCAATCGAACGAGCTGGTCTATCACGAACCAGAGTAAAATCATTCCCAGAGTCAGAACCCTGCAAAATCCCGGCGAGGTGAAACCACAATCTGAATGATCGGATTCAGATTCAACATCAGACGATCCATGCAACCAATCCACATGATTCCTAATATCAAAACCAGAGTTTTCACCCAAACGATTCACCATATTGAGCGTTTCCACCACGTGTATCGGGACGTCAACAAAGTTATTGAAACACACCGAATTTCCATTCAAATTCTCCACCAGCACACACTCAGGATCATTAACAACAGTCATGGCCGGTAAACCGGAAACTTCAACAACAGCCGGTTCAACAGCCCTAGCCACAATATTGCACAAATCCCCCTCCTCAATACAATTGTTAACAACAGGAGAAGTAAAAGGGGGCGATACAACCCCAACACCATTAACTGGTAAGACATCATCCCCCAACCCGATAGGACCAGCCAACAAAATTGGAGAGACCACGGCTTCAGGGGACGAAACAACCACAGGTACCCACTGCCTCCACAGAATTACAATCACTCACACAATTCAAAGTTCCAGGGACTAAAGGAACCACATCATTAACCATATTTGTTACACCGGGAGGATTTGAGATAATAATCGGGATAGGAGAATTAATAGCATCAACATAATCCACTAAAGGTTTAAAACCAGCAACCACCGGAGGGAGAACCGAATTCACAGCTGGGCAGAGATGAGGAAACAGCTTAGAGCATTCCGATTTCTTATGACCTACAGCCTTACAATGCTGACAGTAGCTGGGCAAACCTTCAAAAACTACCTTTTGAATATACCCAAATTTCTCAGGGCCCAACCACACTGATTCAGGGTGAGATTTAGAGATATCAATTTCAACAAGGATACGTGCGACTGAGGGACGTGATCCCACAGCCGTAGCATTATCGGTTTGAATCGGACGCCCAAAACCGATCCCAACCCAAATAAAATTTTAGGAGAAAACAGGTGAGGACGCAAGGCCAGAAAAGATAATCAAACAGGGACGATCGGCGACTCCTCTGACAGATCGAGGAGAGGCGACCATTTGATGACTTTCATGAAACAGCTAGAAACAAAATAAGAACGGTGAGCAAAAATTCTCCCATAATCTAAATCATTAGAAAGCTTAATCAACACATTAGACTGATCCAATAGAGTAACCGAAAATTCACCGGAGAGTTTAAGATTGAAAAAAAAATCTACGAATGGAATCCAAAACCGGCCGTTTCAGGGGAAACTTACCCACCAAAGCAAACTCGAACGATTTAGCAAGATGCAAAAACTCATCTTCCGAAAACCACAAGGCAGGCATACCTCGAACGGTAGATATACGACAATACGGAAAGCAAGCCGAAGCAACTGAACCAGACAGCACATCTTTTAAAGATTTGGAGTTCTTACCCTCAAGAAAACCCGGATCCAACCTCTTATTTGCCATGAAACGCAAACCAGACGGCAAGAAGGCAAGGGCGGCTAGGGAAAAAACCCTAGCACGAAGGGGAAAACCCTAGCAGACAGCACTCTCAAAAAAACATTTTTGACTCCTCCTTCCTTTAATCTAAATGTCTAAAAATTATATATCATCTTCACCTTTGAAAAAGTAATTTAGCCTTACTTCTTTGAATAAGCCATTTTCTTTCATAATTAATAACAAGTTTGAGCTTGCCTTTTAATATTTTTAGCTTCATCAAAGATTAGAGATTTCGAAAAATTATTCTATGGATTTCCGGAGACCAATCAGAATGCGTCACATCATTCATGTGCTCGGTACTGCTCAGTACTGCTCGTTACCTTTGACATGACACATTCTGATTAGTCTCTGAACGACGTTCTGTATCCGATCTGTACAAAATAAACATGCAGAGATTTCTCGGTTTGAGCTTGTCATTTTCTTATTCTGTCTTTGCTATTACAAATTAGAAAGGATACAGCGTAATTGTCATTTTCTTATTCTGTCATTGTCTTTTCATTAGAAAATGCTAGCCATGGCTAATTTTTTCTATCTCAGCTCATGGTAAAGAAGAATATCTCTTCTATTTCATCCTTTTGTTGTTTCTGTAACGTCATACTATTTTTCTTGCTTAAAGCCTGTCTTTTGTCTTTCGCGGATTATGCACAACAGCACTAAAATAATCCTAAAGCCAAAGGACAAAATCTTAGTGAGATCCAGCTCAAATTGAGGCCTCTATGCAAGCTCATTAATTATATCGTGAGAAATTACATTTTTGATAGAGAAAAATATAAAATAATATTCTTAGTCCAATTAATCATATTTTTTTAATTTAATTTTTTGACTGTACAAAATTGATTTCAAATGATCTCTCTTAGATAAAATTGGTGAAAATTAGGATATAAAATTGTTTTTAATTTAGGCTTCGTTTGGGACAGCTTTTTCGCTGCTTCTTGAAGCAATTTTTTAGTACAAAATTTAAAATTTTACACTAAAAAATTGCTTTAAGAAGCAGTAAAAAAGCTGTCCCAAACGAAGCCTTAGTTTCAATATATCACATATTGAATGACTATGTGATATATTGAAACTAAGGCTTTGTTTGGGACGACTTTTTTACTGCTTTCTAAAACGGAGTTTTAGTACAAAATTTTTTATTTTTGTACTAAAACTCCGTTTTAAAAAGCAATAAAAAAGCTGTCCAGGCTTCATTTGGGACAACTTTTTAATAAAAAAAGTTAAAATTTATGTGCTAGAAAATTGTTATAAGAAGAAGTATGAAAGTCATCCCAAACGAAAACTAAAGTAATTTTCTTATTGTTTTTTAAAACAGTTTTTTAATACAAATTTTTTTTTTGAACTAAAATTTTGTACTAAAAAACTGTTTTAGAAAACAATGATAGAATTGTCTCAATGATGCCTCAGCTTTCTTACTGTTTTCCAAAGCTTTCTCGTAAAAAAAATTTTAATTCAAGAAATTTTGCTAATAAAAAACTGCTTTAAAAAATAATAATAAAAGTTATCTCTTACGAAGACTTACATCTTTAATGCACATCAGCAATAAGGCTTTGTTTTTCTTATTGTTTCTAAAAATAGTTTTTTTAGTACAAAATTTTAAAAAGTTGTCTCAAATGAAGTCTAAGGCTTTGTTTGGATGACTTTCTTATTACTTCTTAAAGCAGTTTTCTAGTATAAAAATTTTATTTGTTCTACTAGAAAACTGCTTTAAGAAGCAGTAAAAAAGTTATCCCAAATGAAGTCTAAGTCTTAATAATTCACAACCCGTCCTACTAACTCTCAGAAAGTTTCCCTTTCTTTCATAACTAAGGCAAAAAATTTATTATAAAAAAGTAGTCCCAAAAGAAGCCCATGTCTAAATAATTATTTGATGATCAGATTCTCTGATCTGAATAAAACAAGAGAGACCGACTGAAGAGTCTAGCTAGTGTTTATCTACTCAGCCTAGCACATGCCATTATTGCCATGTCGATCAAATATCAATTTCTGTGGAAACACAGTTCATATTTTTAATAATAAAATACGATTCTGAACTTGTTTATCTTATCCATTTGTTTGGATCATCAGATGAATTTTGGACTTTTCTCATATCTTTGAACTACAGCTAGCTTCTTTTTATATGTGAAGAACAGGGCTCTTAATGAACCGAGTGTTCGGCAAATTACTTAATATGACTCGATTATAGCTTGTTCGTGATAATTTGATTAAATAATTAAACATAAGCAAGATTGAATAGCTATGTATTCGACTAGTTTATGTTCATGAACAACATTGTTTAAAGTTGATAATAAATAAGCTCATTAAGAAATTTGATTCATATTAGTTTGGAACTAAATTAATTTCTTATTAATATTAGCTGAAATATTTATTTGATATATTTTCTAATAATTTTTTATTTTATTATAATAAATGATTCTTATTTTATAAAAATAAAATTTATTTTTTATTTATACTTTTTCATTAGAATGAATCTGCATTGAACCACATTTTGCTTTAATGTTTAAACTGCACCGAAGGACCGTATATTAGCTCTTGGATCGATCAATGGCTACTTCACAGCCTAACTGAAGAATTTCTGCATTATGAAGGAAAGGGAAACTTTCTGAGAGTCATTAGGACGGGTTGTCAATGATACGATTGTTATATTTGCCATTGTCAACCACTTTGATTGTTGATCTTTTGATCCATATTGACATTGATAGTTTAGAGAATATCCGATGGCGTGCGGGTGTTGCTGGTTGTGTGTGTGTGGCGGAGGTTGGGGCGGTTGGATGCTTTGGTTTTTCTATTTGGTGACTCTTCCTTGCTTTTGTTGTTATGTGGTTTGGCTTTTGATGGTTGCATGTGTGTTCTGGCCGCGGTTATGTGAGGTCTCTTGTTTGAGGGCTCTCGGGTTTTCTTGTTTGTTTGTCTTTTTTCTCTGTGATTATGCAGGTTTCCAGTTGTTGTTGTGGCTTCCAGTGTTGTTGTGATTTGATGCTGCTTATCTGTTATGATTCTAGTGTTTTATTCCCTTATGGTGCTATTTTGTCGTTTCCCTTTCTTTTATTGTAATTAGCTGGATCATTAACTCATAGATTTTACTTCAAAGATTATATTTTTAGAGAGTTTTTGATCCTTTAAGAGCTTGTACTTTTATTATTTGTGAAATTCGTAGGATATAATTGAGATGCCCGGAGTAGACAATAATGTTATCAAAAATATATTACTCATTAATACAAACAATTCTAGAATAAAACAAAAGAACAGAATGTTCTCAAAGTATGCATAAGCCACTTATTAAAGGTTGATGGAAACGATTTTAGAATTGAGAAGATAGTAACTTTAATGTATACATTTGCAATATTCTTATCAAAACCAAGAGTGAAAAAGGTTCAGGGAAAAATGAAGATGAGAGAATGCTTTAAAAACTCTTGCAAGAAAGTTTTGAAATGAAGTTCAAATCTCATTGCTAAGCTGCTAAACCCAGATGTAAGATAATTCCCACTAATTCAGGGTACTTGCATGGTCTGTTCATCATCCCATTTAGTTTATTCACCGAGGCTTCGTTTGGGACGGCTTTCTATTACTTCTTAAAGCAACTTCTTAGTACCAAAATTAAATTTTTTGTACTAGGAAACTGCTTCAAGAAACATAAAGAAAACCGTCCCAAACGATGCTTAAATAATTAACCAGAACTTCTAATATGAAAACTTGACGAGAACAATCACCAAAAGGAATTCACTTGAGGTCGGAACTCATCCATGGTGTATAGCTTGGAGTAATCTTTGACTCATAAGGTGAACTCACTAGCTACATGATCTATAATAGTAGGTGCATATTATTATTTCATATATAATAATATTAAGTTGTCAATTCTCTTTAACATCATCCAATCTCCCCATATAAAAAGGGGCCATAGGTTAGCACTAGAACCAAAAAACTAACGCGCTAATTTCTTGCGTTTAAACCGAGTTCTCACTCTTTAATTGAATAGCTCAGCTCGACTTGTTCTTCTTATCAGAAAGGAGTTTGATAACCTGATTCTCTAAGAGAAATTTTGAGAAGTAGCACCTCTCTCTCTCTCTCTCATCTTGGTATGTTGGTGTATTCATCTCACAGTATGGTCTAGGAAATATCAAATCAATAACTCAAAAAAATCGGAGCATTTGAATTTTTGAGCTCCACAACCTATGACAGTTTTGATTCAAGTTTCTGTACTGAAAGATTTAAACGTTTCGTTACAGCTAAAACCATCACCATTGTTTTCTTTTGCTTTTTACAGTATCCATAACCAGGATGATCAGAGCTTTGTCTCATCAAAACTTCAGCATTGGCTTTATTAGCAGAAGGAGATTCTCTACAGATTCAATCCTCTCCTTTTTTTTTTCTTTTTTTTTTGGGACATTTAGGCCATTTAAGACAAACTCATACACACAACACATACACATGGACTCGAACCTTGGACTTCTTAGTTGGAAGCCTAAGCTCTCAACCAATAGGCCAAGGGGAGTTGTGTGTACCAATAGGCCAAGGGGAGTTGTGTGTAAATCCTCTCCTTTCATGACTACAACTTGAAGAAGAATAAAAAAAGGATGCCAAT